>CM071636.1:23747906-23916498 GCA_036419045.1 Scirpophaga incertulas
GTACTTTGCTCACATCATTATGTGAGCAATTCCAATCACTGAGCTACGCTACGACCCTTTTCCACTTCTACAGCACACACAGCTCTTGGTTTGTACTGGGTTATTTGTTTTAAGACAAATGTAGTGGTCCTGATGGTATTCCTGTCATTGTATTGAGGAACTGTGCGGCCGAGTTGTCTCCTGTTCTGACGCGCCTGTATCGCATGTCTTTTCGAACTGGTGTTGTGCCTGAAACCTAGAAGATGGCTGACGTACAATCTGTACCAAAGAAGGGCAGTCATTCCGACCCTACCAACTATCGCCCAATAGCGATCACCTCCATTCTCTGCAAAGTGATGGAGCGAGTAATTAACAATCGCTTACTAAAATACCTAGAAGATAATGATCTCCTCAGTGATCGGCAATACGGCTTCCGCCAACGCCGTTCTACTGAGGATCTTCTAGTGTATGCAACACACCTTTGGGGGGAGGCTCTCGAGAAATACGGTGAGGCACTCGTTGTCTCGCTGGACATCTCGAAGGATGGGGTCTGGCACGACGACCTCTTAGCCAAGCTTCTTGCATACGGTATTCCCACCAGACTGTGTGTCTGGATTTCTGACTTCCTGAATGAACGATCAATTCGAGTGGTCATTGATGGCTGCTTGTCTGATCTATTAGCGATTAATGCTGGCGTACCTCAAACACTGTTCTCTCCGCAACTTTGTTTTTAATTCACATCAACGATCTGCTTAAGCCCGGTATTTTTGGGTATGCAGACGACAGCACTGTCTCGGAGAGATATTTTTCCAGCGCAAGGGCTAACAAGTCCGAAATGTATGATCTGAGATTGGCAATGGTTGAACGTACCAACTCCAGCCTTCGGGCAGTAGCTGATTGGGGAGACAACAACCTTGTCAATTTCAACACCGCGAAAACCCAGGCGTGTCTATTCTCAGCCAAAAGAAACCCATTCACCTTGGCTCCTACTTTCCGAAATGTACCTGTACCTGTACCTATTACCAAACAAATCCATCTCCTAGGCGTGGACTTATTATACAACCTAAATTTGGTAATTACATAGAATCCAGGGCTAAGACAGCATCAAAAAATTTGAAGTCCTTGCCAGGGTGCGCAGGTATTTCACACCCAGCCAATTGCTGAATCTTTATTCAGCCCAGGTACGCTCTTGTATGGAATACTGCTCACACCTCTGGGATGGATCAGCCCGCTACCAGCTTGAGGCCTTGGAAGCTATTGAAAGACGCGCCAAAAGACTAATAAACGACGAGGCATTAACAAACAAAACTCTCCATAGCCTCGACCATCGCCGCCAAGTCGCGTGTCTGTGCGTTTTCTACAGGTTATATTTCGGGGAGTGTGCTCAGGAACTGCATGAATTGATTCCGCCTGCACCCTTTGCTTCACCCTTTGATTCCATCTGTATGTGGTCGACATTCCACCTCTTCGTACCTCTCGGTTCGCTTCGTCCTTTATTATGCGAACCGCCAAGGAATAGAATTCCCTACCTGCGTCTTTGTTCCCCGATACCTATAATATAAGGATTTTCAAGGCAAGAGTAAATAGGCATTTTTTGAGTTTGCGTGTTCCACCTGGCAATATCCTCACTTGGTGGTGAGATCGTTGTCAAACACACTCAAATTCGGAATAAAAAAAATTGTTATTTTACGAGTAGATTCTTTGTGTTCCTTTATTTGTGTGTGTTGAAGATGTTTCGTAATTAAAATTTTATCTATCTATCTAAAAAAAGAAAGATCACTCTCAAATGGGTACCAGTCATTCCTGGAATAACTGGCAATGAGAAGGCCGATGAACTAGCCAGGGCTGGGGCTCAAGGAATACAGTTCGGCCCAGAGCCTATCTGTGGTATCTCAAAGAACCAGGCCATGCAATACCTCAAAACTGGCCTTCTTAACGAGCCGAAAGCAGACTGGCACAGTACGTCCGGGATGACACACTCAAAAGCACTAATCGAACCATACTCTCGCAAACGCACTGACGAGCTATTAAAGCTTAACAGGAGTACTGACGGCGTGATGGTTAGGGCTTTGACCGGTCACTGCAAGTTGAATAGACCTCTACAATATAAAACTTAAGGACACTGACATATGCAGATTCTGCGAACAAGACCGTGAAACACCAATACACCTCTTGTGCTTACTGTGAACCGCTGATTCACAAAAGAAACAGACACCGGGGGAAACACATCCTTGACCCAGATGAAATAAAAACAATCCGAAGTGGGAACATCCTATCTTTCTTGGTCAGTGCCCAGTTAAGGGAGCTACTGTAGGGCCTACATGGAACCTACATAGGAAGGCTGGTCACAATAGATCTTAATAGGTCGCAGTGATGCACATCAGCCCCGACTTACATGAAATAATAAATAACAATAATAAATCTATCTAAAATAAAATATGTCTTTGCGTATTTGACCACCATGTCACATAAGATGTAAAGTTAATACCAGTAATTTAACTGACCATCTTTCTGATAGGAGTAATTCGAACACTGCTACTTTAAGGTTTAAACGATAAAACGGTACCAGACGACCCTCTCGGTGGCCAAATACAAGGAACGTCGGTAGCGCTGTGAACACATGAAAACAAAGAAAAATGCTAGTTCTCGAAACTGTTGCTGTTTAAGATCGCAGACTTATGCCATGTCAGTCGTTCAGTGTAATTACTCATAGTGAATAACTTGAGAGGGCTCGTACGGTACTTCGGGGACATTTTGGTCGCTCAGTCGCACTCAAGTGTGTCATTGAACGGAACTAGAGCAGAATGGAGACAAAGTCAAAAATTTTACATACTTTAAAATTGGTTTAAGATAACTATTCACTGTGTCACAGAATGTATACTATATAAATTGTCGTTTTTTTCGTGTGTTCATCTGTTAATGTAACTTTTTTTATTGAAGACTTTTCTAGAATTTCTTCCTTATTAAGGGCACTATCAAATCGTATCATCTTATATTTAATTATCTATAAAATAAGTGGGCACAAAAACTGATACTTTAAAAATCTTTTTGACAGGACGAAGTCAGTCGGGTCCGCTAGTATGTAATAAATTCAGGCCCACTTAAATATTTGTTAATATTTATTTTCATAATAAATATGGAGGATTTTATATTTATTTTGATATAATAATTTCAAAAAGTACTCAAACCACTCTGGAGCCCGACTTTTGAGAAATCTAAAAATTCATTCATTTAATTCATTGAATTATTAAAAAATAGTTTTTTGCCCGCGGCTTCACCCGCGTGGATTTCGGGATTAGGTCTATAGAGGGTTTAAGGGTCATAGCTTTTGCCCACGGCTATATATGCGCGGAAGTCGGTTTATGGCACGAAGGTCTTATCGCACTTCTCGTGGGACTATCCGTTTTTCCGAGATAAAAAATACCACAAACCTTGCTCATGTGCAGTAGTTTTTGAGCGAAGCCTCGTTTCGAAGTCGAGTCAATATTATATATATATATATTTTTTCTTATTCGTACGTACGGACAAGGTTTTTGTTTTTTTTAAGCTTTTTTTTTTGTTTTGTTTGTTGACGTCAATAAGTGCCTGTAAAGGTCTACGTTGAATAAAGATTATTTTGATTTTGATTTGATTTTGATTGCGCATCCCGTGGGATATGTCGATTTTTCTGGGATAAAAAGTAGCCTATTATTTTATCCGGACTTTTATCTTTACGTCTGCAAAATTTCAAAGCAATTGCTTCAGTAGTTACAGCGTGAAAGCGGAACAAACAAACAAACAAACTCACTTTCCGATTTATAATATCAGTAAGGATTGTCTGAATTATCTAAAATTTGACGATAAGTGCTCTGCGCAGACAATGTCGTAGCCACCATTTAGTTTGAAATAAAAGTCAATATATAAAGTTAAAACATATAATAATTTTATTTGATTTATCACTACATAGTATAAAACGAAGTGGCTTTCTCTGTTCCTATATGTTCCTATGTATGCTTAAATCTTTAAAACTACGCAACGGATTTTGAAGAGAGTTTTTAATAGATAGAATGATTGAAGGAAAGGTCTGTATTTATAATAACATCCATTAAAACGTGGAGAAATATTGTTATTTTTAAGGTTTCTAATGTGATGTTGTAAATAATTACCTTTTTTCTGCTCACATTGCAAACGATTATATACAACTAGGGATCCCAACCCTCCCGGATTGCCCGAGAGACTCCGGTAATAATGGTTACCCTCCAGACCTCCTGGAGAACAATGTACTCTCCGGTTTTTTTTAAATTAAATGCGTCAAAACAGCAGCTCCGATAACCGCTCCGCTGCCAGCCTAAATCTGTTCGTCTTAAATATTAACTTAGATTTTGCAGGCTGAATACGAGATTTATCAAAATAATGTACTAAATATTATACACATTGAAAAGGTCTACAGAAAACTCCGCGATGGTATATGTCTGTCTCTTATGGATATCCCACAATAAAATTTTTTGTCATTTATTTTTGACGTCAAAACATCTTTAAAATCGCGGCGAAACATACGGGTACCAGGCTTGAAAAGTGGACCGTAACGAAAAGGTCTATATCATCGTACCTTGATAATTAAAAAACTATTAGTCTTAGAAACAAAAATGTGGTGTGAATATTTCACTTATATAGTCAGCTCGCTGTTGTGACATTGAATTATTTATTAAAATACTTAAAACAGCGTCAATCTTGTTTTTATTTCAATCTTTTAAATTTCGAAGCGATCTTAACCAATTAATTTATTAAATACAACGTTCACAGTTTTTTTTGTAGCATATTTAGTATCAGCGTTACACCCGTGCGAAGCCGGGGCGGGCCGCTAGTTAACATTATAAGATCATCATTAGGATCTTATGACGAAACTGCAAATATTTCGAAAGCCGACAGCTCAAATTCAAGGACAGTTTTTCCGTCCAATTAAAAGTTTTGTATAATTTATAAAAAACAAGGCAATGCCGCCACCGAGGCGTAAGAATCGTGAGCGAACCCATTACATTAATAATGAAACAGAGGTAATGGTCTTGGAAATCGCAGGAAATCCTCTTTGATTGTCGCATGCGCATGGAATTATTTCAACTACGCTCGTGATGATTCTGGGTGACCTTGACGTGATGTATGGAAGGACATAATTTCATACAATATCTCTACTTACTAAATAGTCAGCGGTGATTTCGAAATCGCATTCGTATTTCAAAAATAGGTCTCCAGTGCTGAGACCACAGCGCCACCGACGCTCTTGAAAAAATAAAAAATCTTATAATCTCTCTCGAAAAAATGGTTATGGTGAGTTATCCCTAAGAGATAGACATATACCATTGCGGACTTTTGTTTTGAAATTTTTAAAAAATACTGTAGTTCATTATTTTGGTCTATCTCGTAGGGTTCAGCCAGCGTTTTTGCAATATAAGCGCAAAAATACGTGCTTATTTACGATATCACATTAGAAACCTCTAAATTTATCAGTGTTTCTCTACTATATCATGCATGTATTATACACATAAACCTTCCTTAAAAATCACTCTATTTATTAAAAAACTGCATCAAAATCAGTTGGGTAGTTTTAAAGATCTAAGTACACAGACAGACGCCGGATAGCGACTTTGTTTTAGTAATGTAGTAATGAAGATAAATGTTATAAGCTGCTTAACGAAAAACTAATTCTGCGGAGACGAAGTCGCGGGCACAAGCTCCTCTATTATATACACGAGCAAAATTGTAAGGTTTTTTATTTACATGAAGTAGCGAGCGAGCTTGTGGAGTAACAGTGAAAGAAAGAAAGAAAAACCTTTATTTTTGGCCACCTAAAAGTAATACACACAAAAATAAAAGTAGTTACTTAAAACAACAAAATTAAAACTACTTAATTAAAAAGAAAATTTGTAACAACAGCACAATTATAAAACAAAAAGAATGGGGTGTCTCACAGCTGCGCCAAAAAAGGGACTTACTATGATCGCTTAAAATATGAATATAACCGCAGTGCAAGCGAGATAGCACTTATACGCTGCAATAGCGGTGTTTCTGTTGCAATATATTTTTCAGTTTACTCTAAGCCAGTGGTTCCCAACCTTTTCTGGACCACCGCCCCCTATAGAGAGAACAAAAATTTCACCGCCTCCCTCCCCCGAGTCACTGGTTAGTCCAAAGTAGTTAGTTTTATTTGAATATCATCTGTACCCTCCCAATTGATCTGTACTTAGCTTTAACTTCAGTTAATGTCTAAATTTTATTTTAGAATTTAGAGGAATGATGAAGTAGAAATTTATTAAACGACTACCAAATGTACAATAAAATTGTTTATTAAACTTTTAAATATATAACATACAACTAACTAACAAAACATTCGTAGAGCTGTTGCTTTTAAATCATTTTTATTTCACCATTTCTCTTTCTTGACTGCTTATCATTTGCTTCTGAATCCGCTACCGCCCCCCAAAAAGACCGCGGCGCCCACTGGGGGGCGGTATCGCCCCCGTTGGGAACCACTGCTCTAAGCGGTCATGGTAAGGTATTTAAGTCCCGACGAAAAGAGTTTGAGGTCTCATAAGGAGGAACAAGAAAATGTTTGTTGTTTCTTGGTAAACGAAACTGGTTTGAGTTTTCAGCTTCAACGAAGTCTAACGAACCATTACACAATGAAAGTAAATTAAAACAGGTGGCTATTGTATCATGTTATGACATAACGAACAATGGTGACGGGTGTACCAACAACCTTTGAGGCAGTCTCCCGGTTAAGTAAGGTACTGAGAAGTTTCTTGATAAATGGAACAAAAAAAAAATTGTCCTCGTGTCAATAGGGAATTAATCTCTTTTTTTAAAAGAATCTTAATTTGATCCTTGCGTGTCAGTAAATCATATACTAAAAATATAAAAATTTTATACACTCGTTAAGTACTATAAAAATTGCATTAAAATTTAATATTTTCAAATTTCGCGCGTAATTAGACGAAGGCGCCGCACGAGTTGTTACTCTGTAGCGATGACGTCAATACGGCATGTAAATAATAAACAAAGCTCTCTGTTTGATGCTATGTATATTCATAATTTAAAAATGAGTTATTATCTTTTATATATTATAAACAACTAATAAAGGCATAATAATAAAAGAGTAATACTGACATCGATGTTTTAATACTCCGTAACTCGGCAGAACAAAAGTCGGGATTTGCAGCAAAGAAATTTCCGACCATTAATGCATTTATTTTTGGTAAATTCGTACTATCTCCTTTTACAAAACTGCTTTCCATAGTGTGATTCACGTGCGATTTCAATTTAACTTATGTATTTATACGTTCTCTTACATTAAAAAAGCAACCTACAAACTTCTTTTTTTATTGTTTTGCGGTTTTATTCATAATGACATTGACACGCATAAGTTTACAGTACCTTATGACGTCACGACATGGCGGCCTATGTTTCGTTCTTGTTTTACGTATAGATTAAAAAAGTGAATACTTTGAAACATTTTTATATTATTTTTATTATTTTATGTACTTAAACATGATGGTTCCGACTATTTAATGCATAAGCTATCATAGTTATATGCTTTTAGATCTTTTTTAATATAGAGGGAAGTACCCTATTGTATCACATTTCATACAAATTTTCAAATGCATAATTTAAACACAAGATATAAAAATAAACTTGCCATTCCAACGTACAGGCTACAAAAAACAAGAGGTTCGTTTATAGGCAAAAGTATAAATTTTTATAACAAGATTACACATAGTGTAACTGCCTCTTCATAAGTTCAAGGATGTTAAAAAGACGCAAATTAGTAAGGGCTATTACAAAGTCAATGATTATTTAAATGATGCCAATGCTTGGTGTTGATTTGAGGATACATTCTAATGTGTAAATATTTGTTTTTCCGTATAAATTGTAAACAATATGTACATTGTATGATAACAACATAATTTATTGTAAATGTTGTTATTACTTTTTATAAAGCAGATAAGTTTCTTGCGCCTATTCTTCTTATCAGCTAAAATACCTTCTGAATGGGTGGTAGGAAAAAAATTTGGACGATTCAAAAGAGCTTTCTATAAAGTCGTATTTGAGTAAAGTTAATTTTGATTTTTGATTTTATATATTAACTAGCGACCCGCCCCGGCTTCGCACGGGTGCAGTGAAAAAATGGTTATGGTGGGTTATCCCTAAGAGATAGACATATACCATCGCGGACTTTTTTGTGGATTTTTGTAAGTTGTACAATACTGTAGTACATTATTTTGGTCTATCTCGTAGGGTTCAGCCAGCGTTTGCAATATAAGCGCAAAAAAACGTGCTTATTTACGACATCACATTAGAAACCTTTAAATTTATCAGTGTTTCTCTACTATATTATGCATTTATTATACATACAAACCTTCCTTAAGAATCACTCTATCTATTAAAAAAAACCGCGTCAAAATCCGTTGCGTAGTTTTAAAGATCTAAGCATACATACGGACATACAGCGAAAGCGACTTTGTTTTATACTACGAGTATGTATTGATAGTCATTAACTCACATAATAATAATATGAACATAAAACAAACAACAATAAACATTACATAAAACTAAACAAACTAAATGATCAAAAATCAAAAAAAAATATTTACATACATAATAAATAACTTAATCTATTAATCAAAACATTTTTAAAAATAAATATACATTTATAAAGCTATCCGAATAAATTATCGGATGCTACGCCGCGCTCACTTGTTGCGGTGTCAGGGAAACAGATTTCTGAATGCTGTTTCTACTGGCGCAAGCTTGGGAACACAAGCCCGTCAATACCGCCTTCAGCGAGCCTATCATTAGGCAACAGTCAATATCGGCAGAGGATACGTAGACCGCGACATGTCCTAATTAGGACATGTCGCGGTCTACGTATTATAAATGTACAATTCAATTCAATTCAATTCAAAATCATTTATTCAGTCTGGGCTGTTACAAGCACTTGTGAATGTCGAAAAGCTACGCCATCGGTTCGCAAATCTACGGCGGGAGACCTTGTACTGAGAAGAACCGGCAAGAAACTCAGCAAGGGCTGTTTTTTTTCCCTGTATTAAAAATAGATACAGAGTCGTCAATTTGGAAAATGACTTCAATATTGATAATTCATGAAGTCACTTTCCATTACATAGTATAATTAATAAAAAATATTTAGTAAACATGCCTATATTAGGAATGCCGTGTCATACAGTTTTAAAAGAATATTTAATATATTCTTTTAAAACTGTATGACACACTGTTAAATTAAAATTATAATAAATACGAGTAGTACCCAGTATAGCAAAGAGCAGACTCATCTCCGCTGGCAGCACCCGTTCACGAGCATGACGCATGAACCAGCCATCGCTTCGCTCAACCATGTTTTAGGGAACGTAACGACCCGCCTCACACGACACTGCCGAAGAGATTTTAATGAGAGTATGACTACCCTTAAGCCACAGAAGGATACAAATTACCAAAAAACAGGTACCCGTGTAAATTAGCACAACTAAAAAAAAAAAAAATCAACCGCAGGACACGCGCATACAATCATTTAAAAACTAGCAATAATGTATTATACAAGTAACACAAGTTAGATATATGGTTTATAGATGTTTGTTACTCTCTTACGCTAACTCTTCTTTAGAGCTTTTAGTTTTTTGTAGTCTGTACGCTGGAACAACAAGCCTAATTGTATATTAACTATAATTCCTATTACAGCTCGCTTCCACCTTTGGTCGTATCATCACTTACCATCAGGTGAGATGACGGCCAAGAGCTCCCCTGCCATATGTAAAAAAAATATAACATTGCCTTTGTGACCAATATGGTACGTATAGATACCATTGATCCTAATGACCTAATTAGGATCAATGGATTGATCCTAAATTAACAAAAATTAAACATCTAATTTGTGACAAATGTTGTAGGTATGATGCTGACTGCAATGTAACGTTAGTCAAACGTCCACTTTATGACCAATATGGTACGTCGTAATGCTAATCTCACAGTGACGTTAGTGAAACGTTCAGTTAGTGACCAATATGGTACGTACAAACACTAACCCCAGGTGACGTTAATGAAACGTCAATTTTGAGACCAAAATGGTACGTCAAAATACTGACCTTAAAGTGACGTTAGTAAAACGTCTATTACACATACAATATATTACGTCCTTTTTGTGACCTTAAATCAACGTCACGGTTACGTCAACTCTTGACATATAAATGACTGACCTTAATCTAACCTATGAATGACGTCGTTTATACGTTTCTGACGTCAGTCTGCTACCTGGGAAGCGATCCCCCTAACCAATTAACGCAGGACTTTCCAGACCTG
The DNA here is from genome assembly GCA_036419045.1 of Scirpophaga incertulas. Classification (NCBI taxonomy): domain Eukaryota; kingdom Metazoa; phylum Arthropoda; class Insecta; order Lepidoptera; family Crambidae; genus Scirpophaga; species Scirpophaga incertulas. The sequence goes on from CM071636.1 coordinate 23,758,227, forward strand.
CAAGCGGCGGCGTCTGAGCCGTCGCCTCCCTTGTCTTCCTCTAATCGGCAGCCTTCTGCTTAGCCACGAATAGGTTCTCTGTCAACATAGGCCGGTCCCACTTTGGTGCCGTACTGTGCCTCTTCGAGCGCATATGCCCTCTCCATAGGGCAGCGCGAACCGTGCCTCATTAATGCTTCATCCTTTTTGTTGTATCTAATTCGTCGACATGTTAAGCGCAGTGGTCGAGTAATCGGCTTGTACGCAACGGGTCGCGGGTTCAATTCCCGCACAGGACAGATATCTATACTAATATTATAAAGTAAAGTTTGTGTGTTCGTATATTTGTTAAATTGTAAGGGGTAATCTGAACCGATTTTAAAAATTCTTTCACCAATAGAAAACCACATTATTGCGGAGTGTCATCATCATCATCATCATCGATTTTAAAAATTCTTTCACCAATAGAAAGCCACATTATTGCTGAGTGTCATCATCATCATCATCATCAATTTTAAAAATTCTTTCACCAATAGAAAGACACATTATTGCTGAGTGTCATCATCATCATCATCATCATCATCATCATCATCATCAGCGGACGGCGCGCGATGGCTTCGGGTTAATTTCAGTTCGCTTTCGTGCTCGCTTCGGGGATTATTAATATTATGCCCAACGAAGTGGGCGCGGGTCAGCTAGTATTGTATGACCTACAAAAAATTATTCCGATCTGGGCGTTTGTGCATGTGAGATTTCTTTGTTTGTGACCTCTAGACGATCCAAGATAGATGGTCCTGGCGAAGATTGACCAGAAGGACCGACCCCAAGTAAATGGGGACAAGGCCAGGCAGAAGAAGAAGTGAATTGTATTAAGTCTGTAATACTAGCCGTAGGTTTATCTTAAATATTTCATTTGCTTTACCCCAATTTCCACTTTGAATAGTATTTAATTTGTAATTTAGTTATTTTTTTGTATTTAATTGGCTATAATTTGTGTGTTTAATTAGTTTTTTTTTCTTTCTCATCACTCAATTAGCTACTTTTCATTTTTTACCTCTCAGACCGTTTTTTTTTTATTAACTATCTGTGAACACTTCACTGGTTTCTGTAATATTTTTTTTTTGTAATATTTATAGATTTAAGTATAACTGTTTGTGTTCCTAAGAAAAGAAAATAAAATAAAATAAAATATTTGTATGTCTGTCCGTTACCCTTTTTTTTTGTTCCTCTGAGGAAAATGCATTAATTGCCCCATATATCGGCGGTTATGTGGGGCTCTCCTCCCCAGAAGGGGGAGGCCTACCCACTAAAAACCTCAGGGATAGCCCTCCTCAGGCATGTAGGGAGCCCCCGGGAACGCCAAGCGACTTCCGGGAACCCTACATCTCATAACAACCGCCTTACAGTGCTTCATCTTATTTTAATTATTTTATGATTTATTTATCGAAGTTGGGATGGGATACAATTTTTTTTAGATATTGCAGGTTCTAAATTTTTTTTTATTTTGGTTAGCAATTAATTCATATTATAGCATTACGTATAGTCACAAATTAAATATAGTATGTGCAGAATTTCATGTATAAAATATTAGATAATATCTATAAAAGTGCAATTAATTGTCCATCAGTCACTTACCATTCGAAAATAATCGTCAGAATGCACATTCCTTGTCAAGAAAGCAATCAGCACGAATGCTTTCGCGCAACTCAAGATGTCCATCTTAAAAAACAGACAAATCACCTTGATACACTTATTTAAATGAAATGCATCAGAAACACTCTCCGCACACTTTACTAAGATTAAAATTCATATTTCGTGTTTGCATAAGCAATTGTTGTTACATTTTCAACGATTAACTGGTAGTTATTGCACAAGTTATGAATAAAGTTACGCGGTTGATTTTTGGAGGGAATTTTGACAGGTCTGCGTTCTAGGTTTGAATAAACAACGCAAAGAGGATGCAGTTTGGAGGTTGTAATAGTTTTTTTGTTACGAAATTTGTTCGTATTTTTGTTATGCTTTTACGAATGTGTTCTGGGGGCTTTCTTGTCGTTGACTGGAGTAAGATTTCCGTCGCTTTTGTGTTCTGCATGGTTTGATAAGCACGGCTGGTTACATGGGTGGGGCGCGTGCATGCTAGATGAGTCTCGAGATATATCCTCGCAAGACATATTGAGACTTGATGTTCTGAGATTATCACCACTGCTTAATAATAATCTTAATAAAATGCTTAAAATCTTACCCAACAATGTTAAGGCTATTACTTTCAACTACTATTACTTATTACTGTCGACCAAATTGGCTCATTGCGGCTTGGTATCCTCGCGATGTTTTTTTTCACCGTAGGATAAGTATACATAGGAAATTCGAATGAACTATTTATATGTATGTATGACGTATGTAAACAAATGTACATAATCTATTTAGAACAATTTGTACTTTCTCTGCGTTGTTTATCAACTAAACAATACTACTAATGCATTCAGTCATGCTTCACTGATTTCTAATTAATATACCGTGTGATTGATTGCAATAGGTTTTAATATTTCACTATAATTGTAAAAATTATTTAGAAACAGTCTCAACTACATATGGTTTTTTAAGTTGCCAAATATCAAACTTTTAAATTCAGCTAATAATAAAAATTGTTAGACTTGTCTTGAGATAAATTGTCTCGTGTGCATTGAGAACTGTCAGCCAGTTGTAGATCTGTCGCGTGCCTGCCGACATACGGAACATAGATTAATATATTGATACAGAATACCAACATTATTTTTATTGTATTTTTTTCATTGTTGGCTATGGGTCTTAAATCAAGAAATTAAACCAATGTGGCTGCTTTTTTTGGTAACAATAAATCATGTTTGATAATTTTTATATCAATTTAAAGGTGTTTTAACAGTAATATTGTAAATAATTTTACCTCGCTAAAGCTGTGTTAACATGTACAAGAGAGTGAGTGAAACAAAATCACAATATTATTTCAATATTTTTAAAATTAGAATAAATATAAATGTCAAAGACTACCAAATTAGCACGTACATATTGAGTAATTTATCTTAAAAGGAAACAAAAAAATTAAATAAAAGTTTTAGTAAAACGTTTTAAACAACATATGTATATTGGTTATGTAGGTATTTTCGTAGTCAGTATTAAATATGATGTGTATGGCTGCAAATCTCATACAACCCGATGAGTAAACACGAATTAGTTAGTGTATTTTGTGAAAAATTGTATGCTTGATTTATACTTGAGCGTTTGAGAACTGTTTAATCTCTTTTTGATACATTGTTTGATACAATGTTTCATATGAAAGTAGTACATGCAATAACTTTGGTTATTGTTGTAATGAAATAAAGTAACGCGTCTTAAGATTTATACGTGATATATGAAATATCAAATCAAATACACTATAATAAATGTAATAGTACATTATGATATTAGTGCGTTATGATAGTTATAACATGCGAGGCGGAATTTGAGCCCGACCCGAAAGCGAGGGCGAAATTGAGCTGAGCATGTTATAACTAATACGCACGTATATCGTACGACGTTTTTCAACACATTTGCGAGGAACAAGAAAAAACATTTAAATAAACTCAATCTGTGAATGCGCACTGTTGCTTTCCCGCCATTTTAACAGCGCATTATCGCTTCCTACTGACTGGCGTCGCGCGGCGATTAGTTCTAAATTTGAATAGCAACAGCGCGCGAAATACTGTTATGGAATTTCTATGGACTATAACTTAACTATTTGTTTGGTCAGACACCCGTTTTTTATGACCCACTTTACATATTTAAAATCGGTGGACATATATCAGCTTTACGAGCATAGGTGTTAAAAAAATTATTTACTTATTACTTATGTTATAACTATCATGAAAGACAACTCTTTGATAAGACATTACATCAAATTTGATTAGATACAATTTAATTGGAAACGATTAGAAGGGAGTACTGTAAGATTACCAACGTGCGAATTAGCGAACAACATTGTAAATCAATCAATGCATACATTTCCTCATTTGAATCAAGTTTCTCTTCTGTTTTGATGACACCTCTATGGTATCCTCACGTCAGTACTTATATCTTCCATAATGACTGTTGTTTCATTTTCTATTTGAATTTTATTTACCAACTACTTGTGCCCGCGACTTTGTTTGTACAGATGGTAGATTTTTACAACTTACTTGACACTTAAGCCCGTCACAGACGTAGCTATAATATATATTAATATACCGGACTATAATATATATTAAAGCAAACTGCCATACACGGAGACGATGCTGCATTATATATTTCTGTACTCATTAGGTCTGTGATCGTTGTTCGAAGTAAGATATTAATATGTCTTAAGATATAGTACCTCATAGCTTCGTGGCGTCATAGAAGTATATATTATAGCTGCGTGTGTGACTAGATAATTTGTATAGAAAATATATGGTAATATGGTTAGTTATAATATATATTAATACTAGCGACCCGCCCCGGCTTCGCACGGGTGCAATGAAAAAATGGTTATGGTGGGTTATCCCTAAGAGATAGACATATACCCATCGCGGACTTTTTGTGGACTCTTGTAAGTTGTACAATACTGTAGTACATCATTTTGACCAATCTCGTAGGGTTTGGCCAGCTTTGCAATATAAGCGCAAAAAAGTAAGTTGATTTACGACATCACATTAGAAATCTCAAAAATTGTCAGTGTTCCGCTACTACATTGTGCATGTTTATACATATAAACCTTACTCTGGAATATACCTATTTATTAAAGAAAACCGCATTAAAATCCGTTTCGTAGTTTTAAAAGATTTAAGCATACACAGCTACACATACATACAGACACCAGGAGGCGACTTTGTTTTATACTATGTAATGATATATTGTAGGTACGTCTGTGACAGGCTTAAAAATGACTGAATGAATTTTATTGAAACTTTACAATAATATAGGTCCTATATCAGAATAACACATAGGCTACAGTTTATAAAGATACTAGCTTTCTGCCCGCGGCTTCGCCCGCGTGGATTTCGGGATTGGGTCTATAGAGGGTTAAGGGTCATAGCTTTTGCCCACGGCTACATATGCGCGGAAGTCGGTTTATGGCGCGAAGGTTTTATCGCGCTTCCCGTGGGACTAAACAGATAAAAAATACCGCAAAACCTTGCTCAAGAATCAGTCTATCTATTGATGAATGAAATCCGCATGAAAATCTGTGCAGTAGTTTTCGTGCGAAGCCTTTATTGTGCATCCCGTGGGATCTGTCGATTTTTCCGGGATAAAAAGTAGCCTATTATTTAATCCGGACTTTTATCTTTACGTCTGCTAAATTTCAAAGCAATCGGTTCAGGAGTTACGGCGTGGAAAGCGGAACAAACAAACTAACTCACTTTCCGATTTATAATATTAGTAAGGATTACACTGTTAGTAGCCCGCCCGTGTTAATTTAGATCCCACGGGAACAGATAAAAGGTGTCCTATGTCCTTTCTCGTTCCGCAGACTATGTGTATGCAAATATTAAATATTATTAAATAATTATATTGTTATTTCTTGCCCGTGGCTCCGCCCGTCGTTGCTCCGTCCGCGTTAATTTCGATCCCACGGGAACAGTAGCTACTTTCTTCCGGGATAAAATGTGATATCCTTCCCCGTACCACAGACTATGTGTATGCAAATTTTCGTGATGATCGGTGCAGTAGTTTAAGCGTGAAGAGGTAACAAACAAACAAACAAATAAACAAACAAACAAACAAACACACTTTCGCATTTATAATATATTAGTTGGGATTGTGTTAATCCGTTACCCTAGATCCCATAACACAAGCCTTACAGAGCTTACTTTGGGCTGGGCTAATTGGTGTGTCGCGGCGTGTCGGCCGGGGGAGCGATGGGGGGAGCGCCCTGGAACCCGCGCGCGAAGTGCCTAAGCGGGAGTGGCACCGACGGATTGTGGCAGCCTGGCGTGCGCAGCTCGAACTACGGATCTGCGCGCGCCAGCGGAGCAGCGGTGTCGTACTCCCGCACCTCGAAGCTCGGCTCCACGGGAAGGAGGAGCTCACCTACCGATTGACTCAGATACCCACCGGGCACGGCTGCTTCGGTGAGTATCTGTGTCGAATAGGACGGGAGGGATCGACACATTGCCACCACTGCGCATCCGACCTCGACTCGGCCCAGCACACGCTGGCGGAGTGCCCGCGTGGGCCTCCGAGCGCCGAGTCTTGGTCGCAGAGATCGGGCGAGATCTGTCTCCGCCGGCATTGATTGCGGCAATGCTGGCGGACGAGGGAGGTTAGAGGGCTGTGGCCTCCTTCTGTGAAGCAGTGAGCTCCAGAAGGAGGCCGCCGACCGGGGTCGGAAGATGGCCGATCCCGCTCGAAGGAGGCGGCGCCGGCTCGGTAGCACAGCTACGGACCACGCCCTTCTGTGGCCGGGGGCGTCGTCGGTGGAGGAGACCGGGAGAGGTAGTGAGCCTCCCCGAGGATGGGTCCCCTGTATCGGCGGGGGAGCGGAGGCTGGGGGTTCCCGGAAGTGACTTGATGTTCCCGGGGCTCCCTACATGCCTGAGGAAGGCCATCCCTGAGGTTTTTAGTGGGTAGGCCTCCCCCTTCTGGGAGGAGAGCCCCACATAACCGCCGGCTCGCCACAGCCGGGGTATGCAATTTAATGCATTTTCTTCAGGGGGAAAAAAAAAAGGCTAATTGGTGTAAGAAATAATTATTTATTAATTTACTAGCTTCCGCCCCGGCTTCGCCCGCGTGAAATTAGTTTTTGTCAATCCTGGTATACTTACATTCAACTCTTATTTCACCCCCTAGCTGGTCGAAAATTCAAAAATGCTAGAACAAATGTTTAATGATTTCTTATCAAGTGATTAAATATAAAGTTTCATGGTCTTATCTTTTAAAATTAAGAAATCCCATACAAACTTTCAACCTCTATTTCAATCCCTTCATCCTTTTTTTCGAAATAAAAAGTAGCCTATGTTCTGTGTCAGGGTCTAAAGATTGTCTGTACCAAATTTCATCAAAATCGGTTGCGAGGTTAAAGCGGGAAAGCGTTACAGACAGACAGACAGAGTTACTTTCGCATTTATAATATCAGTTGGGATTACTTTACAGTTAATTATTCATCAGATAATTGTCCAAAACGATAGCCTATTCGTGGTAAACCTACAGATATCTTTCTTACTCACTCTGAAAAAGAATGAAAGAGTGTATCTTCCAATATCTCTCCAGTTTACCTTAAATCCTTGTAGTCCTTTCGATTCCATTCGTTATGTCGTAATTTACATTCTAATTTTAATCTTACTCTTGATATGGCATTCCGAAGTATCGATTTCCCTTCATACTCTTACTCTAAGTCGTCCGCTTAAGGAACTCTCTCCCTGAGAGTATTAAGAGAGCACGAACGCTGGAGTCCTTTAAGAATCAGGTCCGTGTCACTTCCTGTCAAAGATTCATTTATTTATTTACTAGCGGACCCGACAGACTTTGTCCTATCAAAAAAATTTATAAAGTGGCAGTTTTACAAAGTATTGTTCCTACTTATTTTATAGTCAGGGCAAAAAATTCTCCTGTACAGAACCGTCACCCTGGTGGTAGGGCGTTGTGAATAAATAATAATTAAATAAAATATATATAAGCATTTGAAAGTAAACAATCGCTTTATAGTTAATCGTGTGAATCAATTAACAAAAATCAGTTTGATTTTCATTGTAGTGCTTCGTGATATTCAACTCTATATAGTGTAAATAAAGCGCAAATTGACTTTTGATGTTAGGAACACAGGATGCTTAGACAACAGTGAGTGCTTGCAATATGAACTTAATGCAATAACAATAAAGCTCAATTTGATTGTATGTTTAGTTAGAAAACGTTTGTATGGGAAAAGAGTTGTTATAGGGTTTATCCGATAATTATTCGATTTTTTCTCGCCGTAAAAACCATCCTTGAACTTCAACGAACATTTTAAAAAAGAATTTGGCCAAATTGGTCCAGGCGTTGTTGAGTTATGCGCTTACCAACACATTTTGCGATTCATTTTTATATATAAGATTTATTTATAACTTTATTGTACATCGACCATAGTGAAAAAAAAAAATTACAGATAATGAAATCCTTAAAACTAACTGTACAAAGGGCGACCTTATCACAAAGAGTGATCTCTTCCAGGTAACCTTAGGATGGACAGGAATTTAAATCAATTATTACGTGGGAAGATGGCGATGTATAACTTAATGACATACTTACTATAAATATAACAATACATACTATAATACATATATACACTTACACACATACATACATATATATACAAACATACTTACATACATATTCAATAAAATACAAAATCATAGCGACAAATAATGTTTTTTAACAAGGCTTTGAAAATGGGAAGGCTTTGTGCTTGACTTATATTTAAAGGTAACGCATTCCACAATAAAACTGCTTGTACCGTGTAGGCCTTATTATAAAATTTGGTGAAGTGAGATGGTAAGCTCAGCATTAAGTTCTCTGCCGACCTTAAGACGCGGGAATGGTTTCATGGAGAAACTTAAAGCGATTTTTTAAGTAAAAAGGAGTGTCAGGATGAAACAAAATAGAATAGAGAAGGGATAGGATACGTGCATTCCGGCGAAGGCGAATGGGCAACCAGTTGAGCTTAACACGAAATTCTGAAACATGATCATATTTGCGTAAACCAAATATAAATCGTATGCAAAAGTTTTGGAGTCGCTCAAGTTATCAAGTTGTTCCTCGGTTAAATTTGAAAAACTTGTGTTAGCAGAAATTAGGATTAACATTAACTTTCAAAATTAACTTTTCATTAACTTAAAATAGTTGTAGAATATTGTCCAATTACTGCATCTCTATTTAAATCCCCTGTTAGTACTTTCCACTGCCTGGAAGAGATTGCTGTTTAGCAATAAGACCACCTCTTGTACATTTGCTAATTGTTATATTTTTTGTCTATGGTCTTGGTGGTTGTTGTTGGTGGTCCTTTTTTTTTCCCCTGAGGAAAATGCATTAAATAGCATACCCCGGCCTGTAGCGAGCCGGCGGTTATGTGGGGCTCTCCTCCCCAGAAGGGGGAGGCCTACCCACTAAAACCTCAGGGATGGCTTTCCTCAGGCATGTAGGGAGCCCCCGGGAACATCAAGGTTGTTGTGGTCCACAATTTGAGCACACTGATAATAAACATATTGAAATATTAAGGTTTACAGCTGAAAATCAGCATTTGCTTGTTAACTGCAAGCAAATATTATGCTGAGCTGTCGCCTTATTTAGCCTGCTGTGGTGCACACGCACACCAGCGCTTGAGTTACTATGTTTGCTCTATGCTGTGTTTTTATGTTGTATTTTATATATTGTGTGTCTATGTTTTTATGTTGTGTTTTATATATATGTTTTATAACATAACATAACATAACCCTTTATTGTATTCATGAAATACACATACAAAAAAAAAAAGAAAATAACAAATGTACAAAAGGCGGCCTTATTGCTAAACAGCAATCTCTTCCAGGCAACCTAGGACCAGGGAAATATTAAAAGGAGATTTAAATATAGGATGGGTACAGTAATTGGACAGGACATCAATAGGCTATAACTAGTTTAAGTTAAGGAATCTTTGACAGGAAGTGAACACGGACTTGATTCTTAAAGGACTCCAGCGTTCGCGCTCCCCTAATACCCTCAGGGAGAGAGTTCCACAACCGGACGGCATAAGCTGAAAAAGAATATGAAAAAAAGTCAGTACTTCGGGGCGGTATATTCAGAGTCAGATTAAAATTAGAACGCAAGGCACGACATGACGAATGGGATCGAAAAGAGAACAAAGATTTAAGGTAGGATGGAGATGTTGGAAGGTAAAAAATATGTTTTTATGTTGTTTATATATATGTTTTTATGTTGTGTTTTATATATTACTGCTTTTGTTTAATGTCATGTCTATGTTATTCCCGTTTGCTTTGTGTGTGTCTTCTGTGGCAGTAAAATAAAGTTATTATTATTATTATATTTTCTTGTTTTTGTGTGCAATAAAGAGTTATGTTCATCAACGATTGTTGAGAGGACACATTCGTACACAAAGTTAGACCAATGTATTTCTTAATTATTGGCTTCGGGATAAACAAGAGATTATGTATTTGTTTTGTTTATTATAAGGTTGTATCAATTCAATCTATCAATAATGTCCACAGCTAGCAAAATTATACTAGCTGGTGGTGGCCGGCGACTTCTTAGGTGCAGGACCAATATTTCCAATACCTTATTAGTATGGCGTATGTCTTTATAAGTTATAGCCTATGCGTTATACTGATCTCTTCCATTCAAGCCGTAGAACCCTTACGAGGGATGATCAAAAAGTAATGATAAACGGATATTTACTCTATTGTAGCAGGTGTTATTTTGCGGAAGTCCATTGTATTACAAAGGATATTGTTTTTTGCTGATTCGCGCAGTTGATGATGACTTGTCCAACAAGCAGACAAGGTCGACACGTGTTTCGTCTCTCAGCGAGACATCTTCAGGATGTGTTGCCGGCTCAAGCCGCTGGTGAGTCACCGAGCGGGCAACACATCCTGAAGATGTCTCGCTGAGAGACGAAACACGTGTCGACCTTGTCTGCTTGTTGGACAAGTCATCATCAACTGCGCGGAATCAGCAAAAAACAATATCCTTTGTAATAAAACGGATATTTCTAAAAATATAATATAATTCTGAAAAATATTTGTTCAACTTCCTTGGTCCTGCACAAGTTCCCGGACAAAAAATGGTATAAATAGGACGTCATTTTTAAAAGTTACATTCATTTGAATACGAGCAGTCGAAGTGATACATCAAAATGGAGAAACAAGAAGTACGAAGCCTCATCAAATACTTCTGCTTGAAAAAAATGTCCACGAAAGACAGACAGACAAGACAGACAAGATACAGACTTGGTGAAACACCGCGAAGGCCGCCCATCCTGTTCCCTCACTGAGGAAAACGTCAAAAAAGTTGAAGATCTGGTTTTGGCAGACCGAAGAGTGACCATTCGACATTTAGCTGAGAACACAGGCATCTCATTTGGTAGCATTCAAAGGATCTTAACTACCGAGATGAACATGAGAAAGGTCTCCGCGCGTCTCTCGTATAGCCAAGGCTAAGGCTGAGTTTAGTCGATAGGTCACGCTGGTCAGAGCGCTCTGGCCACGTGCAGTCCGACAATCACCGTGACACTTGCGGTGGTATCCTGGGCACGTTTTCGTGCTCCTTTATAAGGATTCTCAGGCTCTCTCCTGAGGGGAAAAAACGTGGATTTCGGGATTGGGTCTATAGAGGGTTAAGGGTCATAGCTTTGCCCACGACTACATATGCGCGGAAGTCGGTTTTATGGGCGCGAAGATTTTATCGGCGCTTCCCGTGGGACTATCCGTTTTTCCGAGATAAAAAAATACCGCAAAACTTTGCTCAAGAATCACTCTATCTATTGATGAAAATCGCATGAAAATCTATGCAGTAGTTTTTGAGCGAAGCCTTTATTGCTCATCCCGTGGTATCTGACTATTTCTCCGGGATAAAAAGTACCTATTATTTAATCCGGACTTTTATCTTTACGTCTGCAAAATTTCAAAGCAATTGGTTCAGTAGTTACGGCGTGAAAGCGGAACAAACTCACTTTCCGATTTATAATATTATATAGTAATAATATTAGCATGGTTAAATAACGTTGAATTTATATGTTTAATAAACTAGTTAAATTAGTGACTACGAATTTTATTATATTTAAGATGTACAACCACATCAACCACAAGGTTGATTTCTGATGAAAATCACAAATAAAATGATTTATAATTTTCTAAACAGAAAACAATGGACAACTAGCGACGCAGAATCATTCTACACCACGACAATGCCAGCTGGCACACATCACGCGAAACAAATACGTTTTTGGAGGGTCAAAAAATAGAATTGATGGGTCATCCACCGTAAAGCCCAGACTAGGCACCTTAATGATTTATTTCCAAATGTAAAGAATATATTACGTGGTCAACTACTTCCGACCCGTGAAGATGCCGTCGACGCGTTCAAACAGCACGTTTCAGAGATACCGCAATGAGAGTGGAAAAATGCAATAAAAATTGGTTTCAACGTATGCAAGTGCATCGATCATCGCGGAGAATACTTTGAAAAACAATATAAACCATATTTTGCCATATATGTTTGTTTAATTTTATATCTATTCCGGATACATAAGTAGCAGCCCTCGTATAATATTATTATATCCTATTTATTATACTGCATATATTTTATAAAATATATTTAAAAAAATCACTAAAGATTTTAGTTCGGTTTCAATTAACTTGATGTATAATAGACATTTCACTATTTGACATTTACGGTCACCCATCATACGCATGACCACGGCCAACGTTGCTTGACCTATGCCGCGTTAGCCAAGTAGCTCGGCTATCCTTTAAGAGGAAATAAAAATATATTTAACACACAGCACATGCTCGAGTATCTTTAAGATAATAATAATTCAAAAAGAGTCATCGCTGTCGTCTCGCAGACCGTGAATCAACAATGTGGCGAGAAGGTGACTTTCAGACCGGAACCTAGTGTCGAGTTTCCATTGTTAACAACCTAAAAACAATGACAGCTACATGTCATAAAGACACAGGACAAAGTAACTAGTGAAACCTGTGTAAGCCATAAGGAAAAAAAAAAACCTGTGTAAGTCTTATGATCTCCAGGCATAAGTACTTCTAAAATTATATTCAGCTAATCAGGTAATTATGCACAACTCGGGCTTTGCATTGCATTTAGAAATTCATTAATTCCTATTAATGTGAAATGGGGATAAAATTTGGGAAGAAAACTTAATAAACCAAACTTAATTAATTATTTGATTAGATATAATAATAATATATTAAACGACATTCAGAGTTTGTAAAAATTTTATCATTAATAGGTTAAAAATAATAAAAAGTATTTTTTTTTAAATAGTACTAAATCTTAAATTACTGAAGCGATTTTGTTGAAACTTGATATAGGATCCGGAGAACGATATAGAGAAAGTACCTATGTATACCTTTGCTTAATCTAATAAAAAAAGTTGGTCAGGTTTTGATGCAATTTGGTTTGGGGAAGAACATAACGCACCTTTAGAATTGAAGTGATCTAATCCAAAATTCTTTTGGTATCAATTTTTTTTGGTAAACGCTAAAAATGTGATTGAAGAAGTTGAAGAGTTGGTCATTTAAGTTGAACGTTAATTGTCATATTTTTTATTGTTAATGGAAGTATATGAATTGTGTTCATGATTGTATACTAAACTAGTTTGTATAACTAATTAGAACAAGAATTTTGGATTAAGTCAATTCAATTCTAAAGGTGCAAAGTCAATATAGATGACCATCAGACTCATAATTTGTGATGCTTGTTTATAAAAATCACAAATTATGTGTATGTAGCACCGCTTTTGACAACTTAGTTTATATAAAGTAATAAAAAACAACAAGTTTATTAACATTTTACTGTTTTAATATAAATAGGCACTTACAGATTTATTCAATTTTATGTAAGTACAAAGAATTAAGTACTTAATTTACAAAACGCTCTGCTATTATTGCCTGTTAATATGTAATATTATTGTTATAATATAAATAATAACTTATATATATATTGTGAAATCAATATGCTATAAATAAATATTTTTGGATGTTTATTTTATTGTTTTAAGGCAGTAATTGGTATCTTATGATGATTAGTCACAACAATTTTATATTAAAAAATCAAGACAAATTTTATACATATTTTTGTGTTTAAAATACCAGCGACTTAAGTATTGATCAATTGTAACAATGTTTTCTCTATTATTTTCCTCATAAAAATAAAATAATTATTCTCTTTTCATTGTTCTCTTAATAACAAATCTTACTTATTACTTGAATTCAAAGCAGATGGATTATCTAACTAATGAAACACAAAGCTGTTGTCAGAAAGGAAAAATCAGTATTAACAAATGAAACCTAAAATAAAATAAAAAAAAAGCATTGTTATAAGAATTTTATAATTTGTTGGTTAAAAAAATATTATTTTGTAGTTGAAACAGTGTTATGAAAACAAACATTTCTTATTTTCATGATACCATACATCCATCATACATACCTCATACACAAATAGACCCTGAATATATTCTTCATTTAAAAATGAATGACGATAAATTTCAAGATACAGAACTTACATGATTACTACTTTGTACATTGTCATTGATAATATTATTTGATTTCTTTTTGGAAGTGTCAATGTTGTGTCTTCGTTTCATATGTTTCTTGTAATTTGAGCCATTTGTGAAATCTCGTTGACAATATATACATGTGTATGGTTTGGCACCTGTGTGCTGCCTCAAATGGAGGTTGAGACGAGTCTTAAATCGGAAGCACTTATTGCAATATTGACAGATATATGGCATTAGGTCCGTGTGGACTATGGAATGAGATTTCAAGTGTCTTTTGACACGGAAGCTCTTACCGCATTGTTCACAAACAAATGGTTTAGCTCCGGAATGTAAGCTTATATGAGACTGAAGATTACCACGTGCACGAAAAGCCATCGGACAAAACTCACATTTAAAAGGTTTTGCATCTTCATGTGTTGTCATATGTGTGCTAAGAGTACCTTTAGTAAAGAACATTTTACCACAAATGTGACAGGAAAAATCTCTACTTCGCTCTGTGTGGACTAATTTATGTTGTTGGAGATTACTACGTGACTTAAATTCTTTATTACAGTGTGCACATTTCAAATCAGAGTCAAAGCTTTCACGTTTCACTATTCGTTTTTTAACACCTTTTGAGTATGTAATGATATGGTGATCTAATTGTTCATGGGATTCAAAACCTAAGCCACAGTATGCACACATAGTAAGGAGTGCTTCACGATGCACTAAGTTGCAATGTTTCTTCATATAAGCAGACCGTGTAAACCGTTTGTTACAAAACTCACAGCAATATCTGAGCAATTTATTGTGAATACGAACATGGTTGACAAAGGCTCTGAAACTTGCAATGACTTTCATACAATCTGAACATTTAAAAGCACAACAACATGAGTGTATTTGTAATGAATGGAGGCGTAATGAAGCTATGTTTTTACACTGAGCATCACAACTGGCGCAACGACACATATAATCATCCCATGTCAATGGTTTAACATTTAACCCATCACTATTTTCAACTATTTCAGAAATGGAATGTTTTCTCTTTTTCAACTTTTTCTTCTTAGCAGCCAGGCCTAAAGGCATGTCACTATCCGTGGAATCGAAAGCGTTGTCACCGCAGTCATCTGAATCGTGTTCATTTTTGATGAGACTTAAATCCACATCAAGCAGTGAGTTGGGATCTACAGTTATTATTTGTAGTTCATGTACTGGTGTTTCATCTTTGACCTCGGGCTTCGGATTTTGAAATTCTTCCCAATCTGCGTTCACTGGCTTCCCTAAATCACCGTTGGGTGCACCTTCCACTTTGATTTTATCTGATGTTGTCTGTTTATAAAATATGCCATGTAACTTATTTTGAGCAGAGCGCACATTGTGTAAGAATGACCAAGTCCGTTCTAATAAGTCAAAGCATGAAAAACAAATAGTAGTTGGGAGTAATTCGGAATTAATATCTACGTTGATCCACTTCATTTTAGTCATAATCTTGGAGTTGACACCAACATCTCCTTCGGCAGTAATTAGTTGATTTATTGGCGTAGATTCTGCGCATAAGCGGCAGTAAGTATCGTCGTCATCAGGCATTATTTACGATAAACAAGTTTATGGATATAAAATAATAAAAACCTTATTTTAATAACAAATATTGAAATAGGTATATCAAACAACCATTGAAAACAAATTTTGACGTTTGATAGGGATATGTTAAAATATAGTATCGATACTTTTATTTCGATACTGAGTACTCTTGGAATCGTCGACTCTAAGAGGTGCAGGGACGTGATATTAAAAAACAAAATTTTGATATTGTAGTTACTGTTAAGATATCTTCTAGGAATAAATACTTTGTAGAGTTTATACTGACAGTGTCCATCCTCCAACTTGAATGAATATTAGAAAACTATAAAATATTGGTTTGGCGAAAATCATTCAATTTACTTTTATGAATTTATAAAGTGTACATTTTTTTATATAAAAAAATACATTATAATGTTCGCTTGTTAGGCGCCGCGGGGTGGGCCATCCAATTTCTTAATAAAGGGATCCATCCCATACTGAAAAGTGATATTAGTTACGTCCATGGCTGAAATTTAATTTAACTATAGAAGTTGTAATTTATAATGATTTAAGAGTTTACATTTTTAAAATATCCATGCATACAATTCCTTCCACCTATATTGGAGATTAACTTAAAATAATATGATATCGTGGGAGTAGACTTTGTACAGAAATTAATAGCGGAAACAACATTTCATTCTACTTTCTTTTGCTCCTGGAGAGGAGAAGCTGAGAATCCTTACGGGTACCACCCCATTCAAGTGCTACAGTAATTATGTCAGACTTCAAACTAATCGAGGCGGTTCGACCGGAATAACCTACTGATTAAACTCAGACTGACTCTTGGTCATAAAAGCCTTGAATGGATAAGTAACTGTTAATAAAATTAAAGCATTCGTTAAAAAGATATAAGGTATCGATACTTTAATTAATCTCTCTTAGTAAATATATCATCATTTTTGGTATCGATATTAGATACATTTTGCGCGTCTCTATTTAGACGCAAGTGTGTTGCCAGACGTTATAATAAAAAAAACTAATACAATGCGATTTCTACTTAAACGATTGACGATATACAAATAAACTTTATTATTTAGCGATATACAGTTTGATATGTGACTGCGCTTGTCTGATCGTTACACGAAACAACTGAATTTCCTTAACAAATATTAATTTCAAAAAAATGTATCCATTTTATTCAATATTTACGAATAATATATTAACTTTTTAGTACGAATTCTGGTATATAGTTCCAGCTTTATAGGAAACCTAGATACTTTTGTATAAGTAGGTACGTATTTTATGTAGAAATTTTGTTGCTATATTATGTATGACAAAAAAGTGAGAGTGATAATTATGTTATTATTATTATTACTAAAACGCCTGGCAAGTTTTTATATGCAAAATTACTATTCAGCGCATTACTCATTGCATTAGCACAGTATTCAGCATAACAAAATATGGCTAACATAATCAAAATAATATTATTGAACATAGCCATTTATTGACGTCAAAACAAATTTAAGCATAAGAGTACAATGAAATACGTGTGTAAGAATAAGGAGAAAAATAATAAAACGCGCACATTTAGTGGTGTCAAAAGGAAAGTGACGGGAATATGTGCAATTTAGTAATTATTTTGACATCTTCAAAGCGAAGGTACCGGTCAGATTTATGGAACAGATATACGGATATCAATAATACTCGAACTTGGCACATGCAATATATGTAAAGAGTTTTTATTCTGAATTTTGAAGTATAAACAATAATGCAATACAATAATCTTTACTTATAAAAAAGTGTAAACAAGAGTCTTTTTTGAGTAAAAAAAAACAGAAGATATGTGAGGTATCTCAAAATAGATAATTCAGTTTGTCAATAGAAAATAGATTAACTACTCCGGTAGTATAAGTTTTACACTTGTTCTAAAAATAGTAAATAAATAACCCCTTTGAAATCGGTAGCCTTATTTATAAAAATCGGTCTTAGTTTGTTACCAACCTAGTAAAGTTGGCTCAAAGATTTCTCCAATAGTGGTAAGTTTATTTATTTTCATTTCTCATACTCGGAAAGTTATGTTGTTTTGATCTGATTATTGTGTGGAAAATGCTGCTTCCCGACATAGGGAGGGAAAAACTCATACAATTTACTTCCCACCCAAGGGCCGGAATGAACTTTAAAAATAGAACTACAAATGTCAGCTACGAACTGTCAGCTATGAACTATAAAAAAAAATGCGACCATGTGAGTTTCTAAACAGCCAGTGTGAACTTAGCGCAAACTACTTCCAGCGGAATAAGCCGCAACAAACACGCGGTGAGTTCCATATTTAAAATTTGAACAGTCGACATAAATTGGCGGGATGTGAATTTATTATATATATCTGTGACGGAATTTGAAAAAATTCAAATAATCTCTTATACTAGTTAAGATTTTAATTTTAAAAATGAGTTCAAGCGATTCCGAAATATTGACACCAGATTCAATTAAAGACGAGGCAAATTGTGTTCTGCCTACTGATGGTCTACTGATATTATCATATATTATCAATAAATAGATTAAATAAACAACCAATGTTTTATTTTTCTCATATATTCGCGATTTGCCTGTATGATTTTAGAACCTAGGCCAGGCTGAGTTTAGTCGGTAGGTCACGTGGCTGGACCGTTCCGGTCGCGTGGAGTCCGACAGAACGTCCAAGACACTTGCCGTTGCGGGGGTATCCTGGGTACGTTTCGTGCTCCTTGTGAAAATTCTCAGCCTTCCTCTCCTGAGGAAAAAAAAAAAGATATTATCATATATTATCAATAAATAGATTAAATAAACAATCAATGTTTTATTTTTCTCATATATTCGAAGTGAAAAGTAGAGTGTTTAACACGGGTAAAAGAATCAATTCCTTCTCGGACTATAGCCGTCTAAACACCTCGGGAATTGATTCTTTCCACCCTCGGTTAACAATCTACTATTACATGTCTTGTGTGTTTTTTTCACATATATACTGTGTGAGTTTTCATTGTTATATATTGACATTATCGGACACATATATATCCGATATGTTTATTTTCATGAATTGATTCCGCCTGCACCTTTCCACCATCGGACGGTGAGACGCGGCCTGGAACTTCATCCGTATGTGGTCGACATTCCACTTCTTCCTACCTCTTGTTTCGCTTCGTCCTTTGTTATGCGAACCGCTAAGGAATGGAATTCCCTACCTGCATCATTGTTCCCCGATATTTATAATATAGGGATTTTCAAGGCAAGAGTAAATAGGCACTATTTGAGTTTACGTGTTCCACCTTAGGCAACATGTTCACTTAACATCAGGTGAGATCGTCATCAAACTCACTTAAAATGGTAATAATAAAAAAAAATTATTTTATAATTTTGAAAAGAGCAGATAATAAATTAGATCGTCAGAGTTTCTTGCCTCTTCTACACTGAAAAGGTCTTCTAATTTCCGAATAGGTTTAGATCACCTTTTTTGTGTTCGTTGTACGTTTTATCGAATAAATATTATTATGATTTCTTGACAAAAATTTAGCCTTAGCCTTGGCCATAAAGGCTTGTATAGAAGATGGTTTGCCTCACCCTCAGGAGAGGGTACGGTGAGCGCTGCCCTCCGAGGAGGACATATCCGCTTGAAAAGGCTTGATGGGAAAGTATTTAGTCTTTGGGTTACTTGAAGCTACGATGATGAAGAGTTTCATACTCTACGGAGCCCTCTCAATAGCTGTAGCTGTCCCTTATCCTCGGCTAGAGTGAAGTCAAAGAGCAGATAATCGAAAGCTAATGGGATACGGAATGAAACTAAACGAAAACTGCATTCTTTAACACAAAACTAAGGCGTGGCAGAACCTAAGAATATCGGCATAAATAAATATACATTAAGAGCTCGTGCAAAAAAAGTACTCAGCGACATTGGGACGTGCCTAGAATTGGATTCGTGAAAATGTTAAATAATTTGATCGCACCTCATAAGTGCGTTGTCCAGGAATGGGGTCACATTGTTGGAATAGTTGCCTTCAATACATTACTACCATTTATTTATAGGTTTATATTAACACAGTTGCTGTACCTTTTCAAGCGCATATGTCCTTTACATAGGGCAGCGTTGATCGTGTCTTTTCCCGAGGGTGAGATCACCCTACTATGCGTTTACGTCTATGCTTCTAGGAGTTTAGTCGGTTGGTCATTCCGGTCGAGTCGCCTCGATAGGTTTGGACCACGCCCATCCTGTGGCCGGGGGGCGTCATCGATGGAGGAGATCGGGGGAGGTATTGTAGCCTCCCCCGAGGAGGGCTCCCCTGTATCAGCAGGGGATCGGAGGCTGGGGGTTCTAGGATGTCGCATAGCGTTCCCGGGGGCTCCCTACATGCTTGACGAAGGCCATCCCTGAGGTATTTAGTGGGTAGGCCTTCCCTCTTCTGGGGAGGAGAGCCCCACATAACCGCCGGCTCGCCGCAGCCGGGGTATGCAATTTAATGCATTTTCCTCAGGGGAAAAAAAAAAGCTTTGGAGTCCAATATAATCACTTGGTTGCGATGGCATTTATGAGGATTCTCAGCCTCACCAAAGCGAAAATAAAATTTATCTAAGCCTAATCTATTTAACGTTTTCTTTCCCTTTCTAACCTGATAACAAAAGATGAAACGACAATAACAGACATTAAATAAACCAGACACAAAAACTTTATTAAAACTCCTTAGTGTCGTAAATTTGTTTACTTGAGTAAATCATATCGTTACTTAAGTACAACAACATGATGGAATATAACTTAGGATATTCATTAAACTCCTTCCTCAAACTTCCTTTCAAGACATTCATACAGATGAACCCCGAGGCCGATGCTTTTAGTTTTAATGGCAATATTCCCGCCTTTCTAAATTGCAATTTTTGGTCCATATCTCATTTTGGGGGCACAATATACTTATTTCTGGAGCACATAATCTTGCAGGAAAACTTTTGGGATATATACTATGGTTTGAGCTCCAATTTACTTTTTGATTAATACATATTGTAATGTCGAACTGATTCAGACAAGTTAATCAGTATAACAGCGAAGCCGCCATCTTGTGATTCGAGACATGTACAGACGTCAAAAGTTTGGGGTCGCGCCGGTACAGTTATCAAGAAGCACAGTTACAGATTTGCGTGTCGGATTTGCGATGGGACGTTTTTGGCGATAAATCTGGGGAAATGGGGCAAATGGAAGTAGTGATGTCATTTTTATTTAAATATCTTCCGACTATGCATAAGGTAAGCTATGGAAGGTTCGTCGTGTTCAGGTGCAAGATGGGTGACCAAATTTGTGGAAACTGGAATAATGATCACATAAATCAGATGGATGATAATAATAATAATAATCGCCCGCTGGTGGGGCATTTAATGCCCCTTGACTGCCATAAATGCCCCATCGGTGCAGTCAGTCTCCCTCAGGGCAGCTTGTGGCGAGCTGTCGGTGAGTTGCGTCACCGAGGGTACCGATGTGCTTTAGGGTGGCGTATGCCACCCGCCTCTGCCTTGCCTTAACCAGCCGGACAGAGTGGAGTAGCAAGAGCAGATGCTCGAAGGGTGGAAGTGTAATAATGTCATAACGCCGACGGCGTCTCGATCGCTGTCGCAGACACACCTCTCTACACCCTGAGCCGTTCACAGAGCCAATGTTGCTCTTTTCGCACCAATATTGGTCTGCTTTTTGGGGGGCCCATTTAGTGAGTGGCGAAGAAGGTAGGTGACTGGAGTCTCTTCCATAGTACGGTTCTCATTACCACCGAAATTGAAATGCAATAGTCCACAGGCTTTTTGATCAGTCTTTAGCTGCATTTTTCATGATGCAGATAGAGATTGTACCCAGTTGGTACACTCCACGCACACTTTCATTAAATTTCACTTAAATGGTCTCTACGCATTGGATCTGTATTATCAAGAGGCATGACCCTATCCAAACTATGTTCGGGCGATTAGGCCTTAGTTCACCATGTTGACCCAGTGTGGATTGCTGGACTGCATATTTCTTTGAATTACTTTGTACGCAGATAGATAGATAGATGGACGCAGATTGCTTTACGATATTTCCATCGCCGTGGGAGCATCAGATAAATGTGCATATGAAATTTCACAAAACAAAAAACGCATTACCTTAACGCAGGTTGATCTCGGGTCTAAAGTGACTCCTGATGCACGTTGTTATAGGCCCCTCCGTCTGTGGATTACCCTTATGTCCAGGGTAATCTCCCAAAGGCGCTAAGACCCGACCCAAAACCTGGTCGGCTAGTCCTGGGATCGTCCGGAGTAATTAGTTTTTTTTTACAGGATAGGGCAGCAAACGAGCAAACGGATCACCTGATGGTAAGCGATAACCGACACCCAACCGCCAACAGACACCCACAACACCAGAGAAGTCACAGATGCGTTGCCGGCCTTTTAAAATGGGAATATGCTCTTTTTTTGAAGGTTTCGATATCGCATCGGTTCGGAAATACTGCAGACGACAATTCATTCCACAGTTTAGTAGTGCGTGGCAGAAAATTCCTGTAAAAATGCACTGTGGTGGACTGCCAAGCGTCTAGATGATGAGGATGAATGTTATGTTATGAAGTGTTTCTCCTAGATGACCCCAACTATGGACAAACTGGACATCGAGGTGGTTTACTGGGTATGCTCGGCCATCCGCCGGGCCACACGTCTGTTGATTTGCCAAATCAACAGGTAAGGTGCGTTGCATTCCTCTTGAAGAAAAGGATTACCTCGTAAAAAAAAGGATTGATCTCAGGTCCCCCGAACCTCCCTATCCCAAGTTATAAGCTTGAAAAACGATGATGTCTTTCTAAAAAAGGTAAGACTTCTTTTTATTATAATTTTTATGGATTTTATAAGGTTAAAACAAACAACAACAACAATATTATATATGCTCTGTCCAGAGCATCCGCTGCAATTGTAAATTCCCAACGAAACTGGGTACGTTTTCGTTTTAATGGTTCCATTTTTATAAATTACTGCACGGTCGCCACTATTTTATGGATTTTATAAGGTTAAAACAAACAACAACAACAATATTTTTGATTTTCACTTAAAAACGTCCACATTCATTTTTTTATTACGTAACTCAAATTCTAATTTCAGTTTTTTATATCATAGATGAATTTTGACATAGAATATTACAATAAGGTTATATACACAACAATAATATTTTAGTAACTCGTATAATCTTTAGTAAGACCCTCTGCCTTCTGGTAAGGGCGATAAAAAAGCCTTCCATTTTCATTGCACGTTACCTGTTCCAAAAACAAAATGATGTTCTTATAGATAGCTAGTGGTTTGATTATCAGGTGTGATAGTGTTCGAGCTTTGTTAAGGTTTCACGTCACGTGCACCTCCAAAGCACCAAAGCTTCGCACAAGTACGGTTCGCAAACAAATAATACATTTAACTGCAAGTATTAAAAAAATATATGTATGTGCTCTTGATTTCACCATTATATTGATGTTTTAAATGTTGTATATATATTTTTAGGGAAAATTTTTATACATAAACAACGTTCTGAGCCCTGTTATAGTTGTTTTTTAAATGTCATCAAATTGTTACCGCGATTTCACTACGCCTGCGGTGAACTCTAGGTCGACCATAGAAATTACCCACTGAATTCTTCTCTTCTTTTCAATATTCTCACTGACACAGTTTAAGTACATACACTCACAATAAATAGGAACAAATATATGTAAAGGTGTGGGTCGCATATAGGTCGATCTGTTATGGTTTATAGAAACAACGTTTGTATATAGAAACTATAATAAATTCAATAAAAACAGTGATCTACATAATGTGAAAACTAGAAACAAAAATAAACTTGCCGTTCCAATGTTCAGACTCCATAAAACTAGCTGTTCGTTCTTGGGGAACTGTATATCTATGTTTAACAAACTTCCGCAAAGTGTCAATGATTTGCCTTTATATAAATTTAAAGTCCATATCAAAAAGACACTCATGAGTAAAGTTCTTATAAAGTAAGTGACTATCTAAATGATCACAGTATTTGGGAATAGGGACACTCTTCATAGAGCCATGTTTGGTAACAACATTATTTATAATATTGTATTATTTTTATATGTGTATGTAAACATACATACGACTGTAATCGTATTAGGTATGATTGTATCTTATATTATATTGTATTTTATATTATATTATTATAATTATTAACATTGAAAAGAGGAGATAAAAAATAGACCTTCAGAGTTTCTTGCCTGTTCTTCTCGAGAAGGCTCTCCCAATTTCCGAGCAGATGTCGAGTCAATATTTTTTTTTTTCCTTATTCGTACATACGGACAAGGTTTTTGTTTTTTTTTTAAGCTTTTTTTTGTTTTGTTTGTTGACGTCAATAAGTGCCTGTAAAGGTCTATGTTGAATAAAGATTATTTTGATTTTTGATTTTGATTGCCACGTCAGTCCAGCCACCACGTTGCAACTAACTAATATCTACTAAGGAGCGCATGCGGGCAACAAGCACGAAACAGGTTTTTTTAAGTTTGTTAAATCGTTTCTGTATCTTAGTAATATAAATGTACATAATCTTCCCGCCAATGTGATTTAAAATTGTTTCCAGAATTAGCTAGAAGTGATAATTTAAAGATATAAGTTCGACTTTGTAATTCATTTTATGTAACACTAGCTGTGCCCACGACTTCTTCCGCGTGGAATCGTAACTTTAGGTAGCATTTTTAATGTCTGAAAGTGTTATAAACGTAAGAGTAGACAAATGTAATCAGAAAGCTTCGAACTGCTAAGCTATCGGGAGTTAAAGAAGAAAGAAAGAAAAAACATTTATTGACTCGCACAGACATACAACATTACACATAATAAAATACAATAAATAGTTTAAAATAAAGTATAGACATGTGCCAAGCCAAAAGGTTCCTACCTCAGCATGTGCTTTGCGCCATATATGATGCCGCAAAGCGCTGATATTCTGGCAGGGCCTTTCCATTTGTGACGTACGGGAAACAATAAATAATATACAATTATATATTAATTGATAAATATACATTATTAATATTATACATAACTTAAAATAGACATACATAACTTATAATACACATGATAAAAGTATATGATAGGACTATAAAAATTAAAAATAAAATTATAAATAAATGTGATATTTTGGTGGTAGTAGTGGCGTTAGGACCATCATATTTAGCTTGCGTTTGCGTCCAGAATCGTTTCGAATATTCAATCTGTGGTGCCATTTTATAGTGTATTCCAAGAGTAAGGTTACACGTGTTATTGTTAGTCAACGATAAAAGACAGACATATGCTGTCGTGAGATATTTTTTGTATAATTTTAAGGAGAACATTTCTGTCATACGTGATTTCTGTGTAGCTTTAACCATTAAGGTTGCACACGCGACGGAAGCTTCAAAATGGAATAACTTTTCCCGTTTTCCCAACATTTCCCTTCACTGCTCTGCTCCTATTGATTGTTGTAGTATGATGAAAAGTATACTATAACCAGCTCAGGAGTATGAAAAATAATTGTGCCAACTTTCGTTAAAAGCCGTCGAGTAGTTTTTGTTTCTATAAAGGTTATACAGACAGACATTATCACATATATATTAGATATTATTACAGAATTTATCCGAGCGCTCGAGTGCGGCGGCTTCGTGGCGACTTATTTATTTATTTATTTAAACTTTATTACACAACAAAAACTGGGTACAATTGGCGGACATAATGCAACAAGGCATTCTCTACCAGTCAACCGAATGGCTAGTAGTTCCAAGTGTAAGTGGCGCAGATACATATAATAACTTATAATAAGGTCATCACAAATTAAAATAACAACTAACTACCTAATAGATACATATATACATAGCCATATATATACATACACATACATAAATATATATTATATAATAGATGACGTTGACGACCTCCATAGTCGAGTGGATAGTACACCGGTTTCAAGGTGTCGCCATCTCTGAGGTCCCGGGTTCGAGTCCCGGTGGGGGCAGATGTTTGTGTGATGAATGCGAGCATATGTACCTTAGTCATGGTTGTTAATATATATTTCAATAAAAATTATTTATATATGTATGTCTATCCGTTACCCTAGATCCCATAGCACAAGCCTTACAGAGCTTAGTTTGGGCTAGGCTAATTGGTGTAAGTGTAACAAATATTTATTATTATTATTTATAGATAATCAATTAATTACTATAGCTCGAAAATGAGGTGCTTAAGTCAGTGATTCGAGATAGTGTCCACGAACCAATCTCTTAAACGTGAGTTTACTAGCAGATGCTCGAATATGGAAAGGCAGATCATTCCATAGACGAATCGCAGTAACTGTAAATGATTCGGAGGAGAAGTTGGTGCGATGAGTTGGAATTTGTAATGTATGGTTGCTTGATGAGCGTAAGTCACGACTATGAGTCTTACGACGACTTCACTTCTCATTTACTTAGTCGATGAGTGAACACATGTTTTTCAAATTACCCTCTATAGTTTTTTATTAAATACTAGCGACCCGCCCCGGCTTCGCACGGGTGCAGTGAAAAAATGGTTATGGTGGGTTATCCCTAAGAGATAGACATATACCATCGCGGACTTTTTTGTGGATTTTTGTAAGTTGTACAATACTGTAGTACATTATTTTGGTCTATCTCGTAGGGTTCAGCCAGCGTTTGCAATATAAGCGCAAAAAAACGTGCTTATTTACGACATCACATTAGAAACCTTTAAATTTATCAGTGTTTCTCTACTATATTATGCATTTATTATACATAGAAACCTTCCTTAAGAATCACTCTATCTATTAAAAAAAACCGCGTCAAAATCCGTTGCGTAGTTTTAAAGATCTAAGCATACATACGGACATACAGCGAAAGCGACTTTGTTTTATACTATGTATTGATTGATTGATTAGTTTAACTTCTTTTGCATAAATTAAGTCAGTACCTCAAGCATCTAGTGTTTTGTAAAAAGTTACGTCATTCTCTTAATAATAGCGTGGATCTCCTTACAATATATGTATATAATTTCTGAATCGCTATTTTTTCATTTTTTGCTGACTCTACCTAATCACTCATTGGAATCCCAGCTTGCAAAGGCACACCCGACGTTTATAAAAGTGGGTGAAGACTTAACCATATTCGCATTATCATTTAATTCGCGATCTTGCAAAGTTTTGTGAGCATCCTTTCGATGTACGTTCAGTGACGTTCTGTGATACGATGGACTTTGAGTTATATATAAGTAAATATAAGGTTTAATTTTGAGGTGAGTCTTGACTGCACAGCATCTATCTTAGTTAGTAAATTTTGAGTGATTTTGCCAAGTGATTTGAACTTACAATGAAATCTAAATCAAAATTAACTTTATTCAATTACGAGTTTATAGAAAGCTCTTTTGAATCGTCCAAACTTTTTTATCTTGGCATAGTCTGCATAATATATGCCGACAATGTAAAATATATTTTTTTACTTTGTAAGGAGATACTCCTTATTTGTAATAATGCTATAGCTGGAATTACTTACGTCAATTCGAGGATCATGCAATTATTGTACTGCTAGCACATCAGATGAGCGTCAGTGGCGCTGTGGTCTTCGAATCGGATGCTACGCGGGGTGCGGTTTGATCCTGGAGACGAATTTAGGAAACAATAGACAACCAATTCGCAATCGAAATCGTGAGATTCGTATATGAATGACCAAATTCACTATTTCTGAACTCTCTGGAAGTGGTTCCACCCACTCGTTTTTTTTTTCTTTATAAATAGGTTTGCTTTTGTCCAAACTATCTCACCTGATGGAAAGTGACGATGAGGACTAGAATGGAACACGCTTACCTAGCAAATGCCTATTCACTCGTGACTTGAAGACCGTAAGATTATATTGTTCCGGGAACACAGACGTCGATGAGTGAACACATGTTTTTCAAATTACCCTCTATAGTTTTTTATTAAATACTAGCGACCCGCCCCGGCTTCGCACGGGTGCAGTGAAAAAATGGTTATGGTGGGTTATCCCTAAGAGATAGACATATACCATCGCGGACTTTTTTGTGGATTTTTGTAAGTTGTACAATACTGTAGTACATTATTTTGGTCTATCTCGTAGGGTTCAGCCAGCGTTTGCAATATAAGCGCAAAAAAACGTGCTTATTTACGACATCACATTAGAAACCTTTAAATTTATCAGTGTTTCTCTACTATATTATGCATTTATTATACATAGAAACCTTCCTTAAGAATCACTCTATCTATTAAAAAAAACCGCGTCAAAATCCGTTGCGTAGTTTTAAAGATCTAAGCATACATACGGACATACAGCGAAAGCGACTTTGTTTTATACTATGTATTGATTGATTGATTAGTTTAACTTCTTTTGCATAAATTAAGTCAGTACCTCAAGCATCTAGTGTTTTGTAAAAAGTTACGTCATTCTTTAATAATAGCGTGGATCTCCTTACAATATATGTATATAATTTCTGAATCGCAATTTTTTCATTTTTTGCTGACTCTACCTAATCACTCATTGGAATCCCAGCTTGCAAAGGCACACCCGACGTTTATAAAAGTGGGTGAAGACTTAACCATATTCGCATTATCATTTAATTCGCGATCTTGCAAAGTTTTGTGAGCATCCTTTCGATGTACGCTCAGTGACGTTCTGTGATACGATGGACTTTGAGTTATATATAAGTGAATATAAGGTATAATTTTGAGGTGAGTCTTGACTGCACAGCATCTATCTTAGCTAGTAAATTTTGAGTGATTTTGCCAAGTGATTTGAACTTACAATGAAATCTAAATCAAAATTAACTTTATTCAAATACGAGTTTATAGAAAGCTCTTTTGAATCGTCCAAACTTTTTTAGCTTGGCATTGTCCGCATAATATATGCCGACAATGTAAAATATAATTTTTTACTTTGCAAGGAGATACTCCTTATTTTTAATAATGCTATAGCTGGAGTTACTTACGTCAATTCGAGGATCATGCAATTATTGTACTGCTAGCACATCAGATAAGCGTCAGTGGCGCTGTGGTCTTCGAATCGGATGCTACGCGGGGTGCGGTTTGATCCTGGAGACGAATTTAGGAAACAATAGACAACCAATTCGCAATCGAAATCGTGAGATTCGTATATGAATGACCAAATTCACTATTTCTGAACTCTCTGGAAGTGGTTCCACCCACTCGTTTTTTTTTCTTTATAAATAGGTTTGCTTTTGTCCAAACTATCTCACCTGATGGAAAGTGACGATGAGGACTAGAATGGAACACGCTTACCTAGCAAATGCCTATTCACTCGTGACTTGAAGACCGTAAGATTATATTGTTCCGGGAACACAGACGTCGGCAAAGAGTTCCACATCTTAGCTGGAGACCTATTTTTGAATTACGAATGCGATATATATATATATATATATATATAGGTATATATATTAATGTAGTCGCTGCCGGTTATTGCCGGCTTAACCATTGCGGTTATTATATACATATATGAGGGCACTCGTAATGAAATCACACCTGTGACTGTGAAAAATAAGAATTATTGAAAATCGGTGATTATTAGTCACATCGGTGATTTCGAAGTCGCATTCGTAATTCAAAAATAGGTCTCCTGTTCGTATTAAAAACGAAGACTGGAACCGTTTTGTACGTGCGTTTTTGATTTCTACTAGTAGAATATCCAACGGTGAAGTGACATTGACAGTGATAAATTTACTCTGGTTAATGTAAAGCTTGTAAATAGGTACATAATAATAAGTAAATATTGTTTGAGTACATATATTTTAATTTAAAGATAGTCGAAATATTTATTTTATAATATGGTGAGCTTAGAAGAGTAGGTACATTTTATTAAATTTCTTTTTGGGCTTTGCTCAAGTGGACCGATCTTTTCTTACATATTATAATACATTCTCCATATTATAATAAATAATAAAAGAATTATTAGGTATGATAGAGCAAGACTATAACTATTTAGGTATGATAGAGCAAGTTAGAACGAAGTCACCATATTACAGTTAATCCAGACACGTTAGAAAATAATTAAAATTTTACGAAGGTTTCTTGTGGCAATCGGTAGTTTTAAAGTTTTAACAATAAAATGTTTTGAGAGTTGAGTAATAACCAGACAATTTTTTAATTTACATTCCGTTTCACGTGTGGGTCATCGCCGGTTTTTTGTTTTTGTTGGTGTGATTTTTAATTTTTCTGCGTGAAATGGAATCTAATTAAAAATTTGTTTTTAATGACAACAATGAATTCGAGTGATTCAAAAATCTATAAAATTGTAAGCAGTAGTTAATAATTTCGCGCACGATTTATATTCGTATTCGTACTCCAAATTCACATCTAATGATTCAAAAATACGTCTCCTGCTATGTACCAATGTGTGTTTCGTTATTGATATGTACAATACAGTCCTACAATAAAGGGAAACATATATATATATATATACACACACACACATATATAAATATATATATATATACATATATATAACTATATATATATGTATAGTTAACCAATCCGCACTAATCGCTCTAACAAAGATTAGAATCATTTTCTCTAATTTTTCTTCAGCATTTCAAGATGGCGTCGATTCAGCATTACATCTTACTGCTGACTGTTGTCAGCATAGCCTGTTCCGATGAAATAGATTTGCAAATGGATAATGGAAGGCTCATGAAACTCTTAAAGGTGAGTATTGATTGTAATAAATAGATAAAGCGTTTATTATTTTCTATAAAATACACATAAATATCTTCTAAAACAATCGTAATAATTGAGAAAAAACAAACATACAATTAAACACCATAAATATACGTATGCTGCAGAAAGCAAAAGGTCAAGGCTCTAATATTTGCCTAATTTAGACAAATCACAAATTTTCAGCCATCACCTTTTTTGAGTTTTACAAAATGAGCAGATAAAATGAATGATGATCTAAGGACGTATTTATCGAAAGTGGTTATGTCAATCTGTCTGTCCGCGATGATATCCATAATATGTTGCAGATTACTGGTTCTGAAAAGGTTGTCGTATAAAATAGAAGGGATAGTTTTAATTTCAAACCTTTCAAATGAACTAGTGAGCTGTGAGGAGACCTATTTTTGAATTATGTATGCGACTTTGAAATCACCGATGTGACTAATAATCATCCGTGACTTTGAGGTCACGGATTCCTAAACATGCAGAGCTGCCAACTGTATAGATAAAGTACACACATAAATGTAAGAGGTCGGTTCCACGCAGAATGTAGCATATATATTATATATACAAATATATTCTCCAAACAAAACACAGATAACATTTCCACAAGTTTGACTTGATTACGAGTGGGTGAGGGCACTCGTAATGAAATCACATCCGTGACTAAGGTGGTCACATAAGTGATATTAAAAAATAAGAATTATTGAAAATCAGTGATTATTAGTCACATTGGTGATTTCTAAGTCGCATTCGTAATTCAAAAATAGGTCTCCAGGTGTGGGACTGAGGGATGGAGTTCGCCGCCTGTACGAGGGCGTCGTGCGATCCGTGGCCATGTATGGGGCTCCCGTGTGGTCGCGAGACTGCGCGAGGTCCCCCCGCTGCAGAGCTCTGCTACGGAGCCTGCAGCGGATAATGGCCATACGGATCGTACGAGGCTACCGTACAATCTCGTACGAGGCGGCGACGGTTCTGGGACGCTCCCCTCCATGGCCGACATGTACGCGGCGAGAGTGGCATCGACGGATTGTGGCGGCCTGGCGTGCGCAGCTCGAATTACGGATCTGCGCGCGCCAGCGGGCCGCGGGTCGCCGGCGGGCGCGAGGAAGTCGCGACCGCTACGGCGACCCGAGATGGACCACGCCTCTTCCGTGGCCGGGGAGCGTCGTCGGTGTAGGAGACCGGGGGAGGTAGTGCAGCCTCCCCCGAGGAGGGCTCCCCTGTATCGGCGGGGGAGCGGAGGCGGGGTGTTCCCGGGGACCCTACATGCCTGAGGAAGGCCATCCCTGAGGTTTTTAGTGGGTAGGCCTCCCCCTTCTGGGGAGGAGAGCCCCACATAACCGCCGGCTCGCCACAGCCGGGGTATGCAATTTAATGCATTTTCCTCAGGGGAATAAAAAGAAAAAAAAAAGGTCTCCAGGTGTGATAGCTGTCAAACGCACTCAAATTAGCAATAAAAAAAATATACAACACACAAGCATACAAACAGCGTGGAAGCATAAACACTTACAGTTACGAGTACGTCTATTTAATGAGATGGTGCACCACCGCTCTATGCTATATTTGGTTCTGTATTTATTAAGCGATGGGTTTTCACAAACAGCTTTTTTTTCAGGCAATGGCGAACGAAACCCATGGAGCTGATTCGTTGAATTTACCAGCGAACGCCACGAGCATCAGAGAGAATATAGTAGACACGTTTAGGTAAGGACATGAAGGGACACTGTACCAGCCTCGTCTGCTAGGGTAAAATAACAACAAAATAGCAGTGTTCGCATTGTTATGTTCCGATGTGATCGGTGAAATAGGCAGATAAATTACGGACTTCCGTATTAATTTTAAACTTTATTGTATAAGATTGAAAAAAAAAATTCTTAACTGCGATGAATGACTCATTAGTGCAGTCAGGACAGCTTGTGGCGAGCTGTCGGTGAGTTGCGTCACCGAGGGTACCGATGTGCTTCAGGGGCGTATGCCACCCGCCTCTATCTTGTCTTAGTCGGCTGGATAGCGTGGAGTCGCAAGAGCAGATGATTAAAGGATGGAAGTGGAATATTGTCATAACGCTGACGGCGTCTCGATCGCTGTCGCAGAAACACCTCTCTACACCCTTAGCTGTTCACACCAATGTTGCTCTCTTCGCACCAATATTGGTCTGCTTTTTGGAGGGCCCATTTAGAGAGCGGCGAGTCACCACCTGCCAAATTTAAATCAATTAGGAGGCTTTGAGAAGGCAGGTGACCGGAGTCTCTTCCAGAGCCCGGTATTCATTTCCACCAAAATCGAAATGCAATAGTCCACAAACGTTTTGACCACTAATGACAATACACTGAGAGAAAATTATTGTCATTGTATCAAAAAAACTTTAACCCCACACAACCGTTTAAAGCAAATTGATATAGATACAAAGTTTTTATTGTCAGATGTTTATTGTGATTATAACAACATTTATTAGCAATGTTAAACGTTGTTACAAATACAATTTTTATTAACTTTGTGAGAAGAGCAAAATTTTATTTTGTTGTTTTAACAATTTTACTTTGCTAAGGTGACTTTCTGTTTTGTCAATATGGCAAAACAGTCCAACTACTCCAGTATACCAACCTTGCTACCCTAACAAAGGAAGCACACGCTTCTGAAACTGATTTGTAAGACGTTGGCTTTAATTTTAAATAATAATCTACTGATGATTAATAATGCATGCCCCAATTAAGAGGCAAATCGTAGTAGACCTTAAAACATTTTCTGTTCCATACAAGTGTAACGTATCCAAAATGTACAGAACAGCAAATATTTAAAGTCAACCGATTTGCTTCATATTTGGGGTATGCACTACTAATTATCAGTAGATTATTATTTTGAATTAAGCCAACGTCTTACAAATTACCTGTATAAGAGGTTCAGAAGAGTGCACTACCTTTGTCAGAGTAGCAAAAAGGTGGGTATACTGATTTTGAAAAGTAGTTGCAGAAGGTTACAAATCT
Source organism: Scirpophaga incertulas (assembly GCA_036419045.1). Classification (NCBI taxonomy): domain Eukaryota; kingdom Metazoa; phylum Arthropoda; class Insecta; order Lepidoptera; family Crambidae; genus Scirpophaga; species Scirpophaga incertulas. Next base: position 23,791,684 of record CM071636.1, read on the forward strand.
ACCTTTTAACGTAAGTTTCTTTGCTCAGGTTGGAAAGTTTGCTCAGAGCACATATTTCGCAAATAATTTAGGGTTAGGACCGCTGAGGTAAGCAAACCTTATGGGTAACAGGATAACAAGGGTGGTACTTACCCAACATTTTATTTGTCAGATGACTAAGTCCGGCATTTATTAAAAATACCCTTAGGGCCTCGTCGTCCATATTGAATATCGCAATTGTCACTCATTAAAATAGTTCTCAAAGTGGTTAAAAACCTATGTGATTTTTGATTCGTAGCACGTAACCGGTACCGGTATACTGATTTGGTCCACCAAAGGAATTATAGCAATTTATTGTAATCCTGTCAGGTGTTTAAACCGCTAAAACGAAATGATATATTCACACGCACTCAACGATCACAGGCAAATGAAACAAAATCATAATAAAACTTCGATCAACTGACAAAGTTCGTTAAATCATTAGCTCCCCCGCCGCCATTCATGCCACTTACTTTGTCAATACGCCAAAGTTAATAATTAAAAATGTATCTCAGCACAAAAGGCACTTTGCTATTATTTTATTTTGTGAATCAAAGAATTTTAAATTTTGATAGATCGACAAAATATGGAAATCGTTGACAACGTAAAGTTGCGACAGTGTTAATAATACTATAACTTAAATAAAATGACAAATAACGTATTGTCCACAGATTCATAAAAGTTTGACAATAAAAACTTTGTGGCCATAGATAAATTAATTTATATTCTTACCTATGTATTTTGATGCAAATACAAAAAAATATTGACAACGTTTTTATTGTGGCTTTGTTAGCTATATTTTTCCTCAGTGTAGTTCTGTGCATCTAACTCGGTGTAGTATTTAGCTGCACTTTTCATGGTGCAGATAGATTACACCCAGTTGGTACACTCCCTAAACACTTTCATTAAATTTCGTTTAAATGGCGTTGGATATATCCCTGCGCACGCAAATAAAGGTCCTTGTTTTATTAAGACGAGTGATATAAGCCAGGGGTGGCCAACCGGTCGATCGCGATTGACCGGTCGATCGCGACCATTAGTCCAGTCGATCTTGACTAGGCAAAAAATATTAATACGTAGAACAGACTGCACAATATAATGACAATTACAACAGCTGCACGCATCGTCTTGTATTGTATCATTGTATTGTCAATCGCCGTTCTGTCAAGTAAATTATATCCTCTATTCTACGCAGTATAGTCTCTTTTGTTTTCGGCAAGCATGAACAATAAGCGGGACGGGAAGCGTGTGGGACGCGGGGGCGCATAGTAGTATCAACGAAATGGCTCTAAAATTTGCAGATACATTTCAAATAGGTTATCAAGACCTGAGTATTGATTTCTGGGCATTGGTTTCACATGAGAAATATACAAATTTGAAGAAATGTGTTGAAACAACTGCATTGGTGTTTTGGTTCAACATACATTTATGTGAGTCGACATTTCCCTACTTAAAACAAACAAAAAAGAAACACCGTTTATTTTTTGTTTGTTTTAAGTAGGAAACACTACATACCTGATTTTGCTAATCTAGCGGAAGATACTTAAGCGCAATGCTCACACTAATATAAATAACTAATTAAAAATAAATATTTTGTATTTTAGGTATTCTCTTTTAACAAAATATAAACTACTACATTATTTTTTGTAATAAACTATGCAGTTTCATTTAAGTTTTCAATTATGTAATTGGTAGATCTCACAGGGTTTCGCCAGATAATAGTAGATCTCGGGTCTGATCAAGTTGGCCACCCCTGATATAAGCGACAATGTAATATGTAATAATTATAAACTTCTTTATTCAACACAGACATAATTTACACGATTAATATAATATAATAGGATTCATGGTAAGATTTAATTCCAAAGGCATTCTCTCCCAGTCAACCAATACAACGCGTACAAAAGTAATTTAAAAGGCTGTGCAAATATGTGGAAATGATACAAATATAAATTAACACATACACAAATGATACGCAGTAGTATCGGTCGGAAAATCGGTTTCACTATCTGCGTCCTCGCAGTACGATCGGTCGGTAAGGCGGTTTTATTATCTGTGTGACTATCCAAAGTCAAGCCGCCGGTCGGTAATGACCGGTGTGAAGATGGGCCTCATATTTTACCGACATGGATCGACACTAGTGTGATGCAACGGATGTGTCTTAGCGGGACCAGAAACGGAAACATATGTCAAAAGTAAAGGAGATAATTTTTTCTTGTATGGAGAATAGGCCCACTACAAATTGTAACGTTTATTAATGAGACATACGTTAAATAATTTCTTATTAACCCTAGATATTATAAGGAACATTAGCTTGTTTTTATCTAACGGGAATATTGAGAAATCAATTAAAACATGAAGATTAAATTACCTAAAAATTCTTAGTAGTAGCTTTATTTTGATTTGTATTCAAATTGTTTTTTACGTAAATGCTATTTAACACTTTTTTATTCTTGAAAAATACAATCTTCTTTGGCCACTATACCGTATTATTTTTTTGCATTCTAAATACTGGATACGGGAAAGAAAACGAAATCAAGCCGTTGGAAACGTAAACACAGAATTCGGATGAAAACAAACCGACGTCAATTGGATGTCAGTGTAGGTACCATTCTGTCGCTGTCAAAAATGATGACGCGTTCCGTTTCACGACGATACTGGACTGACGAACTAATAGTTAAAATAATCTAAAATAGTATTAAAATAATTATTGAGAGTTCAATACTTTTAAATAAAATAAATAAGAAATAATACACTATCCTTTATCTATTATTATATTTATATATTATTTGTATATATATTAAATCATCTTTCATTTTGATTTAAAAAACGTTAGTTCCTTTACCTCAAATGTCAAAAGTCATTACTAAGTTTAATTAATTGATTTTATTATTCCCGTTTCATTTTTACTCATAATATCGTGCAATTGCTTTTAATAATAAATTAATATTTTAGAGTTCAGTAATATCAATAAACGTTGCCGTTTTCTAGTGGGCCTAAAAAAAAAATCTCCTTTTAGCACAAACGGAAGCTGAAAAGGATACAGAAACGGAAGTGTAAATAATATGAAAAAAGAATTTACAAATATAATTCTTTATTAAGTATCAATAACACCAAATCTAGCTTAGAAATAGATATATTAGAAATGTACTATAGAAAACAATATTGCAACGTTGCAACTGAACATTTTATTAATATTCAAAATTTAGTAGTGGCAAGTAATCCGTAATAAATAAAAGCCGTCGGTTGTAAACTTCCGTTTAAATCTCCTTTATAAAAGTTGCGGAAACAGAAGCAGAAACGGATGTTGAAAAGCGCGCGGAGCTTCAACAGAAACAGAGATCGTTGCATCACTAGAACAAACGAAAGTACACCTAAAAAATGGGGCATAAAATTTAAATTACAGTACTCAGTAATTTCACTGCCTATCTTACCCTTCACGCTGGAACAAGGTACTCAAGCAGACGACTCTGGACTCTATATCCTTCTGGTAAATCATGCATTTGTATACAGTTCTATTTCAATATCTTCCAGTTGTGAAAACCGCACCTACGGGTACTATGCTGACGTTGACAACGATTGTCAGGTGTTTCACGTGTGCTTGCCTTCTCAGACACCCAGCGGAAGAAACATTACCTATAGATGGAGCTTTATCTGTCCAGCTGAAACAATTTTTAATCAGGTGCGTTATATTTCGGCATTCCTCTTTTATTTTATTTTTTTACGTGGCAGACGAGCAAGCGGCACACTTGATGTTAAGCGTTAACTGCAGCTCATGGATTTAAGCAATTCCAGGGGTGGACACAGCTAAGCCGCTTCCTACCGTGATAAGATTAAAATTAATTTATAATTAAATAATAAAATAATTTATTCATATAGAAAACTTTACGGCATATTTAACATTATAGCCAATAACAAAGTTTCTCACATTAACATCTGCAGTTAACGCAGTTAATTGTACAAAATACTTTAAACTAGCGACCCGCCGCGCCGTGGCTTCGCGCGGGTACAATGCTGACATTAAATGCACTACAAAAAACTGTGAACGTTGTCTCTACATAGTATAAAACATAGTGGCTTTCTCTGTCCGTACTCGTATATCCCTATGTATGCTTAAATATTTAAAACTACACAACGAATTTTGTTGCGGTTTTTTAATAGATAGACGAGGAAGAGATGATATGAGATGATAGAAGAGGAAGGTATTTAATGGATGTTATTATACATATAAACCTTCTTCTTTCGTAGTTTTAAAGATTTAAGCATATATAGAGATATAGGGACAGAGAAAGCTACTTTGTATGACACTATGTAGTGATAAGTAATTACAGCGACAATTTTGACGAAGCAAAACGAATCATGCAGAAAAGAACATAGGTACTAGGAATAAAATAAGGATGTGGGCGAGATTATGTGTGTGAAAGTGTATGTTTGTAAATTACTACAGACATACTATTTAAGAACCGGCGTAAATTCTCTAAAATATACTGTTTATAAAATGGTTAACCTTTATGAAAACTGTAGGTGCTCCAAACTCACCTGCTGGCGATTGATTACGAAGGTTAAATGCATCACCGAGTATGTTGTTAACGTTTGGAGCTGGAGATTATTTAAAAAGTAATCTATGTTCGTCTCGTAAGTTAGGTAGCTTAAGTGTACGCGCAAGTACGGAATTATCTTAGACCAGCCCTTTCCCCAGTTTATCTGGGATCGGGTCTTTATATGTCTGCGACATAGAGCTCTGTTCTGGCAGGCTGTGAACACAAGATCTCTTTTACGTATTTGACTAGCAGGTGGCTGGTGGATGCTGAATTATACTCAATAAATTTCAACAATTTTATTTCAGGAAGTGTTAGTTTGCACTCGAGCTAGAGACGCAATACCGTGCGAGGAGTCGCCTATGTTCTTTTACGTCAACATGGATATTGGTAAAGTGCCAGAAGATACACAAGAAAGAGATGACAACGTAGAACAAGACAATGTAGAAGCAGTTCAAAACAAAATAAAGAACCCAAGTAGACAACCCGTGGACAAGAAACAGAATATGGTACTTCAGAGTATTTTACAACAAGTAGCTGACGAAGAATCGGAAAGAATAGATCAGATAGAGTTTAAAGGTCCTGAAGATATGACTGAAGAAATAGTTCCAGTCATCACCGATGTGATTGTTGAAAGTGAACATAACGATCGAAATGTTGATGAAGAATTACCTGAAGGAGAAGAGAGGATCGCTGAAGAAAGAAGCATAGGATGGAACCGCAAAATGTTGCGAAGAACTGGTTTTAGGTTCAAAGCAGATGTTTAACAAAAAATGTAGACTACCGGATAATTTAGAAATAATAAATAAAGAAGTGAGCTGTGTTTTGTAAATATGATATTAATAACGGCAATAAAAATGATTCCGAGTATATGTTTTTATTTATTACGAAAAATATAGCTCGATATTTATCCTTCTGGCCGATTTCGATCATGGCGACCATTTCGACTTCTAAGTTACGACGCTCATGCGCCTGGATATGACTGACGTAGACGACCTTAGTAGTACACATTGAGCATATGTGGGCATACCAGCTAGGTAGGAGTAGTGAATGGTGGCAAATACTACCACATCAGTCTATGGTAGCTGTCTGGTATATATAAACTAAACGTTTCTCCTCAAAATTGCGTACTTTGTCCTACATTCTGCCCATTTGAAACCTAAATGGTCCTATACAGTACGGTTCCAGAGGAATTTCCTCCCACGTACACTTCGATTGCTAAATGAGCTCCCTACCGAGGTTTTCCCGGAGTGCTACAGCATGGGGTTCTTCAAGAGGGGAGTAAATAGGTTTTTAATCGGTCGGCAACGTGCGAGGTACACTCCTGGTGTTACATGTGTATACGGTAACTGCTTATCATTAGGCGGGCCGTAGGCCTGTTTGCCATTATCGTGGCTTAAAAAGAAAACAGCCTGCACCATTCCGAACGATGTTCTGCAAAAACTTTCATGAACTTTCAATGTTGCATCCCTATATATGTAACTATGTTAGTATCTGTACAGTGACGTATGTATACATATAAATAAAATTAGAGTGTCTGTCTGTCTGTATATATTTGTTCCGGCTAATCTCTGAAATGATTAGACCGATTTTGACGGGATTTCTATTGGCAGATAGCTGATGTAATAAGGAGTAACATAGGCTACTTTTATTTTAGAAAAATAAAGTATTATTGTCTGTGGTTTCTGACTGAAGAATGTGACAAAAATCACGTTTACACGGTGGGCAGTCCGCTTTGTCAATATATTGCAATAAAAATATATATTAAACTTTCTGTTACATTACTATAGGTAATTATTTTTAGAACACAGAATCAATAACTGAGCGCAGCTATTTACGATTTATTGAGAAAGTCTTAATCTTTGGTGACTTTCATATATGCGAATTGACTGTCTATTGTGTGGTAACGACATCATTTATTGTAAATGTTGTTATTACTTTTGCTGATAACTTTCTTGCGTCCATTTTTCTTATCAGCTAAAAAATACGTCCTGGTAGGAAAAAGATTTGGACGATTCAAGAGAGCTTTTAATAAAGTCATATTTAAATAGAGTTAATTTTGATTTGATTTGACTGAGAGATTATCCGCTTATGTCCGATTTTCTGCGAGCGAATCTGCGATATTGTCCCTTTAACTTATGCTTAGCCAAAAGAGCTAGATCGATTATCTTACATTGTCAACATAAAAGACACCTAATGTTTGCTTTCCGTTCGCAATAGTTTAATACAAAAGTGAAAATTCTCTTCTAGGTACACAGCTTATCAATTTAATAGCGTCACGGTTAGTTGCACTTAATAAACAATGTCAATTCAGTTAGTTCCTAGCGACCGTATAATTCTCAATCATTTGTGAAAAGCAAAATGATTTAACTACAATGTATTTCTTTGTACTGTTGACATTCCCGGTCTTTGCATTCGTAAATGGATATGAGGAAAATGGAAAATATATAGATTTAATGCCCGATGCCGACAAACAAGTGTTTTTGAATCAAGTTGCGAAACGGATAATCGAAGATGTTACTCATAAAAACGTTCAACCTAATGGCAGCCGGGAAATAAGCAATTCTGAGTTGGATCAACAAGCTGATTTCGTGAAAAAGGTTTTGGAAGAAGAGTCCAACAATTTAAGGCGTCAAAAACACGAAAAATCTCATGATGAATCCGACCACGATAAAGTTGAAATAGCGGGTAATGATAATCACGATATGTCTTACCTTGATTTGACTTTAAGAAATGTTGACATGTTGCAAAAAACGAATAATAATGCTGAACATGAAATGATAATACCTGTCAAAACTGTTTATGATACTGGTAGCAGTAATAATGATGTTAATTACATTTACCCCAAAGCGACAACACTCAAGTACATTAGTGAAATATCCGATTATAATGATATTCAGGCTAGAGGACTAAAAAGAAATCACAAAAAGGCGTCCGACACCCAATTTAATATATTGAAACCTGGATCTAAAGATACAACGACGAGAGATATCATGGCAAATCATGACAATGAAATATCAACAGTTCATGTTAAGGATAATAGTTCGTCTGAAGAAATTAATAAAGAGGCAGATACAACCTTCTCAGATATAATAACTGATAAAATTATGACTGTCACATCAGAGGCTACACTAAATAGGAGTAGAGTTACGAGAAATACTGGTGACAGAATAATAAACAAAAGGAGACAAATTCAAACTATCAAAAGAGAAAAGCAATCCTTGAGAACCAACTTCAATGAAACTATCGAATCCAGTGAAGAATCTGGAAAATATAACAAAATAAGTAAACCAAGTAACGACACGGCTTCTAATGTTACAGAAAGCGCAATATTACAACATATGAAAACCACCTCTCAAAAAACAAGCATTGTCCCTATTACTACGACTACATCAAAAAGTATAGCAGAAGTAAATTTTGAAATTACTACAGATCAAACAAAATTAATGCAAAGTGCAAATGAAACTATAAATTCGGCTATTATCGATAATAAAGCTTTAAGTAATGTCTTTACTTCCTCAAAAAATATCTCAACAAAGAATACTACACCTTTGAAAGAAAAAGTGGAATTGTTTAATGTATTGACTACTACTAAAGTGATAACAAAATTAAAAAACACAACAGATGTAAATAACAATTTAAATTACGTGTCATCGTTGACAAAGCTGACAACCACTAAAATATCACCTAATCTTAGAAGTTTCATGAGTAGTAGCGAATTGCATGTATCAAATAGTAGCGAAGTAATCAATAACAATCAACGAAGTGTTGTGAAAGAAGACGCAATTTTAAATAAACTTGCAAATTTGGTTAGGCAAAGCTTAAATTTGGAAAGTGACAATGAAAATAGTCACGTTGGCAAAGATTACAGGCATGATAAGCTACCATCGTCATATAAAGAGTATGAAGTTTTCGAAATTTGTAAGTACACAATTATCTAATAATTATCTACAATGAAGAAGAGTTCAAAGTTTATTAAAAGCTTCCAATCCAAGAAGGATTACTTATTAATATTAATGCCTACCTACTGTAAAAAAAACATAATATTCTAATGAGATGGAAGTGATTATTTTTTATTGTTTTAGTTACTAAAAATGACAATATGTATGTACATTAAACGTGTAACACTAACATGTCAGATAGATATTGATTGTACAACAAATTATTTTGATTGTTATAAGGTCATATTGATTTCAGCAGCAGGAAGGTCAGCATTCCAATTTCAGAATGATGAAACAGTTACAACACCTTTACAAGAACAACCATATTATGCTCCCATTTACAACTACAAACCTGAAAATGCTTATTTCAATACATTTAATCGGTTAGGACCAAATGACGCAAATAATGAAAACACATTAAAACCAAATAAATATGATAGCGAAGAAGACAGAGGAGAAACGTCCGGAGAAACGAAAAGAGAGATTTCAGAGAAGCTATACCACAGGAAATTCAAATTGAATAAAAACTTATTCTATAATCATCCAAAACGACCACAAAATAAATATTATGCAACAAAATTATTAGTGGCCAAGTCTCCGACGTTATCTGATGTTAATTTAAATCCAAATGATTACGTAGATTACTATATTGGACGGAATGGTATAGACCGTAATACACAAAACGATATTATGCGAAAAAAGAAAGAGATTCATATCCAATATCCCTTTGACACAATTAAAAATATGAAAGCTAAAAGTTTTTTAAGTGACGTAAGAAAACTTCTCTATAAACACAAAACAAATGGTAAAATTCAACGTAAACCAAATAGAGAAATAAAGAAAAGTAAAGTAAATGAGAGAATCACTACACTAAACAATGAGCTACGAAAAATACCTATGCTCTCAGAAATATCTATGGACTATTATTATTCGCCGAATGATGATATGGCTGGGAGACTTTTAAAGTCTACAGAAACTGAAGATCCAAATATTAAGAAAAGTCAAACACCAACTAAATATGCTACAAGAATAACAGATGGAACAGAAAACGATAAAATTAAAAAGAACACAGCAACACTGATGGAGTTGCTCAAGGTTGGGGATCCATCCAAGTTTCTCAAAAATTTAGACACAATGCTGTCATTAAAGATTCCTTACGGAAGAAACAGAAGAAATGGGAAAGTGTTGGATATATTTTTAAATGTTTTAAATGATATGATTCAAATTGATGACGAAGCATTGGTACAATTCGATTGGTTGGGAACTGCCAGTGATATACACGCAGCAGTTGAAAAACTTTCTTCGGTCATGTAAGTAATTTTACTCATTTTACTAAGTTAGATAGAAAGATAGGTTAGGAAAGAGGGTTTATTATTTTTTCCAAAATACACATAAATATCTACTAAAATAGTAATAATTGAGAAAAAACAAACATACAATGAAACACTATAAATATATGTATGCTGCAGAAAGCAAAAGGTCAAGGCTCAGCTAAATATTTGCCTAATTTATAAAAATTACAGATATTCAGCCATCATCTTTTTTGAGTGAGTAGAGTTTTACAAAATAAGCATATAAAATGAATGAGCGAGAAAAAGTAAAAATAAAAATTAATTGAATAAAAGAACCGCATGAGAGCCTAACTGTTGTTGTCTCGATAGAATAATTATTTTAAGGTGTCATGCGAGTACGAATAAATCTTTAAATAAACTCAAAAAGTACCGAACCGATTTTAATAATTCTGTTTCATTAGAAAGCTTCATTATCACTGAGTAACATAGGCTATATTTAGTACTAGATTACTATAGAAATCTTTAGAAATTCTTATTAAAACCAACCGAAGGTGTAAAGAAATTAACCATAAAATGTCTTTCATCGCATACGCTGCGAAGAGTATTAATGATAGGACCATTCGTCTATGTATCTTATAGGCTACCATGACTGTTTAAAACAATAATCAAGCCGTAGTGCACAAACGAGATGGCGCTATAAGAGCAGAATGTCTCTGTTCTAATGTTATTAGAACCTTTTTCTAAGTGGTCATAGTAAGGTCTCACAAGCCATTGTAACAATTCAAATGAATTTCAGTGAAACAGTCCGAAACAAGAGTATGGTCCATAATGCAGATGTTCAACTTCTAAAATACGTGCTTTATTTATATTTCACATCAAAACATGCATACGAATTGAAAGAACTGAAGAAAGAGAAAAAATCTTACGACGATTTAGCAATGGAGAACATATTGAAAAATGGCAATTTACTGAAAACGGAAGATCTTCTTGATAGGGTGTGGCTGCATCTCCGAGGAGGACGGGATACTGACAGTGATGATGAAGCAGAGATGGTTGAAAAATTAGACGAATTGAATACGTTTTTCCAAGATCTACTTCTTCACTTGTTTAATGTAAGTTAATTTTTTATGCTGCAAGTTTTTAAACTTGGTTCTCTAGTGATATAGTTCAACTCAGAATTTTAGTTGTACTACTACGAACTTGTACACGACGAGTACTTTAAGCTTTATTAGACACAACCTAAAACCTATTGAACGAGGCTTTTCTGTGACCAGCAGAATCAACCATGACATTGATTCTACGACTTTGACTTAAAGCATTAAGTCCAAATAGTTTCACTAAGAGTGTATGTAACTAGCAGGTACCCAAGACTTCGTCTGCATAGATGGTAGATGATCATAATTTGCATAATTCATACAACCTCTACCAATATTATAAATGCGAAAGTTTGTATGTATGGATGGGTGATTGTTTCTTTTTCCCGTACAAAACAACTGAATGGAGTTTAATGAAACTTTACAAAAATATAACATACTAGCGGACCTGACAGACTTCGTCCTGTCAAAAAGATTCGTAAAGTGGCAGTTTTTTGTTCTTGCCGTGTGTGGGGTTCCGGTCTGAGAGGACCGGTCTACCCACTAAAACTCCCCTGTGTTCTCTGGGCCCATGCGGGCATATGGCAGGATCCGCTTCGCGACTCCACTGCCATGCGCCCCGGGGCCGGCTCGACCTAGAAGTAGTAGACTAAGAACGTTCTCTTTGGATCTATATATAGCGCGATACTTTATAATGTAACACTTTTTTTCACTGATTTTATTAAAGACACTTTTTTTTAATTCATATTGATTAAAATCACAACAATCACAGTGTCGTAGATTAATAACTGCTCACAGATTAAATACCGGATACTAATTAACAACAAATAATTGCACTGCCGATTACAAAAAATATCGTTTAGAATTAAATGTATACATTATAACTTAAAAAGAAAAAAATTTAGGAAGAATTGGTTTATTTGTGGCGGATCGACATAGTTTCCACATCATCCTAGTTTCATATATACAAACATTACATACATACATTCTAGTCTGGGATGCACGTGGGTGAATGTCTTTGCCTCATCGGTGGTAAACAATCTGTAATAGGTTTCTAATCTGTGACTTGGACAGAGCTGAATTCGGAGAATCGTCTATTGAAAAAATCTCACGCATATTTCGGGATAAAACGTATAAAAGTTACGGAAAGTGTGTCAGGATCACAAATTCTTCAGGAGATTACATTTGGCGCCCGAACAGGGACCTGAACCCTGGACCCTTGGATTGATTTCTCCTACTCACCAACTAGAGTTATAAAGAAAACACAAATAATACAAAATAACAAAATTACTGATTTAATTATCAACTTTAGTTGGTGAGTAGGAGAAATATTAGATTACAATAATTACATTAAAAAAGAACTGTTGAATTAATATTTTCTCGATTTTGATGTTTCTTCTTAATGTCACATGTTCTATCTCGTTCTGTATTCTGTGCAATTTCATGGTTGAATCTAGGGCTATTCGAGTTTGGTCGTTGAAAGAATGACAGATGTTGTCAGTAGTCGTGACTACTTAGAACAAAGTTTGTTTTTCAACTCTTGACACAAAGTTACAGCCCATCACATGACACTGGCTAAATGCTCTAAGCGAAGCCATGACCGAAGAGAAAAAAAAAAGTTACAGCCAGTGACAGTTTAATGAGTTTTTAAGATTTCAAAGATGGCGGTACGTTTGCACTATGGTTGTAAAATTCCACAGATTATCTACAATACATGAATACATTTTAAATAATTGAAAAGTCTGGTTGTTTACTTGTTTTTAATTCCTTCAAATGTGTGTTTAGTTCTGTATAATAATACAGTATATTTCCGTTCGGGGTATGTAATATGAAAAGTTTTTTAATCCGATTTATTGACAGCCGTCTCTCTCTCTGCTCTCCTGCGGGAATAGCATAGAGCTTACAGATCTAGTTTTAGTCGACTGCGTTGTTCACTAGAAGCGTTGTGAGCTCATAGTAATCATATTGATGCTCTTACCTTTCCTGTTAAGCAATTGCCTAATTCCATAGAATTAGTTATTATTTACATTTTATTATTTCAGTTCCATAGTGCTTTAAAGGATGCAAGTGCAAACAGTTACAGAGATTCGACATGGTATGCCAATTTAAAAAAATGTTATCTGAAAAATGCACCAAAAGCTCATCGTCTGGAAATATTGTTGCACTTAGGAAGCACCAGGTTATTTGATTTGATAGAGGATAGAGCCCGAACTGGACTCGGTGGTGACTTGACTGACGATCAGGACGATGTAAAGGAAACGCTTGATGTATTTATGTTAATTATGAAGGTTTTAAAAGAAATGCACGGCAATAAATAAATTTTATTTCTAAATTGTTCCTTCATTTTAGATTTTTTTAAATTATTTTAATAATTGGGAACCACGGAGACTATCCATCTTATGGTATCATTATGGTAAGTCGCTCCAACAATTAATGGTGCAATAAACGTGGTGCTTTTGATAGCAGCAACTTAGACAAGATATAACTTGTCAAATGAGATGTAAAATACCCAGTGATGATGGAAAAAACGTATCTTTGTTGAGATTGGATCATTTGTATCCCGATCAGTACAAAGATTCGAATCAGTAAAGTGCTTCATTTGCATCATTTGTATCCGGTTCAGAGTTACTGATACAAATACACTGATATAAATTTATTGATATTGATTCATTTGTATCAGTGACTCTGAGTCAATCGTGTAAGCGTCGCCGCCGAATGAAACCGAGATGCAATTGAGCGACGTGATCCGAAGCGCTCCGACTCTGAACTATTTACTTATCTCAATCGCGCGAGCGCCGCGTGCCGATTGAAACCGAGATGCAATTGAGCGAATGATTCATGTGAAGCGCTGTTAGAGATTTGAATCAGTGAATCACTTGGAAGAAACGACTCACTGAGTCGTTTCTGTAAAGATTGATACATATCTAGTACCCAGTAATTTCACTGTCATTTACTTGTCTTTAAATAGTAGTTACATACAAACATACACAAGCACACACACACATTTTCACACACATTTTTCCACATGAATAGTTTTGTTTCGCTTGCTTTTGTTTGTAATTACATATTTAATGTTTTTTTGTTGTAAAAATAAGAACTACGTTGCCTGTAAATTTTAATGTGACTATCTTTTTTATTATCTATGTATGTTTTGTAATTAAGTTAGCTTGATTGATAAATGAAATAAAAAATACATTTTTAATGTCTATTCTATTCATTATATATTGAATTTATGATATATAATGTATTAAAGTAGAGCAACCTAAAAAGTTTTGGGCCGCTCTTCTTGGGGGAGTTCATTCATTTTTTATTTATTAGGCCTGTTACGTCCTTCGCTTCGTATACATATAGTGAAATATTAAAAAAAGTTAACATCGAGTTCATTTGTTTAAACAAAAAAAATATTTTATTGATAAATCCTAAAGTTGAAAAAAAAATCATTAAGAAAAAAGGTTATTACAACGTTTATAACTAGAGATCGGAAAATCGGATGCATATTTAACTAAAGTTAGTTTAAGACAAAGTATGGAAACGGTTTTTTATTGTTTTGTTAAATAAAAATCCCGGGATTGTGGAATTAGATAGCCGGATGTTTTTTTATTTACCTAATTTAGTTTTTGACAAAGTATGGAACTGTCTTTTTATTTTATTTCTATAAACAAAAATCCCGGAATTCCGGTACTGTAGAACATTTTGGTAATGCAAAACTAGTCGGTAATATGAGCTTAAAAACGACGTTACATGAAGGTTAGTTTCAGTTCCCCGTGTGATTTGTGAGTAGGTATATTTTTAGTGAAACTAGCTCACTACTTTCGTATAACACTCTTCATGTAATAAATCGTACCTACATTCATAAATCGCACGGGGAACTGAAACTAAACTTCATGTAAATACGTATGCATAGTTGTATAAATGAACCCGGAGTCTCGGTCTTTTGAAAATAAATACCACGCGCTAATTTAGTAATTTTCAAACAATATCACTACGTTAAATTTGCAGTCCCGTATTTTCCCGAGATTTTTATTTAACAAAATGTATTTTAAAAAGCCGCTTCCATAATTTGTGAGCCAAAAATTAACTTTAGGTAAATATGCATTCGATTATCCGATCTCTATTTATAACAGTAGCGCACCCCTTATGAGGATCCAACGTGGGTAAAAAAAATACAGTCAAAATTCCCAAAAACAATTTACTGTACCTAAAATCATGTACAAAATATAATCTATACTAAAATATATCTATCTTTAGTAATATATTATAGATATATAGTATATAATTAATAGGAAACATCAAGATAGAAAAATAGGCATTTATAAAATATTGCTGTCGCGCTTTGCTCGCTCCTAAAGTGCGATAAGGACAACAATAGTTCGCACTGAAAGTCCGTACAAGATAAAATAAACGTTTTGTAATCCCTTATTTATTCCTTCAAAAATGAATTGATTTAAATTGCTTTCTTCCATAAAAAATGACGAAAGCTTTTGTTCTTAACCTATGTTTTATTTTTTAAGAAGAAATTTATTTGCTGGCTTTCTGAATACACTGAGGAGTATGGCTATTCTTAGAATTTTTATATTTCATTTATTAGATGCCATTGATTTTCAGTAAAGTGTCAATTTTCAGGAAGAAACAGGATTAAAAGTACTGAATTAGTTTAGAATACATGTCGCGTGGTGTCTCTAAATATACATATATATATATAACTGAATTCGTTTCTATAAATAACATATTATGTACGTTTGATATATCATCACCATCTTCATCACTTTCAATCACATGCTTAATTAAAAACTTTGGTATATTAATTTGGTAAATTAACAAACCAACACGAGTCACAATAATCAAAATGAATACAGCACCTATGACCTAACTTCTAATGTCTATACGATAAGATATATTTTACAATGAATTATTGTCATTAATTATATGCAATTATTTTTTTATGGTTTGACACAGCTCCACGATAATAGATCTTATAAATATGTGCAATTAAGTCGAAAGTACTGTGGCTAGGCTTCTGTCTCTAAGTCTGCCTCGATTTCTTCAGGAGTTCGTAGATCGATTGCAAAACGCTTTCGTAGTGTTGGTGGTTTCTCATCGTGGTCTGTAAGGGAAATGCATTCTATTAGTACTTCGATAAATCGACTATCTTCGACCTGGGTTTATTTAAATACGAAAAGGGAATAATGCTTGGATATTTTTAAATCAATAAATCAATTAGACAAATAAAGTTATAAAAACAGAAGCCTTTTATTATTAACATGTTTAAATATAGTTTGGCGCTGTAATTGCTACAAAACAACGGGCTAGATTTGATTCATATCGCGAGGTACGTACAGACTGTTACCAGTTCCATGAATATTATAGAGATGGCCGAATACGGACTTTGCCGAATCGTATTCTCTTATAATATTCGTATATTCGGCCGAACATTCGGTTCAGAGGGGCGATCGCACTAATAAATCGCAAGCGAAACGCAACCGAATCGTTCGGCTTAACCAATCCGAACGCCACAATATCACGTCATCTGTTCGATGACGTGATATTCTAGCTATCGGATTGGTTGAGTGGAACGATTTGGTTTCGTTTCAGCTGCGATTTGTTAGTGCGATTGCCCCCCAGCTCTTGCCGAACCGAATATTCGGCCCAATACGAACATTAGGAATGTTCCTATTATTAAGAGCATGCAAATGCTAAAGCTGATTAGCTGAGCTGATTGAATTATTAATAAAACAATTTTGGTTTTCTTACTTAAGCTACGGTATATTGCAAAATATTTATTATATATATTATATTTTGATGCATATTTATATCTTTTTGTTAGTTCTTCACTGAGAATGCTGATATAGGATGTCAAACCGACAAATTACGAAACAACCTACACTTGTTATTTACTTTATTTATTCGGTAATTATTCGGCAATGTAACCGAACTATTCGGCGAATATGAACACTGAAAAAGTTGCCGAATATGCCGAATACCGAATATTTACCGAATATTCGGTCCATCTCTAAATATTACCAAAAATTGTATCTATAAATGATATTGAATTTGTATCTATAAATAATGTATGTTTATTTTAATACAATTAATTTTGATATGTTTTTGAACGTTACTTATTGAAGTGAAACTTCTTTACGCACGCTTGTCTTGGGGAGTAAGCTGGCGAATGCATCAAATCAAATCAGATCAAAATTAACTTTATTTATGATCTTAATAAAACACTACTTTTCACTAGTTCCACTACTATATAATATTTTATATTTATTGTGATTAATAATATTATATAGTAGTAGTTATAAACATTATATAGTAGTGGAACTAGTGAAAAGTAGTGTTTTATTAAGAACATAATATGGAGTTCCATCAAGAAGTTACAGCACAAAGCAAAAACTAACTTTATTTAAATATGACTTTATAGAAAGCTCTTTTGAATCCAATTCCAATTCTTTTTCCTACACAAACGTTATGAAACGACGTTTCGACGTATGCGTTACGAAAAGTGTGATCGGGCGAGGCGAACGGAAGTTGAGTGGGGCGATATAAGCAAGGGAAACCAATGCACGCAAACATTTCCTTTCTCTCTTCGTCCCATAGCCAAAAACGTTCCGTATATGTAACTAATAAAATAAACAAATATAGGTTGTTTTAAACATCTTTTTACAGAGAAGACCTATTAACATTCATTTATATATTTGATATTGCTATAATGATTTGCCGAAAAAACGTACGAAATAGGTAGCAATGAACTAATGACAAACCAAATCTTGTATCAAAAGTGTTATTAATCAAAGCAGGAGCCGACAAATAGAAATTTTCAGTTTTCCAAACCAATATTAATTCTATTCATGTAATAAAAAGCAATTAAATATAAGACGAAGAAAATATAAAAATCATAATTTCGCATATTTTCTTGGAATTAGTCCAAAAATTAATAAACATAAATCTTTGAAATTGTCCTCTAGTGTGGAGATTATTAAGATGTTTTTTTCATACTAACTTTATTATTTGGTTCCTTATTTAAGTTTTCATTAATCAAGCAAACAATTCCAATTTTTAAACACATCTCAAAAGACTTTAAACTAACTAATAACATAAATTTTAAGGATAAACGTCTTATAAAAAGTTTCTGTCAATAAGGTTGGCACAAACAATAAAAAAAATAAACAAACAAATTTAAGATGAAATAAAAAAAACTAAATAAGTAGTGAAGGGTGAATATGAAATACATAAACAAATATTTACTATAGTTCTTAAATGAAAAAAAGTTGTATGTACAATGGAATACTGAAATTGGCTATTACTTCCACCGTCAGTTAACCAGACGTAGGCTTAACTACCATCCTTACGTGGTGGACTATCCTCGTACACGTACAAAACGGTTCCAGTCTTCGTTTTTAATACGAACAGCTAAGATGTGGAACTCTTTGCCGACGTCTGTGTTCCCGGAACAATATAATCTTACGGTCTTCAAGTCACGAGTGAATAGGCATTTGCTAGGTAAGCGTGTTCCATCCTAGTCCTCATCGTCATTTACCATCAGGTGAGATTGTGGACAAACGCAAAAATATTTTAAATAAAAAAAAATGTATTATTGAAACACATGGATTATATAAAACATAAAAAGCTATATGCATACAAATGCCTGAAAATTAGCATGTACTCGTATATGCAAAAATAAAAGACATTTTAGGAACCCAAAAAAGAAGTCAGTTTTCATCTTTTTTATTTCAAAATCAGCCGTCTTTTCAGAGGCCTTACCATGGTCGCTTAGAGCAAGGTAAAAAAAAAATACTGAAACCGAGGCTCCGTTCTTGCAGCATATAGCGCCAACTCGCTTCAACTACGGCTTTTTTCCTCCGTTAAGAGATCATAGTAGGTCTACTGGTCTTTTTTTTTTTTTTTTTCTTTTTTGTTCCCCTGAGGAAAATGCATTAAATTGCATACCCCGGCTGTGGCGAGCCGGGGTTATGTGGGGCTCTCCTCCCCAGAAGGGGGAGGCCTACCCACTAAAAACCTCAGGGATGGCCTTCCTCAGGCATGTAGGGAGCCCCCGGGAACACAAAGGCCACTTCCGGGAATCCCCAGCCTCCGCTCCCCTCTCTAGAGGGGAGCCCTCCTCAGGGGAAGCTACCACCTCCCCCGGTCCCCTCCACCGACGACGCCCCCCGGCCACGGAAGGGGCGTGGTCCATCCTGGGTCGCCGTAGCGGTCGCGACTTCCTCGCGCCCGCCGACGACCCGCGGCGGCGCCGCAGCTGTGCTACCGAGCCCGGCGCCGCCATCTTCGAGCGGGATCGGCCATCTCCCGACCCCGCTCGGCGGCCTCCTTCTGGAGCATCACTGCTTCACAGAAGGAGGCCACAGCCCTCCAACCTCCCTCGTCCGCCAGCATTGCCGCAATCAATGCCGGCGGAGACAGATCTCGCCCGATCTCTGCGACCAAGACTCGGCACTCGGAGGCCCACGCGGGGCACTCCGCCAGCGTGTGCTGGGCCGAGTCGAGGTCGGATGCGCAGTGGTGGCAATGTGTCGATCCCTCCCGTCCTATTCGACACAGATACTCACCGAAGCAGCCGTGCCCGGTGAGTATCTGAGTCAATCGGTAGGTGACCTCCTCCTTCCCGTTAGGTCTACTGGTCTTAGAAAACATAAATGAATAAATAGGTATAAATAAAAAAATAAGTATTGTGCTGAAAAAGTAGATTGGGACGATACAATACAGAAGAATAGAGCAGGACAAAAAATAATTTCTAAAGTCTGAAAGAGAGAGTGATTTTATCGATTGACAACAAAACACTTAAGAAAGACCACCATACAGTTACACTTGGATTGTCACGACAAGAATCATACGATACGTTTGAAGGCCATGATTATACAATGCATTTAAAAGTCAATGTGCAAGAATTGATAGATAGATGGGATTCGTTCCGAATAATCGTTTACGAAAGCAATAAAGCGGAAGGCCGAGAATATAAACAAATAAATGATTGTATAATAACTTGCCATGAAGCCGTCACGCCTCAGACGAAGATCCAAATATCTGTGAAACTTTAACAAAACAATTTAGAAGACACATATTTGACAAGGAAACTAAAAAACCACGACTTATTTATGCTTTAGGTACTTAATTAATAGAATACATACATACATACATACATACACTCACGCCTTTTTCCCACGGGGGTAGGCAGAGATTACGTCCTTCCACTTGCTACGGTCCTTACATATCTCTTTCGCTTCATCTACTTTCATAACATTCCTCATACATGCTCGACGATTGCGGGTACTTCTGACCTGGCCTTTTTTGAGGACACTTTCGATTTGTTCGAAATATGTTCGCCTAGGTCTTCCTCGTCCCGTGTCTCCACTCACTCCAGCTTCATAAATCATTTTGGTCAGTCTACTTTCATCCATCCGTTCCACATGCCCAAACCACCCAAGCATCCCTTTCTCTATTCTTGTCACGATATCCTCTTTCAAACCACATTTCTTTCTAATCACTTCATTATACAATCTGTCACTCAGTTTTACTCCTGCCATACTCCGCAAAGCTCTCATTTCTACTACATTTATTCTGCTTTCATGTCGTTTCTCCCATACCCAACTTTCACTTCCGTACATTAATGTCGGGACCAGCACGCCCTCATGCACTGCTAGTCGCGCTTTCGCTTTAGAATCCATAGAAATATATAGTTCACGCGTGACCTATTCACCGCTCAGGTGACACTCATACCACCTGTGAGTATATGTCTAGTAGTATATGTGTAGTAAATTTGGGTTATTTATCTGAGGACAGCTTCCAATTGACGACTCTGTAAAAATACAAGGAGAAAAAAATACTCAATGTCACAACAGGGAGCTGACTATATAAGTGAAATAGCCACACCACATTTTTGTTTCTAAGACTAATAAACTAACTAATAACTAAATAATAAATATAGACTAATAACTAAATAATAAATAAATATTTGTTACACTTACACCAATTAGCCTAGCCCAAACTAAGCTCTATAAGGCTTGTGCTATGGGATCTAGGGCAACGGATAGACATACATATATTATACATATATAAATAATTTTTATTGAAATATATATCAGCAACCATGACTAAGGTACAAATGCTCGCATTCATCACACAAACATCTGCCCCCACCGGGATTCGAACCCGGGACCTCAGAGATGGCGACACCTTGAAACCGGTGTATTATCCACTCGACTATGGAGGTCGTCTAATCGTTTTTTAATTATTAAGGTATCATGATATAGACCTTTTCGTCGCGGTCCACTTTTTTATTTATTTTATATATTTATTTATACTTCATGTACAATTAAAAAAAGTGTACAAAGGCGGACTTAATGCCCGAGGCATTTTCTGTCAGTCAACCTTCGGGTGATGCAGATATAATGTGTTAGATGTACCAAAAAGATATAAAACAATATTGATACTAATAAATAATAGATTTATAATCCTAATACATAAATAAAAACATATTATAATACACTAATATATAATAGCCTAAATCTTATTTGCGAAAATTTATAACGAAGATATGCACAGCCTACTTTCTAAATAACCTAAGTTTCATTACCCAAAACTTTCCTGGAAGAAAAGCTTACGCAACTTATTCTTAAAACTAAGTTTGCTCGGACAGTTTCTCACTTCTTGAGGGAGTGAATTCCATAAAAGAATACATTTGACGAAAAAGGAGAAATGAATTATATCAGAGTGGTGAGAAGGACATTTTAGAAGGCCATTTGAGGCAGAACGTAGATTTTTATTATGCGAGGAATAAAGGTATTCAAAGTGGGTACTGAGGTAACCAGGGGTATAAGGATTATTAAGTATGGAGTAAAGCGTCAATAAGGCTCTCATATCCTTACGCTGCCGTATAGGTAACTTTAAATAAAATTAAAATTTTCTTAAGTTAAATACAAACCGAATGCAGTTATTTAAAAGTCTGTCCAGCTTATTAAGAAGATCTGCATTCAGATCGAAGTAGCACACATCACCATAGTCTAGGATTGGGAAGATTAAAGTCTGTACAAGCATTTTTTTTATGTCTGGCGATAGAAAATTTTTTAGGCGGTAAAGAATTCTTAAGATTCCAGTTACTCTTTGGCAAATGCTAGTAATCTGAGGCTGCCAGCTAAGCTCAGAATCAATAACCTGGTACCCGTATGTTTCGGCGCGATTTTTAAGACGTTTCACGTCAAAAAAATCGTGGTTCATTCCAGTACATTTTTCGCCGTAGACTTGTGAGCCAATGGCGTAGCATTTTTAACGTGAAAAACAGATTGTAAAATTGTCCAACAGATGTCGTGTCTTTTAATATATTTAAAATGAAATCGAAATAGATATTAACGATAAGTAAGCGAACGTATTACGCTACACTTACGGTCTAATTCGATTTGCACGTAAGTCCGATTGCGTAGATATTGTCTTTGTGTGTGTAATACTGAGGACACACGTAAAGGATAGTATAGGACAAACAATGCAATATAATTATTATAGTACTAGCTGACTCGTGTCCACTTCGTTGGGCATAATATTAATAATCCCCGAAGCGAGCACGAACGCGAACCGAATTAAACCCGAAGCCATCGCGCGCCGTCCGCTGCCCGTTTTTACTCCGATTCACTTTGGACTACCGCGTAAGTCTTTTTATTTTTCGTTATTTTTTGACGTGACAACGTCTATTAAATTGGTACGGCGTGGAGTCATTCTCGAAAACACCGTAACAGCCGAATCTGACGCCACACGGAGTCCACGAACGGCGTAACGGCCGATCTGACGCCACACGGCAACGTAATAAAAATATAAATGTTATACATTACTTTATTTTAAATAATTTCATTGCACCCAGAAAAAAATTTTGTTATTTAATTGACATACTAAATTTGGGAAGAAATATCTTTGTATTTTTTACGAAAACTAATTTTGGCAGTCCTCTCTTGACATAAATCTGACTCTACTTTGAAAAAATAGGCGAAACTCTGAAAGTATAAGGGATATATGGATATGTTGCAGTCATCTGGTTGAATCTGCTATTTGATTGTACCACTAGCGCGTTCATTGAATAACGACATTTAATTGAATGACTAGGTTGAACGTTGATTGAATAAACGTCCTAGTCCAACTAGTTAGCGGATTTTGACCACGATCTTTATCGGACGTTTGTATCGTACGTCATCTACTTTTCATCACCGGCAATAAACCACTTCAAACCCGGTTTCATTACGTCTAAATAAGGAACCGAAAATCAGCACACGATTTATTAGATTTTTTTGACGTGACAACGTCTATTAAATTGGTACGGCGTGGAGTCATTCTCGAAAACACCGTAACGGCCGAATCTGACGCCACACAGAGCCTCGCACATTACTCATAATAATTAATTTATGTATAACTTCAGAAGCAGAAAATTTAAACAACTATTAAATAAAAATATAAATGTTATACATTACTTTATTTTAAATAATTTCATTGCACCCAGAAAAAAAATACCATGTAATAGACGTTGTCACGTTCAAATATCGGCAGTAGACGGAGTTCTACAGACAACCAATTTTTTTATATAACCTATGACGCTTAGCAATAATGTGGCTTTCTATTGGTGAAAATATGTTTAAAATCGGTTTATATATAACCGAGATTACTCTTTAATAAACACAGAAACATTACTTCTTTATAATATTATTATAGATACTAGCGGTGCGATAAGTGCTGCGCTAAATATAAAGTAAAATAATAAAAAAAATATCATCCAATTATTATATACATTCAAACAAAAAAATATTTTATTAATTGTTAGCTATTTTTAAACTTAATCCAAAACATTTGGATAAACAAATTATCGCTGACAATTTGCTTTAATCGAAGCACGTCCAAAATGAAATGACCGCATGAATGACATAACATGCTAGTACTGTCAACACTAAAGAAAGTTTCAATTTGACACAAAAATTACCATTAACAAAATTATCCGCCATTTATTTAATTCATTTCTTACAAAAAATGTGATTAATCAAGAATCGCTCGACCGATTTTGTGCAAACTTCACACAAACCATCTATATACTAAATAGTCCGAACAAAGCCTTAACATTTGGTTAGGATAGGTGGGCCCGTTCTTGTTTTCTTGAGTTATAAAAATACATTAATTTTTATATACCTACTAGCTATGATACCCGGATTCGCTCGGCAGTTGATATGAGATTACGTGGTAGTTGAAAAAAAAAACTATGTCATAAAATATATAACATTATTTTAGTAATAAATGTAATGTAATTTAAACGTAATATTGTAATGTAATTTAAACTTCATTGAAATTCGAATTTTAAATTTCGCGCCATTACTACACATGCTGCAATTGCACCCCAAATAATCGTTGTTATTTTAAGTTCATATTGTGTACAATTAATAAAGTTCAAATACTGGACAACAGATGGAGCCACTACACTTAATTTCCAAGTTGAAGGGTTTTTTGTAAAAAAGTATGTAATTGTAAATTGCAATTTGCAATTGCAATGCAGCCCATTGTCATTTCACTTTTCTTTAATAAAATAAAAAGTTTAAGGTTTGGAAAAACCCTTATACCTAAACATGCCCTTTAGGCAGTACTTTCTTGTTCGAGGGTGGATAAAGGGCTATCACACTATATAAGTTCCTTTATCGTGCTGGGACTCCTTTTTTAAGTTTTATCGGTACGCTCATTTTATCAACTTAGTTTTATTGTATACTAGCGACCCGCCCCGGCTTCGCACGGGTACAGTGAAAAAATGGTTATGGTGGGTTATCCTAAGAGATAGACATATACCATCGCGGACTTTTTTGTGGATTTTTGTAAGTTGTACAATACTGTAGTACATTATTTTGGTCTATCTCGTAGGGTTCAGCCAGCGTTTGCAATATAAGCGCAAAAAAACGTGCTTATTTACGACATCACATTAGAAACCTTTAAATTTATCAGTGTTTCTCTATTATATTATGCATTTATTATACATACAAACCTTCCTTAAGAATCACTCTATCTATTAAAAAAAAAACCGCGTCAAAATCCGTTGCGTAGTTTTAAAGATCTAAGCATACATACGGACATACAGCGAAAGCGACTTTGTTTTATACTATGTATTGATTGATAATGATATAGATTTTTTTGTATTACTATGGTAGCAAAAATACTTCGGCCATTTTGTTGGTAAGCCGTTAACATAGCTTATAGACGCTTTCAACATAACATTTGTAATAATTATAATATAGTTACTAGCTTTCCGACCGAGTTATATAGTACTTTCCAAAAGCAAATATATATTTTGCCGAGGTACATTTTTTTAAATATTTTTTAGAAGCGAATCAGTAAATAAATACAGTCAAAATTCGTAGTAAAAAGACTTCGGCCATTTTGATGGTAATTCTTCTTATTTGGCCTTCAACACCAAGGTCATTACTCCCTTTTTGAAGAATTCCATACTTTACCCGTTAGAGTGCTAAGCAGCGATTTTGCGCTGCGGCGATTTGTATCGAAAAGTGCGACGCACTTTTTTCTGTATAATCCAATAAGATTTATTAAAATTGATTAATATTTGTCTAAATAAGAGAGTTTTATTTGACACCATAATTTATTCTTTTAGAGTAATCAAAATATGCATAGCATTTTCCAATAGATTTTTACAAAAATTGCTTAGCACTCAAACGGTTACTACTATTGCACGTGATAACACAAAAAAGAGTAACCTAAGATTTTGATTAACAAATCTAAGGCTTATCACTAGGCGCATCCTCACCTTGTGATGCTTGCATTTCCTTCACTCTTCGAGAGTAATCCTGGAATGCTGCAGCCAGCGAATACGTTAGTCGTCTTGCTGAATTCCTGAAATAAAAAATATCTTCTATAAAAAATATTTCTTTTCCTTCGGGAGAGGAAAGGCTGAGATCTCCACGCTGGTTATGTCGGATTCTGATGCGAGGCAAGGCGGCTTGATCGATGTGGCGTACCTATCAAAACCAATAGACTTTGTTCAGACTATTTAGTAGATGGTTTATGTGAAGTTTGCACAAAATCGGTCGAGCGGTTCTTGATTAATCACATTTTATGTAAGAAATGAATTAAATTAATGGCAGATAATTTTGATTCAAATTCAAATTCAAAATCATTTATTCAGTCTGGGCTGTTACAAGCACTTGTGAATGTCGAAAAGCTACGCCATCGGTTCGCAAATCTACGGCGGGAGACCTTGTACTGAGAAGAACCGGCAAGAAACTCAGCAAGGGCTGTTTTTTTTCCCTGTATTAAATAGATACAGAGTCGTCAATTTGGAAAATGACTTCAATATTGATAATTCATGAAGTCACTTTCCATTACATAATATAATTAATAAAAATTTATTTTGAAAACATGCCTATATTAGGAATGCCGTGTCATACAGTTTTAAAAGAATATATTAAAGTTAAATTAAAATTATAATAAATACGTTAATGGAAATAATGGTTTGTTAATGGAATTTTTGTGTCAAATTAAGTCTCTTTTCATTGTACTTTGCACGTGCTTCGATTAAAACAAATTGTCACCGATAATTTGTTTATCTAAATGATTTGGACTAAGGTTTAAAATTGCTAGCAATTAATTAAATATTTTTTTTTGTTAGAAGAAATTTTTTTGGTGTTAATTTTTTTTCTTTTTATTACATTACAGTCATTAAGTTTGGTTGATTTAATTATATGATATGAATATATGTCAAGTGTTTACAAAATTTGATTGCGGGTAGTATCTCCCACGGTCCAATTAGATAACTGGAATCGGAGATATGAAATTATCTGTTTATGATAACGTCTGTCAGATAACTGACGTTACTTAGATTATGTATAAGTGATATGATGTACTTGGAAATGATTGAATAAAATAACCTGTTAAATTTGCCGGGTTTTTTAATAACTTACTACATAACTTTGCCCACGATTTCGTCCATTTGGACTATTCCATGACAAAACTTTTAGTATTGAACTGATCTTTGTGTGTTTGTATACATTTTGTTTAATATTTTTGTAGTTGGTTTTTTATTTTATAACTTTTTTCTTTTTATTTGTTTGTAGCGCAATGGTTTTTTTTTTCTTTAGTGTATTATTTGTCTCTTTGGCGGTGGCTTGACCAACTCTTGGTCGAGCCGGCCCCGGGACACATGGCGGTCGAATCGCGAGAGCGCACCCCGCCATGTGCCCCGTATGGGCCCAGAGAACTCGGGGGGGTTTAGTGGGTAGGCCGGTCCTCTTGACCGGAGAACCCCACACACGGCCGCGTCTTGCCAGCGCGGTGTCATGGTGCACAAGGTCGCATTTCCCCCCCTCAAAAAAAAAAGTGTATTGTTTGTCTGAAACATAGGTTTCCATTCCGCATTCCACTGCCCTTTAAACCAAATTGTGAAAGCTCCCACAGGACAGGTACAGCCTAGTGTGGAGATTTTCGTTAAATACTAAATTGTACATTCTGTTTGAAAATAAAGTATTATTATTATGTAGCTTAAATCACGTATCTTTATAAGACACGGTCCTTTATAAGGCTTGCGCGGGGATACAGATCCAACGCGTAGAGGCCATTTAAGCGAAGTTCAATGAAAGTGTGCGTGGAGTGTACCAACTAGGTCTAATCTCTATCTGCACCTTGAAAAATGCAGCCAAAGACTATACCTAGTTCGATGCACAGAAACTATTGTCATTAGTGGTCAAAACGTGTGTGGCCTATTGCATTTCGATTTAGGTGGTAATGAAAACCGGGCTATGGAAGAGACTCCAGTCACCTGCCTTCTCAAAGCCTCCTAATTGATTTAAATATGGCAGGTGGTGACTCGCCGCTCACTAAATGGGCCCTCCAAAAAAGCAGACCAATATTGGTGCGAAGAGAGCAACATTGGTGTGAACGGCTAAGGGTGTAGAGAGGTGTGTCTGCGACAGCGATCGAGACGCCGTCGGCGTTATGACATTATTACACTTCCACCCTTCGAGCATTTGCTCTTGCGACTCCACTCTTTCCGGCTGATTAAGGCAAGACAGAGGCGGGTGGCATACGCCCCCCTGAAGCACATCGGCACCCTCGGTGACGCAACTCACCGACAGCTCGCCACAAGCTGCCCTGAGGGCATACTGACTGACTGACTGACTGAGGACTGACTGCACTGATGGGACATTTATGGCAGTCAAGGGGCATTAAATGCCCCACCAGCGGGCGATGGGGTCGTCACTTCCCTACGCCTTTATTATTATTATGATTATAGGAACACAATAATGATATTAACAATGAATGACCTAGACGATCATACTTGGACTAAATAAATGATAAATTGAAAGAAAGGGCAAGGGTCTCCTTAGCCAATGAACGTGCAGGTAGTTAGAAAGTCTAGGAAGTTAAGGAAGAATGTTTGGATCGATACAAGGGGAAAACTGTGATTTCTGCCTACCTCCATGTATCAAAATAGAATTTATCCAAGCAGATGATACATAGAGGTGCTGATATGT
The DNA here is from genome assembly GCA_036419045.1 of Scirpophaga incertulas. NCBI lineage: Eukaryota > Metazoa > Arthropoda > Insecta > Lepidoptera > Crambidae > Scirpophaga > Scirpophaga incertulas. The sequence continues at coordinate 23,820,074 of CM071636.1, forward strand.
ATCCTCTCGATAGAGAACACATCAACATCTCTCCATGTTTACGCCTAGAATATATATGGCAGCAATTTTGCTACACCTCGATGCTATCAAATCATCTTTCTGCGGCCACTCATTGCATTGCCAACGTCGGTTTGAACAACAGTCTGTATTTGTATTTTTTATTAAAATTAAATTTCATCAACATATTATTTGAGTTTATCTTCTAAATGGTAAAGTCCATTACGCCACGAAGGCGTAAACACTCCATAAGCGATCATTATGGAGAGTGCTCCGAGGAATTGTTCGGATTCATTTCTACCGCTAGTTTTCGCTATAGTTTCACAAGACAAAACGTGCACTCTTTTCATCTAGACGATTGGCAGTCCACAACAATGGGTTTCACTGGGGATTTTACTGCCTCATACTACCAAATTTTGGAAGTAAAACCGTAGGAAAACATTCAAAAAAATTATCATCTCCAGTATCCGTGTATCCTAGGCTGGTTACAATTGCTTGCTATCAGGTGATCCATCTGCGCGTTTGTCCTTCTATTAGGAAAGAACAGACGGTACAGAGTCTCCCTTTGGATTAATTCCTACTTATATTATTAATGCAAAAAAGTTGGTATGGATGTATGTTTGTTACTCTTTCACGTGAAAACTACTAAATAGATTTTAATGAATCTTTACAATAATATAGCTTATATATCAGAATAAAACATACAATTTATAATGATACTAGCTGGTGTCGCGACTTCGTCTGCACACATAGATTTTTTCCTACTTAATTGACACTCATCGTCAAATTAAAAAAAATTGGTTGTCTGTAGAACTCCGTCTACTGCCGATATTTGAACGTGACAACGTCTATTACATGGTAATTTTTTCTGGGTGCAATGAAATTATTTAAAATAAAGTAATGTATAACATTTATATTTTTATTTAATAGTTTAAATTTTCTGCTTCTGAAGTTATACATAAATTAATTATTATGAGTAATGTGCGTGGCGTCAGATTTGACCGTTACGGTGTTTTCGAGAATGACTCCACGCCGTAACAATTTAATAGACGTTGTCACGTCAAAAAAATCTAATAAATCGTGTGCTGATTTTCGGTTCCTTATTTAGACGTAATGAAACCGGGTTTAAAGTGGTTTATTGCCGGTGATGAAAAGTAGATGACGTACGATACAAACGTCCGAAAAAGATCGTGGTCAAAATCCACTAACTAGTTGGACTAGGACGTTTGTTCAATCAACGCTCAGCCTAGTCATTCAATTAAATGTCGTCATTCAATGAACGCGCTAGTGGTACAATCCAATAGCAGATTCAACCAGATGACTGCGACATATCCATATATCCCTTATACTTTCAGAGTTTCGCCTATTTTTTCAAAGTAGAGTCAGATTTATGTCAAGAGAGGACTGCCAAAATTAGTTTTCGTAAAAAATACAAAGGTATTTCTTCCAAATTTAGTATGTTAATTAAATAACAAAATTTTTTCTGGGTGCAATGTAATTATTTAAAATAAAGTAATGTATAACATTTATATTTTTATTACGTTGCCGTGTGGCGTCAGATCGGCCGTTACGCCGTTCGTGGACTCCGTGTGGCGTCAGATTCGGCCGTTATGGTGTTTTCGAGAATGACTCCACGCCGTACCAATTTAATAGACGTTGTCACGTCAAAAAAAATCTTTATAAATTCTCTCTTCTCTGTTCTAGCTGATGTACATATAAGATAATCTAAGAAGATCCACGATATTATTAAAAGAATGACGTAACTTTTAGATGCTTAAGGCTTGACTTCATTTATGCAAAAGAAACACAACTAATATTCCATTGTTAATGCTAACCATCTGTGCAGATGAAGTTGCGGGCACCATCTACTCTTTATTTAAATGCTTACCTAGATTCACAGACGAAAGCGTGACACTCGAACGGATTCAACCCCTTCATGTCGGCGTTATCCTTCACGATGATCATGGAGAAGACGCGCGTGTAGACCAGGTCCTGGACTCCGTAGGAGATGGACTCGATGTTGAAGAACACAGACAAGTGGTCGAACTCGTTCTTTATGCCTTGCGTCACGGATTCTAGGTGCACTCCATCGACGGTGATCGTCAGCTTCACGATTGGTAGAATTTGACCTGAAAATGTAAATTTGTCAAATATAGCATTTTTTTTTGGACGAACCAATGCTGAAGCCTCAGATGGCTATGTTCAGCTTTGCAATGAGTGTTTTTGTGGAAGGCGCACGAACAGAAGGTTCGACGCCTTGCCTGCTAACGACACCGGCGACCATTCCGGAGTCGTTAGGGTCGAAACTAAGGGTGTCGACGCAACTTGAGCGCGCCGTCTAATGGCTCGAACGCTCAAGATCTCCTCGTAGTGGAGAATGAGAACCGTACGTGTCGGTACCGGGTATATGTTTGACGGAAAAAATATATTCTGTATTGAGTTGATTGTTGGCTCTTGGTGGAACTTATTATACATGTTGAATAAAACTCTTGTACTGTTCCACTAATTTTAATTATTATCGACCTGACCGGTTTCGCTTTACAGCATTTTCAAAGGTGTTAAAGTACACAGCTGTTCGTGTTTACGCTTCTATCTAAAAATTAAATTATAAATTACCTCCACAAAAATAAATAAAGTCATTAGTCATAGCCGGGATAATATATTAAATCAACAATTAGAATTGAGCCGATCCCCACTCTTACATTATTTTGAATAGTAGGTATAATTATTTTAAAAAAAAGAACAATCAATTTTGTGAGTAATTCTCTGACATTTAAAAAAATTTAATAAAAAATTTGACAATTAACTTTCCAATATTTCTGACATTCAATACTTCTGACATGGCTAATTATTATCAATGTTTTGCAATTATGAACTCATTTGACCTTTTTTGTAATTATGTATGTAATTTTGCAATTGTTTACCTGTGTTGACATTTTATATATCTATTTTGACCTTTTACGTAATTATGTATGTAATTTTGCAGTTGTTTACCTGTGTTGACATTTTATACACCTATTTTGACATTTCATTCATATACCCTATAGACTTAGATTATTGTAACTAAATTTCCCCACACTGGGGTAATTTTTCCGTATCTGGTATCCCAATCGTTTACACCTACCAAGTATCTACCCACTTTCTCAATTATTATTAGTGTGGATGACAAAAGAATATTCATTTTACCTACTTATTATAGTTATTTTTGTGGAGGTAATTTATAATTTAATTTTTAGATAGAAGCGTAAACACGAACAGCTGTGTACTTTAACACCTTTGAAAATGCTGTAAAGCGAAACCGGTCAGGTCGATAATAATTAAAATTAGTGGAACAGTACAAGAGTTTTATTCAACATGGAAAAAATATAGCATATTATTGCAAAGACCTGGAGATAAGGAATTGTTTTCCCGTATATTTGTTATGGCATCGATTTGCCCAATTTCTGAACTCTGTTTTATCTGTTTCTCAAGGCCAAATCTGCATTAAATGCAAAATTAAAGAATTGTTCAAAGAAATTAAGATTTTAACTTTAGCTAGTCAATATATATATGATAATTTAGTTTTTGTATATAGAAACTATAATACATTCAATAAAAACAGTGATCTACATAATGTGAATACTAGAAACAAAAATAAACTTGCCGTTCCAATGTTCAGACTCCATAAAACTAGCTGTTCGTTCTTGGGGAAATGTATATCTATGTTTAACAAACTTCCGCAAAGTGTCATTGATTTGCCTTTATAAAAATTTAAAATCCATATCAAAAAGACACTCATGAGTAAAGGTTATTATAAAGTAAGTGACTATCTAAATGATCACAGTATTTGGGAATAGGGACACTATTCATAGAGTCATGTTTGGTAACAACATTATTTATAATATTGTATTATTTTTATATGTGTATTTACATACACATAAACATACATACGACTGTAATCGTATTAGGTATGATTGTATCTTATACTATATTGTATTTTTATATTATATTATTATAATTATTAACATTGTAAAGAGGAGATAAAAAATAGACCTTCAGAGTTTCTTGCCTGTTCTTCTCGAGAAGGCTCTCCCAATTTCCGAACAGGTGTCGAGTCAATATTTTTATTTTTTTCTTTTTTTTCCTTATTCGTACGTACGGACAAGGTTTTTGTTTTTTTTTTAAGCTTTGTTTTTTTGTTTTGTCTGTTGACGTCAATAAGTGCCTGTAAAGGTCTATGTTGAATAAAGATTATTTTGATTTTGATTAAGCGGGATAAGATTTCAGTCCGTTGAAGCTGTGAAAGAAAAAGCGGCACAAGTCATGAAGGAGCTCACAGAAGAAGACTTCCAGCACTCTTTCTCATACTCGTGAAACTCGCATAGAGCGTTCAACGCTTTAGGGTTAGTGTATTTTGTATATTTAGGGTAGAAAAAATATAAAAATGTGTAAAACTATAATAAAATCGTTCAGCAGCAATACTCTCGTTATCTTATAGCCACAGCTCGTATTTATAAAATTCTGATTCACACATCAATACGCATTAAACAAAGTAAGAACGTAGTTTTGAAGGTGCATGCCGTGATCACTAATAGTCTTTATTTGTTTTGTAGCCATAATTATGTTTCAAGTTGTGAACCATATAGACAAAAAAAGGTAAGAAAATTATTTGTTACTAAGATATTCTGTAAGAAACACAAACATCTCGCATTTAAATATTTTTATAGATATAATGTCAACTTGTGAAAACTTGTAAAGGACTAATTATCTGAAGACAGCCTCTAATTGAGGACTCTGTAAAAATACAAGGAGAAAAAAATAGCCGTTGTTGGTTTCTTTCTGGTTCATTTCAGTACAAGGTCTCTCGCTGTGGTCTTGTGAATCAATGGCGTAGCATGTTTGACGTTCAAAAGTGATTGTAGAAATTCTATTTGACGAAAAATATGATTTTGATTCACCTGAAATCTCATTTATTTTATTTTATATATTTATACTAATATTATAAAGAAGTAAAGTTTGTGTGTTTGTATATTTGTATATTTGTTAAATTGTAAAGGGTAATCTCGGGGTCTACTGAACCGATTTTAAAAATTCTTTCACCAATAGAAAGCCACATTATTACTGAGTGTCATAGGTTATATAAAAAACTGAAAAATAAAAAGGCTTTTACGTGGTAGTCCGTTTTGCAAAGTGAATCGGAGAAAAAACGGGCAGCGGATGGCGCCCGATGGCTTCTGGTTTAATTCGGTTCGCGTTCGTGCTCCCTTTGGGGATTATTATTATTTTGCCCAACGAAGTGGGCACTGGTCAGCTAGTACTTAATATATTGTCTATAAAGGCGGTAAGGGCTATGGGCACTCTATGCGAGATATTTTTAGAGGGGCTAGAAACGAAGATGTTTAAAAAATAACGAATCACGACAAAGTTATAAAATATAATTTATACCTATCTAATACTTATTTTTTTTCTAATTTTCTACATTTATCTGACGATCCTACGGTAAAGGAAAACGTCGTGATGCAACCTGCATACACCTGCGAAGAAATTCAAAGGTTTTTTCAAGTTTTTTTTCGAAGGTTTTTCGTTTTCGAAGAATTTCAAATTTGTAGTTAAATAATCCGTAATAAGCTTTTCTGTAGTGTATTTAGATCAGTATTGCACCCGTGCGAAGCCGGGGCGGATCGCTAGAGATATACGAGTCGTTTCAGAGTCAATATTTAAAGTGTAGACGAGGAAAGATTTTTCCTTACCTGGAGGCAGCGCTTTCGCAGCTGCAACCATCAAGTCAACTGGTTTTCTGGTATGTTTAATTCCCCATAGTCCTCGAGCATCACTCTGACCCAAGTATTTAACCTGGAATGGAGAAAATGCGGCTTAATTAACATCAAATATAAAATTATTTTGACGTGTACAAAATCATTCTCCGAACCTAGAGCTGAGTTTGGCGGCGGTCTGTCCTTGTCATACTCTATACAAAATGACAGGGGGGGACTGTTGTCGGATTGGTATTTGGGTTTAGAGAATCACGCTAGAATCGACACCATTGCAGGGTTAATTTAATTATGTTAGGATAGCTTATTATTATTAGATTAATTAATTTTATTGTATAAAGTATTAAAATTAAGTGTATTGTTAAATGGTTGTATGAAGGTATAAATTAGGATAGTTATTAGATAAGTAAGTGCTGCGCAACTCACGTTAATATTAAGTCACGGAATAGTATTATAAGATAACATGACGCTGTACGTACAGTACGTAGTAGATCTAAACGAGGACAGTTTAAAAAAGGCACGGACTACGAGTCCGTGGAGTAGACATATATATATATACTCGTATATATATAAAAAAATATTTTGAATAATATAACTTAAGTGGTGATTTAATCCTGTAATAAGGACTTTTCAACTTCCTTAGCTTCCTCAGTCAGTCAGTTACGGGAACTCTTGACCTTCCTTCAGTATATCACCTTTTTGGTCCAGTTTGTTCGTCTAGAGCGTACACATACTAGCCCATTTGTTTTAAGTGTATCAATTCGACTCGTATGTATGTAATATTTCCAGAACTGCCCAGTTTTCATATATGTCAGTCTATATCAGCGTCTGAACAAATCTGCCAAATTTCAAAAGTGTATGCATGTATGTTTTTATGTTTGCGGTCGCATATCTCCGGAACTACAAGTCCGATCTAAGTAATTCTTTTTTTGTTTTACTAGGTATTGTTCAACTTAGGAATACTGCAAGTTTCATCGAAATCGGTTGTGTGCTTTTTGAGATAGGTAATTTTTTACTAACCTATTTCAAAAAAAAGGGGGTGTGGCTGTGTTATGGACACGGCCGTTTGTTGTACGTGAATACGTCTCGTAACGGGTAATAGTACGCAGCAAAATGGCCTTCAAATTGGCGGGGCTCCCCCTCCACCGCGCGCGATGTGTCACAGTCTTTACTGGGCGTAATAAATTCTTTGATCCTTTAGCTATCCAGTGGTGTAATTGGAATTTGGATGGGGATGATAGATATGTAGCTACAACACTAAACTGTATCCCCCGGTTTTGTTATCATCGTCGTCGATTTTTTGATTTGCGTCCCTATGGAAGCAATTTTAAAGACGTATTCACGTCAAAACGAATCAATCGTATAATACTAAGTTTACAAGAATAAACACAACACAACTAAAATTTCACTTACAACTACAGAAAGAAAGAAATATATATATCTACCTACAATACCAATGTCAGGAACCTTTATGGACTTATGTACTTACGACTTTAGTAAAAAAAAAATAAAACCGACTTCAAAATTGTATGCAACTAACTTACTAAAACATCATACCAGTATGCGATTTGTATTTATTCAATTTTTATTACCCGATTTCTCGATCACTTTCGTCAATAATCGATCATGCTACAAGCTACGCAGGCATTTTAATTATATCATTTGATTTCAATTGACGTTCGCCAACTTTCGTCGAACGGAAGAGCACGCTCGTGTGCTCTATCTGTCAGAATGTTTGTCCATTTTGAGCGTCCCTATTTCTGATCTGTATTAGAATGAATGATTTTCTTGAAGATACATAATCTATACATATAAATAAAATTGGAGTGTCATCTGTTTGTTTGTATCAGCTAATCTCTGAAATAGCTGGACCGATTTTGAAGGGACTTTATTGGCAGGTAGCTGATGTAATAAGGAGTAACTTAGGCTACTTTTATTTTAGTTTTTTTTATCTATACATAAGAACTAACATTATGAGATTAAAATTATCTCGTAATTTTAATTATGGTATAAGTTTTTATCTCTGCGATCAGGTTAATAATAATAATAATAAAGGCGTAGGGAAGCGACGACCCCATCGCCCGCTGGTGGGGCATTTAATACCCCTTGACTGCCATAAATGCCCCATTAGTGTAGTCAGTCTCCCTCGGGGCAGCTTGTGGCGAGCTGTCGGTGAGTTGCGTCACCGAGGGTACCGATGTGCTTCAGGGGGGCGTATGCCACCCGCCTCTGTCTTGCCTTAACCAGCCGGACAGAGTGGAGTCGCAAGAGCAAATGCTCGAAGGTGGAAGTGTAATAATGTCATAACGCCGACGGCGTCTCGATCGCTGTCGCAGACACACCTCTCTACACCCTTAGCCGTTCACACCAATGTTGCTCTCTACGCACCAATATTGGTCTGCTTTTTTGGAGGGTCCATTTAGTGAGCGGCGAGTCACCACCTGCCATATTTAAATCAATTAGGAGGCTTTGAGAAGGCAGGTGACTGGAGTCTCTTCCATAGCCCGGTTTTCATTACCACCTAAATCGAAATGCAATAGGCCACAAACGTTTTGACCACTAATAACAATAGTTTCTGTGCATCTAACTAGGTATAGTCTTTGGCTGCATTTTTCATTGTGCAGATAGAGATTAGACCCAGTTGGTACACTCCATGCACACTCATTAAATTTGGCTTAAATGGCCTCTACGCGTTGGATCTGTATCCCCGCGCAAGCCTTATAAAGGACCGTGTCTTATAAAGATACGTGATTTAAGCTACATAATAATAAAAAAAATATATATGTAATTTGTAGGTAAATAAGATAATGTAATTAACTTTATATTTGGTATATCTTTACTGTACTTTTTGATATATTTATATATTTATATATTTATTATTAGTCAATAGAGTCAATCTTTACAGAAACGACTGTGAGTCGTTTCTTCCAAGTGATTCACTGATTCAAGTCTCTAACAGTAGCGCTTCAAATGAATCATTCGCTTAATTGCATCTCGGTTTCAATCGGCACGGGTCGTTCTTTAGAGGAGACAAACTGCTTTGGCAGTCCTGAAAATACCAAAGCCTAACTGCATGAGCAATATATTTATTTATTTCGTGCTTGCATACTTTAGACGTCCTTTAAAGGAGACAAACTTCTTTAACAGTCCTGGAAATACCAAAGTCTAACTGCATGAGCAATATATTTATTTATTTCGTGCTTGCGAGCTTTAGGCGTCTTTTAGACCGGCATTGATTGCGGCAATGTTGATGGACGAGGAAGGTTGGAGGGCTGTGGCCTCCTTCTGTTGAGCAGTGATGTTCCAGAAGGAGGCCGCCGAGCGGGGTCGGGAGATGGCCGATCCCGCTCGAAGGAGGCGGCGCCGGGCTCGGTAGCACAGCTGCGGCGCCTAGGAGGGCTCCCCTGTATTTGCAAGGGAGCGGAGGCTGGGGGTTCCCGGAAGTCGCTCGGTGTTCCCGGAGGCTCCCTACACGCCTGAGAAAGGCCATCCCCGAGGTTTTTAGTGGGTAGGCCTCCCCTTCTGGGGAGGAGAGCCCCACATAACCGCCGGCTCGCCACAGCCGGGGTATGCAATGTAATATAATTAATTTTTCTTTTTGTTTCCTCAGGGAAACAAAAAGAAAAAAAATTCGTCCTTTAGAGGAGACAAACTGCTTTGGCAGTCCTGAATATTCCAAAGTCGAAATGCATGGGCAATATATTTATTTATTTCCATTAAAACTTTCCAAATGCAAAACTGTTGAAATAAACACCGCCTGTCTGTGTACCGCTATGCGCACAATAGGATGGTGTACGAGCTATGATTACCGACACATCCGGTCTTCACACATCCATCCTCGCTCCAGTTACAATACTAATAATGGTGTAATGTTATCAATTTTAGGGGATTTGTATATTTTTTATAATGTTACTAGCTAGTGTCTGTAACTTTGTCTGCCCAGGATTGGTATTTGGAGTAACTTATTCATTTATTTATTTGACACACAAAACAGAATGCAATCGATTATATATATATATATACATATACAACGTGTCCCAAACGATATTCAACGATAAGCGGCCACCAGAGAGTGGACCTACTCATGGCTACTCGAGAAAAAATAGAAGAAAAGGAACTCAATTTTTTTAAAATCTTCTTATATATAAAAATGAATCGCAAAATGTGTTGGTAAGCTCATAACTCAACAACGCCTGGACCAGTTTGGCCAATTCTTTTTTGTTAATGTTTGTTGAAGTTCAAGGAGGGTTTTTACAATGAGGAAAATTCGAATAATTATCGGCAATACCCTTTAAAACAGCCCTTTTATTTTCCCATGCAAACGTTTTCTAACTAAAACGTACAGTCGAATTGAGCTTTATTGTTATTGTATAAAGTTCATATTGCAAGCACTCACTGTTGTCTAAGCAATGAAGGTGTGTTCCTAACATCAAAGAGTCAATTTGCGCTTTATTACCGCTACATATAGTTGAAATTCAATCATATCTATCCAAACAGTGTGCGTGCGTGCGTTGGAGCACAGAATACATCGTTGGAGGATTTAATGTCACGTTCCAAAATTGGATAGCCACAAAATGTAATATTCATCATTTAGACAGGTCATTTAGACTTTTTTTGCGATTTGGTTGGCTATTGCGACATTATCTATAAAATAATTAGGAACAAAAAACTGCCACTGTACAAATGTTTTTGACAGGACGAAGTCTGTCGGGTCCGCTAGTTACTAAATATAAATGTAAAATTCTTCGAAAATCTACACAACTTATGGTATTTTTAACTACCATCACTACAATTTTTCAAATATTTCACATATTTTTTTTTTGTATTGGCAACCTAAGTAGCATTACTATCCACCAAAACCCTTATCACCAAACCTGAATATAGATAGTTTTTACACAAAAAATTATCAAAATATTATTTTCTACTAAAATTTTCAAAGATTTTTACTTTCTGTTCACTTTCACGCATCGTGGTGTATAATCAAAATCAAAATAAAAAATCAAAATAATCTTAATTCAATATAGACCTTTACAGGCACTTATTGACGTCAACAAACAAAAAGAAAAAGCTTAAAAAAAGAAACAAAAACCTTGTCCGTACGTACGAATAAGGAAAAAATATATATTGACTCGACACCATCATATAAAAATACGGCAAGTTATTTAAAAAGTTGACGCAACTAACCAAGATTCCAAAATGGTATAATACTTTACGGAAACTAGCCACAAAAAAATACCATATATATATATTTAGAGACGACCTCTATAGTCGAGTGGATACTACACCGGTTTCAAGGTGTCGCCATCTCTGAGGCGCGGGTTCGAGACCCGGTGGGGGTGGAAGTTTGCGTGATAAAGGCGAGCATTTGTACCTTTGTAATGGTTGTTATAACATATTTCCACCAATTTTTTTTATATATGTATAATATATATATGTATGTCTATCCGTTATCCTAGATCCCATAACACAAGCCTTGCAGAGCTTTTTTTTTATAGGATAGGGCAGCAAACGAGCAAACGGATCACCTGATGGTAAGCGATAACCGCTGCCCATGGACACCCGCAACACCAGAGGACTCACAGATGCTGTAAATAATAACTCCAAACAATTTATTAAGATGAACAAACTATATTTTACTATAATTAAAATTCAAGAAAGGCTTAAAATAAATAAATTCAAATTTATTAAAAAATGGCGGTCACAATGCTCCGGCAAACTCGCGGCAGCCTCCCAAAACGTCTCTATAGTTCAACCCGCGCGCACATAGATGGCGCTACAAGGTGAGTGCAATTATTTCTATGCAAAAAGTATTTATTGTAATATGTATAATAATATATATTTGGTTCAACTCGCGCGCACATAGATGGCGCTACAAGTTGAGTGCAACTATCAAAAAGTATTTATTTGTTTAAATTGGCGCGTCTTCTACAGATGCGTTGCCCGTCTTTTAAAAGGGAATAAGGGGAATAAGGGGGGATGGGCCTCCGGCACCCTAACTCACTCGGCGAAACACAGCGCAAGCGCTATTTTACGCCGGTTTTCTGTGAGGCCGTGGTATCACTCCGGTCGAGCCGGCCCAATTCGTGCCGAAGCATGGCTCTCCCACTGTGAAATGGCTCTCCCACTTTGGGCTGGGCTAATTGGAGTAAGTGTAAGAAATATTTATTTATTATTTATTTAATATAATTGATATTTGTGTAATAAACAATTGCAAATTTTTAGCAACTAATTTTGAATCGAAACATGTTAGCCAACATACACCAACATACAATATCGTCATGGTCTGTGCGCAATGGTTTCGCTCATTTAAATATAGCGATGCGTATCAGCGTGTATGATGTCATACATCTCGACATACAATGAATTTGCCTAAATATAGTCAGAAAATGTATCGCTTGGGGATAGGGTTGCCACTTTTTTCTTGTATTTAAATAAACATTGTCAATAAACTAGATAATGTAGATACATGTAGATACATATCTTTCTATTGTATGATTATACATATATAATATCTTTATTGAACGAAATAACAATAAAAATGCTACACAGTTCAAAGGCGGACTTATCTCTCAGACAGATTTCCAGCCAGCTAATAATCTCCTCCATCGTTTTGTACTGATCTGTAAATTTTTTATATTATCTTATTTATATATTATTTATTATTATTTATGTAATATGTATGTAATATATCTATTAATATTTATATATTTGTGTTTAATATTTATGTATTAATATTTATGTATGTATTATATCTATTATATATATGTAAGTATGTATATACTGTATACCTAGGTGTTATCTTTTAGATATACATATTGTTAAAATAAATATTTAATTAAAAATTGATACTAGATTCGAATACACTTGAGTTATCTCACCATTCTACTACTTCCACTACTTAGGGCTGACTGGAAGAAATCTCTTTTAGAGATAAGTCCACCTTTTGTTTACTTTGTAGTCTTAATGACAATATGATTTACTACATGTACAATAAAGTGTATAAATAATTAAATAAATAATTTTATGTATTAAATTTGAGAAATTTTGATCTAAGTCGAATTCTAATTGAGTTCGAATAACATGAACACTTTTTAAGCTTTCTCACATTAAATGTAATAATTTTTAATATAGAATATATGCCTGTAAACTTACAAATAACAACATTATTGGGAATTTTGTATATACGTTCATACAAATTAGCCAAGTTTACTGATTTGACACTGATTGCAGTGTATATGTCACCGGAAAATAACAAGATCCGTAAGTTTATTAATCTTCTAGGAAGTTTATAAGCTTTCGTAGGATTCTAAACGGGAGATAAATTGTAATATTTTACGACCACATTTTCGTAAATTGATAAACTTACTGAACTCACTCGTAAAATAATAAGTAAGCAATAACCTAACGCTACGCGCGATCTGATTGGTTGACTGTCACGTGTCACTTCTCCTTCCTCGCGGCCTTAATAATAAAGGCTTTCGTATTACACAATTTCAGTCGCTTTATTTAAATAGAGCAAAGTAGTGTACATTAGTGTATTTTGTAAGAGTTATCCTGTATTTTAGCTAGTAACTGTTAAATAGTTTTTGAAACTGATAATAGCAAACTCAACTCACTACATCCGTGCCAGAGAGGAACCAGGCATTGTTGCTTCCGATTTATAGTTTGTCAAGTCTGATTGTACCAAAGTCTATGGACACAAGCATTGCCACTATGAACATTGACCAATCAGAGAGCAGTGTGTTATTTTACGTACCTATTTCAAAGATGCGTATATTTAAAAGAGTTTCCGTGATTGGTCGAACAATATAAAATTTTACGAATAATAATATAAAAGTTTATAAATTTACCGTGTGACGTCGGAAATTGATAATTTTACGAAAATGTGCACGTAATAAAATAATACAATTTATCTCCTGTTTAGAATCCTACGAAAGTTTATAAACTTCCTAGTAAATTGATAAACTTACGGATCTTATTATTTTCCGGTGACATATATATGGAGCGTTTTTGAGCGACCCGCGACAGGCAGCGCCGCAAACATGGCGCCATATCTTCAAAAGAAATAATCGCAGATACATCGTTACTTCTACAATGATTCTCATCTAAAAGATTCCTCTTATATTTATAACAAGTTTTTATTAAATGCGCTATAAATAACAAAATAAACTTTTACATAAAAGCTTGTTGCGAGATTTACTTACTTATAGAATACTTTTAACGACAAGCTTTTATATGTAAAAGTTTATTTTGTTCTTTTTAGCGCATTTAATAAAAGCTCGTATTAAAAAATACTTTTAATTCATTTCCCAAAGAGGTCTATATCGACCCCTAGGGGTCGATATAGACCTCTTTGGGAATCATTACACTATACTAAGGTTATTGTTTGTGTTAATATGTAATGCAAGCAACAGCGCTAATATAACTGAACACGTTGAATTTATTCTTATGCCACAAGTTGGTAACGAACACTGTAGGAATTTTAGAATTGTTGCGAATTTCACAACAACGATTCGTACACACAGCAAGACGTAATATTTTACATGTCAACATTGCGACAGATCGTATGTCGTTTGAAACAGCGACGATTTTCATTGTTCGAGTGTAAAGTAAATAAAATGTGTTTCTTTCAGTACTATTGTGAATTGAAACTATCCATTTGTTTGCCAAATTACTCGTAATGCCTTTTTAAATTCAACACATCGTCCTTGCGATCTGTTATCTAATACCTGTTATTGATACTTGATACCTGTTATTGACTAAAAAGGAATCAAATCACACACAACAAAATACTTACGCTGCCTTTATCATTGACATAATACTTATACAGATAGAGGAGGAAAATTGTCAGGCTATTATAGTTCTTATGTTGCATGTAATACAGGAGGATTTCGTAGTGTAATTGTAAAACTTATTGTGTTGCAGATCGCACAAATCACTACATAGTATAAAACAAAGTCGCTATTCGCCGTCTGCCTGTCCCTATGTATGCTTAAGGAAGGTTTATATGTATAATACATACATAATATAGTAGTAGAGAAATACTGATAAAAGAGATAATTTTTTTTAGGCCCACTAGAAAACGGCAACGTTTATTGATATTACTGAACTCTAAAATATCAATTTATCATTAAAAGCAATTGCACGATATTATGAGTAAAAATGAAACGGGAATAATAAAATCAATTAATTAAACTTAGTAATGACCTTTGACATTTGAGGTAAAGGAACTAACGTTTTTTTAAATCAAAATGAAAGATGATTTAATATATATACAAATAATATATCAATATAATAATAGATAAAGGATAGTGTATTATTTCTTTTTTATTTTATTTAAAAGTATTGAACTCTCAATAATTATTTTAATACTATTTTAGATTATTTTAACTATTAGTTCGTCAGTCCAGTATCGTCGTGAAACGGAACGCGTCATTATTTTTGACAGCGACAGAATGGTACCTACACTGACATCCAATTGACGTCGGTTTGTTTTCAACCGAATTCAGTTTACGTTTCCAACGGCTTGATTTCGTTTTCTTTCCGTATCCAGTATTTAGAATTCAAAAAAATAATACGATTTCGGGCGTTTGGTAGCGGCCAAAGAATATTGTATTTTTCAAGAATAAAAAGTGTTAAATAGCATTTACGTAAAAAAGCAATTTGAATACAAATCAAAATAAAGCTACTAACTACTAAGAATTATTAGGTTATTTAATCTTCATGTTTTAATTGATTTCTCAATATTCCCGTTAGATAAAAACAAGCTAATATCTAGGGTTAATAAGAAATTATTTAACGTATGTCTCATTAATAAACGTTACATTTTGTAGTGGGCCTATTCTCCATACAAGAAAAAATTATCTCCTTCAGAGGTTTCTAATGTGATGTCGTAAATAAGCACGTTTTTGCGCTTATATTGCAAACTATTATAATAAAACGTTCACAGTTTATCTGTAGTGTATTTGGTATCAGCAATGCACCCGTGCGAAGCCGGGGCGGGTCGCTAGTATTGATATAAAATACGTTTGGCGACAAGAACTTGGTTAGACGTTGTTAATCAAATAATCAACTCTAATTACTGATTATATAAAATAAATAAATACAATAACCGACAATGCGTTATTTGGAAATAATTAACACACGTTAATGGTAAGCGTCGATACGATAACGCGTGATAGAAATATGCAACTTTATCAAATATGAATAAAGCGATAGTGACCAGCTTATAAAACAGCTCATTTATATTTTGGAAGTTATCATGTATATTTTCGGTATATAATTAGAGACTGGGTTAACGGATTTTGGAAGTTAGTTCGTACGTTACCGTTTTATGAAATAACTAGCGATCCGCCCCGGCTTTGCACCGGTGCAGTGCTGAAACTAAATACGCTACAGAAAACCTGTCATATGGGGCCATCCATAAATTACGTCACACGGTTAGGGGGAGGGAGGGGGTTGACAAAGTGTGACATTGTGTGACATTGTGTGACAAGGGGGTGGGAGGGATCTTAAATTTCGTGACGTCACATTTCAAAATCTATTATAAGCTAACTGATAAAACACAAACTTTAAATTATTACTATAAGTATGAAAAGTGCTGTAAATATTAACTTTTATTGTAAATTCTGCATACTCTCATAAATAAATAAAGGAATAGTATCTTCTCTATTAAATAGGGTACTCCCGAAACGTACTATTTTTTTAATTGATTTTGAAAAATATAATAAGAAAATCATGAAATGACCATATACTTATTTAATATAAGTAATCGTTTTTTGTTTTGTGAATTGATTTGATATTAATTTTATTAAAATGAAAATAAAACTGATTTCGAAACCGCTTTTATCATTCAATAATTTCTATAATTTCAAAATTGTGACGTCACACAAGGGGGGGGGTCTCACAAATGTGACTAGCTGTGACAAAGACGGGGGGAGGGGCAAAAAATCACGAAATTCGTGACGTAATTTATGGATGACCCCTATAGATCTATATTAAATCAACAATGTATGCCAGACGACCCTCCAATTTTATTTATATGTATTTTTTAGTTAGTTACACATCCAAAAGGTATGAAATGTACATACCAAAACAAAAAAAGCGAAAATATGCCATATGTAATGGACGTGTATCCATGAGCGTGTGAACATGATTGTGAATGAATGTTTGTATGTGTGTGAGTGTGTGTGTGTTAAGTATCTACTAAAATAAGCATGAGTTTAACATAGCTTTACATAATGTTTCTGTTTAAGGCCCATTAGTAAAAATAAAATTCATACAAAATTGTATTGTAAAATTGAATAAATATATAATGTAATGTAATAATATTCTTACTCACCAACTAGACTTATAAAGGAAACACAAATAATACAAAATAACAAAGTGACTGATTTAATTATCAACTTTAACACTATAAAGGTATATTTAAAACTTTAACACTATAAATGTATATTTTTTGCAACAACTAAATTAAAAAATTACCAATTAAAATAAATAACTTTATTATGTACTTACAATAAAATAACAATTTTAATGAGTAGACACAAGGGCAGGTTGGTTCTCTGGTGCTGTTTGATCAATCTCGGCAAGGATATTTAACAACAATAGTTGATCAGGGATTGAAATAAACTATTTATTATGGTAATTCTAAAATCTAAAAACATGAATTCTTAACCGATTCATTGCGTACCACACTTTTTAAGATTTTCGCGCATGGCGGCTAACAAATCTTCTGTGACGCCTCCGTGCGTCAGCCGCCACCCGTTAAAGTGACGCCTTTACGCGTCTTCAGCCATGAGCGAACACATTTTGCTTCATGGTACGATTTTGGCTTGTTTACTCGTGATTACATTCAATTGGCATCGAATGTCTAACGTGAAGGGCTTATTAAATTGTTTGGTGCGTTTTAAAGTGACTTCGCTACGAGATTTAGCTGGAATGGCTGGTAAGTGATTTATTTAGATCAGTTGTTGGAAACCTTTTGTGTATTTTAAGTACAGTTTTCTGAAAAAAGTATCTTTATATAGGTCATTAATTTGGATCTGTGTACACTGACAGATATATTGATCGGAATATATATTTTACATATACTTTCATATGCAGAATTCAATTTTAATATTTCTGGTATCGTAAATTACCTAATATAGGTATATACCTATATATAAATAAGAATACATCCACTTGAGTATGTTCGTGTGGGTTAAATAAATGTGTAGTTAACTTCAAATCCAGTACCTATTGTAAATTTATATATTTGCAACACCAGAGGCCTATAAGGAGGGAATACGCTCTTTTCTTGACGCCAGGTCGTATCTAGTCGGAAATCCATAGAGTATCTGTAGTCTTAAAACTGGCGGATTCCATGCTGGCACCAGAAGAAATTCCAATTATTTGGAAAGGTCTAACATTTTGTGGCGTCTACTCTCTTCCTTTTTTAAAGTTATACCGATATATACATCTTTCAAATAAGATGTGGAGGGGAACGTCTTCATGGATGGCGATAACTAAACTTTAAAGCACGTGTAGGTATCTCAGGAAGCTATCAATTTTTTATTTCAGGTAAAAGGAGCGCATCGCCCAACCTCTTTGATACAGAAGGGTGGCCAGAGGTAAAGAATCCCAAACTGGTACGGAAAGTAAAAAAAAATATGGAAAACCAAACTATGGAAGGAAAAACTCTTGAAAAAAATTTAGTGGAAGAAAACATTGAGACGAAGAAAACAATTGCTTGTTGTATATTATCGTTTATCGTCCGACATCAGTAGCTATCATAGAAAATTACAAATCGAATTGTTTATGACTTCAAGCAAATCCACAATATAATGAAAGTTCTGCTAATTTCAACTCTGTAGAAATTACTTATGAAGTAATTCTTAAAGTTATTTATAAGTAATTCTAAATTTTCAGAGGATTATTCTTTATGACGCAATATGGCGTCAAACGCCATACACAAAAGATTTCGAAATTGGGAGCCAAAGGTTTGCCACTTCTGAAATGTTTAAACTTGTACTATATCCTAAAACTATTGACACAGGCATAACTTAAGTGCTAAATAATAAATGTTCTGTTAATTAGAACTCTCTAAATGGTAATTCTATAAAATAACATAGGAATTATTTATGACGCCATTTGGCGTCAGACGCCATACGCAAAAGATATCAATGACGCTCCATGGCGTCATCCGCAATGAATCGGTTAAGCTAGATTCCCATCCCCCGGTGGTTAGTACTGAATACCTTCCTTGAGACTGGGTCCAGACACTCGATTTTAACTCTTCTTTTAATAAATTGCAATTATTCTTCTTCAGGTTATATAATTTTCTTCAAGGATATTGTAATTTATATAGGTATGTTTTTCTTACATAAATTTGTAGGCCGGGCCTTTCAGGTATAAATACCTCCCGGTACCTTTTTGCCCTGTTACATATCATAAAATGCTACTATCATAGTCAAGGACTCACTGTGGGTGGTCTATACGGTTCAGAAGGAACCCATATACATTATTGTTCTTCATACAATTAAATCTGACAACTAGGTTACAAAGAAAAATATCAAACATGATCTATTGAACATTCATCAAATTATGGTACATTTACATTTTAAAAAGAACAAGAATTTACATTATTTATATTATTATGATTAAATAACAAACACCAATTACCTCAAATACATGAGATTAGCAGCTGAGCAACTAATTCAGCATGATTTTGTATGGGTGGTTAAGCCTACCCGCTCAAAACAAATATCAATAATTATTTGTGAAAATCATTACTATTGGGAACAAATGGAAATTAAAGAGATTAAAGAATTAAAGAGATAAATGCAACTATTACTGACCTTTTTATCGGGCTTTCAATATGTAAATATTTTAGTTTTATTATTTTTTCCTAAGTGCCAGGTGGCAACTAGGTTAAATTATGTTGGTTCCAAAAGATATGGATAATTTTATGGGAAAAAAAATACTCCTGAAATTTGTGATCCTGACACCACTTTCAGTAACTTATATACGTAGTTATATACCGAAATATGCGTGGATTTTTTACAATAGATCGATTCCCAATACCCAGATTTCAGATCTCCAAGTCACAGATTAGTATATACCATTACAGATGACTACCACCGATGAGGCAAAGGCTATATAGACGATGTATAGTATGTGATGTTTGTTATTAATGGAACTAGGATGATGTGGAAACTATAAGGAAAGGAAGAATTGATCTGCCTAAATTTAAGTTTAAATCCTAAATGATATTTTTGTAACGGCGGTGCAAATAATTTGTAGTTAATTAGTATCCGGTATATAATCTGTGGGCAGTTATTAATCTACGACACTGTTTTTAATCTATGAATTCCGGAGTGATGTTTCAGTATTATTGATAAAGAACCTATCTTTGTAGACGACGCTTGGCTAGATTTGGTTGCCCAATTTGCCCATAGATAACGGTGTTAGGATCATGATAAGCGGCCCACACTATAGAACTGTCAATGTCAAAGTAACAATTCGACGTAAACATAACCAATGCAAGATACAATTGTAAAAGTGATTTTAATCAATATGAATAAAAAAGTGTCTTTAATAGTACTTAAAATCAGTGAAAAAAAGTGTTTACAATAAACATTTTATAATAATTAATGTTTTTTTTTAATGTCAAGACTTACGATTTACAAAGTAATGGCTGGATTCTGTGGCAACCCTATTTGAAACAGCTCAGTCGTCACGGGTATTGTGGGCCAATTCTTCCTAACAAAAAAAAACCTGAACCATTGTGTCGACCAATAGGAGTACGTAGATTACTATATGACTTGATACTTCAACGTGTTGATTGGTTAAATGCCAAGGTGTGGCTCATTTCTCTGTAATTTATTGGTCGAATTGACCCACTGGCCTTCTAACTGAGTCTAGGGTAAATTGCTTAATTTTAAAGTCTTTTTTTTAAGAAGATATATTCAACACTATTTTATCTAGTTGAGGTAAAATACTTACCTATTTATAAAGTGTAACTTGATAAAATGCACAAACGAAGAAGGGTCAAATTACACTTGATTTTATCGATAAAAACAAAAGCAACAATAAATTTACTCTATGTTTTCTTCAAAAGAAATTACAGTTTACTTACCTCGGTGGACAAACTAGCAAATGCAGATTGAATAGAATGGTCCGAGAATCGTTCATAGATTATAAAGGGAAAAAAATAGAAATTACCATGCATTTCAACAGACACCTACATGATTCATTTATTTACATAATTATTTACGTGAGAAGTAAACATTAATGTACTAGGTGTAACTCTTCAATACATTCTACCATAATGTGTCTATATTTGACTAAACAATATGTTTCCGTTACTACGGTGTCTATATTTGACTAAACAATACATTTTCGTTACTACGTGAAATGTATTACTCTTCTGACGCAACACAGCAACATCTAAGTTGTTGCCATCATTAAAAAATATCTACGCCCATGATATACAATATTTTAAGCGGCAACTCTAAGTACAATACTTTGTCCAAACGTGCTCTAAATTAAAATTTTAGAATTAGGAGAATTTTATAATATTTGGAAAATAACTTCGCAGTCTTTCGATGGTTTAGAAATTATTTGCTTTATTTTTTGTGCAATCGCTACCTGGTTCATTCATTCATAAACTCGCTGTAACTTTTTAGAGAACAGGAGACCTATTTTTGAATTACGAATGCGATTTCGAAATCACCGCTGACTAAATAGTCAGCGGTGACTTTGAGGTCACGGATTCCTAAACATCCAATTTTTGAAAGTCGATCGCAGAGCTGCCAACATAGATAAAGTACACACATAAATATAAGAGTTCGGTTCCACGCAGAATGTAGCCGCTGCCGATTATTGTCGGCTTAACCATGTTATTATATACGAGATAATATATGCTACATTCATATATATATATATATATGTATATATTATAGGTATATAAAGGTTTATATGTATATAGGTATATATCAATGTAATCGCTGCTGGTTATTGCCGGCTTAACTATTGCGGTTATTATACACACACATATATATATATATATATATCATACACATATATATATATATGCTTCATTCATATATATATCTATGTATATATTATAGGTATATAAAGGTTATATATATATACTACATTCATATATTATATATATATAGACTGAAAAATCAAACAAAACACAGATAACATTTCCACAAGTATGACTTGATTACGAGTGGGTGAGGGCACTCGTAATGAAATCACACCTGTGACTAAGGTAGTCACATCAGTGATATTCAAAAATAAGAATTATTGAAAATCGGTGCTTATTAGTCACATCGGTGATTTCGAAGTCGCATTCGTAATTCAAAAATAGGTCTCCTGACCCTATCTTGATAAAAATTACACAAAATTTTCTATCGATTAAATAAAGTGTAATTTTATCCCTTTTCGTTTGTGCACTTTATAACAAATATTACCTGAAATGCAATAGGAAGATCGTCTACTGTCACTGGTCCCTCGTTTTCCGCCATCTTAGATTCTGGTATCCCATTGACCACATGCCAGTTGCCGCAATGTCCACGCTGTTACATTATCTTTACTCAACCTGTAAAAACAGTACATTATTGACTTACGAAAGGAAATAAATCTATTGTTGGTTTATGGGCAAATTTATAAATTTCTATATAACAAGATTCCACATAGTGTAGTTGAATTGTCTTTTCATAAGTTCAAGGTACATGTTAAAAAGACGCTAATGAGTAAGGGCTATTACCAAACTCAATGATTAGTTAAATGATGCCAATGCTTGGTGTTGATTTTAAGATACAACATTCAAATTGTAAATATTTGTTTTCCCGTATAAATTATAAACACATATGTACGTTGTATGATTAGCGACATAATTTATTGTAAATGTTGTTATTACTTTTGATAAAGCTGATAAGTTTCTTGCGCCCATTCTTCTTATCACCTAAAAAGTCCTAATTGGGTGGTAGGGAAAGATTCAAAAGAGCTTTCTATAAAGTCATATTTGAATTAAGTTAATTTTGATTTGATTTGATATTTAGCAACCTTCAAAGACTTTATAGGTCGTCAGTTTGGCTTGATCACTGTCAAATTGAGCTTTTACACCTAACAGTGTCGTGATAAGCATTCTTTTTTTTATAAAAGGGATTTAAGTATAAACTTGCTGTTTTGTATGAGACTTCAAATAATTTAATTTAATCCACAGTAACATTTTCATTATTAAATTTAAGTTTTATATTGCTATATGTGTACTACTCTAGTTATGTGTTATTCATGTTGTACACACTAATACATACATTACATACATACATACACTCACGCCTTTTTCCCACGGGGGTAGGCAGAGATTACGCACTAATCTAGGGATATAATCTTGTCTGCTAATATTATATAAGAAAAATGTATCTATAATCAATTATATTCTGTTTTGTGTGTTAAAATAAATAAACCTAATCATATATTTCTATATCTGTCAATTTATAAAGTAAAAATTATCACATAAATTAACGGAGAATTAAACATGCTTTCACAACTATTTTCTTCAGGTAAGGTTGTGGTGAAGAACTCTTTCTATTTTTACTCGTAAATAATTATCATGAATTTATTATTGTCGCTTGACGGCAAGGTCGTTCTTATCAGCTGTTATCACCGATCAGCAATGAGGAGAATGGAGGCGCCTAGATTACTTTTACGGCTAAATATAATCTGCCTGTATTGTCTCCATGATTATTTGGTTTGCTACAAAGCTTAACAGTATAATAACCTTTTTTCATAAGACTATTTTTGACGTTTGTTTTTTCAATATAACTAGTAAATATTAGTATGCTATCTATACTAATATTATAAAGAAGTAAAGTTTGTGTGTTTTTATGTTTGTTAAATTGTAAGGGGTAATGTCAGGATCTACTGGACCGATTTTAAAAATTCTTTCACCAATAGAAAGCCACATTGTTGCTAAGTGTCATAGATCTTATATATAAAAATGAATCGCAAAATGTGTTGGTAAGCGCATAACTCAACAACGCCTGGACCAATTTGGCTAATTTTGGTCTTGAATTATTCGTAGAAGTCCAGAGAAGGTTTGTACGTAGAGAAAATTTTAAAAAAATCTTGATAAAGTGTAACATCAACATCTTTCTATACTCCCATATACAAACAATTTGTATTAATACTTAAAAGCCAATTTGAACTTTTGGCAAAACAATCGAAGACAAAAAAGTGACGTTAGTTCTGTCAAACAAATTTTATGTCATCATATGTTATTTCAAGTAGGAACAAAAAACTGCCACTTTTCAAATTATGATATTATATCCACTACCTATCCTGCTTTCCTGATCCTTTTAATAGATTGTTTTCCTATCCTGAATATTTTATATTTATCCAACCGTTTCCCAACCTTTTAACCCGTTCTCCAATCAACTACCGTACTCTATGCAACTACCTAACTATACGCCCCTACCGTCATTTTCTAATGCACAAGCCGTGCAAGCCAAGAAGAGAGAAAAAAACTGCCACTTTAGAAATCTTTTTTGACAGGACGAAGTCTGTCGGGTCCGCTAGTAGGTTATATAAAAAACCGAAAATTAAAAAGGCTTTTACGTGGTAGTGTTGGGGTTGTTGGGATCTTGACGTTTGTAGTGGACTGTATGACGATGGCGTGGTAATTGAAATCCAGTGAATTAAGGAATTTAAGTACTATTTATTGAACTATAATGATAACTAAATAGATTTTATGCACAGTACAAGAATCACGGTATTAAATTGTAGATGTTTAAGGTTTATTAGCGATATTGTATATAAGCATATAATGTAACCAACCTCTCATAATAGTGGTTACAGCAAGAAGAAGTTTATACAACAAATCGGCACCAGAGGGCGCTCTTTATAGCACAATTATTTTGTGGCTGTGTTGCCAACAAAGCTGCGGCCGGAAAATGAAATTTAAACATCATTTAGCAAGTAATGAATCAATACATATGAACACTAATTAAATATTTCTTTTTAGTTATCAATTGGCATCCTACAATACATGCATAAAACCTTATTGAAAATATTTTTAAGAAATAAGCTACATACTATAAACATTTTAGAGTAACACCAAAACGCCTTACTGGTATTTATTTAACTTTAACAAAAAAAATATATAAAAGAGAATTTGACATTTGCAATATGCGTGGGGGTGGTTTGAAACGGTCTGTTGGTTACCCCGTGACTACCCCTTGGCAAAGTATAAGGTGGCGTTGAGAATTAACATTTAACAGATTCACAGGTGCTTGCTATAATTTATAATTTAATATATTCTTATCAGTTGATTAAATAAATCAAGAAAGATGGCGGTCTAGTTTAGTTTAAGAGATTATTAGAATTTTTTCAAAATTCCGTCACAGATACATAGAATAAATTCATATCTCGCCAATAATATGTCGACTGTTTCAATTTTAAATATGGAACCCACAGCGTATTGTTTGTTGCGGCTTATTCCGCTCGAAGTAGTTTGCGCTAAGTTCACACTGGCTGTTTAGAACCTCACATGGCCGCAGCATTTTTTTAATAGTTCACAGCTGACAGTTCGTAGTTCTATTTTTAAAGTTCATTCCGGCCCTTGGGTGGGAAGTAAATTGTATGAGTTTTTCCCTCCCTATGTCGGGAAGCAGCATTTCCCACCCAATAATCAGATCAAAACAACATAACTTCCGAGAGAAATGAAAAGTAATTTTACTGCTTATCTTATCCTTCATGCCAGATCACAGTAATGAGAATACTGCTATTTTGCAGCAGAAACAGGTAAGACGGTTACCCAAGCAAGGATAAAGCAAGTAAGGATCAATCTTGGATTGATTTTGGATTGAAGATAGCTTATTTATTTTGTGCGTAATTAAACCGCACTAATATAAGAAACGCGAAAGTTTGTAAGTATGTTTGTTACTGTTTCACGTAAAAATTACTAATTATTACATTTTAATGAAACTTTACAATAATATAGATTATACATCAGAATAACACATAGGTAACAATAATTAAGATACTAGTTGGTGCCCACGACATCGTCTGCGCAACTCGAAGTTTTAGTAATATATAAGCTACTCCAAATACTAAATCCTGCGCAGTTTCACGGTCTTTAACCTTTTGACGGATGTCAATTCGTCGCCGACGCCGCAAAGGGGCGAACTTCATACAAAACAGTCTAAAATACAGCAATGTCAAATATTACTGCCGTATTAATTTAGTAGCTACGTCTCCATAGTATACTATTACAATTGATTTTTATAATTATAATAGTTTTTTTTCTTAAAATACAGCTAAAATATGCACGCCATCGGGGAAAAAAACGTTTTTGCTCTCCTGAACAATTTCTTAAATGAGAATTTCTTGCTCTCCTGAACAATTTTCTTAAATAAGATTCGCCCGTTTGCGGCGTTGGCGGCGAATTGTTGTCGGACAGCAGCAGAAACAGATAAGACGGTAACCCAAGCAGACGAACCTGGTGTAAAATCTTCCCTCCCTTTAGTGTCTCCGATGAAAGTACTATAATCATATTGCAATACCATCCACTGTATTTTGTATTATTTAATAATCAAGAGAGCAAACTTTACGAAATTTTTACACACACGTCAATATACTGTAATAAGTATTACGTTATACATAGTTTTAAAAGCAAGAAAATTAGTTGTAAAGTTATAAGTAACTAGCTGATCCATGCCCACTTCGTTGGGCATAATATTACTGTCGCCGCACACGGGCCACAGCCACAAACGCTGCCACGAGAAGTTAGACGCAGCTACAAAAGTAGCTGAAGCGCGCGACAGCTACTTGTGGCCGGTGGTCGCCACTTGTGGTCGGTAGTTGCTATTTTTTTTAACCCAGGCATGCAGTATCATAATGGACTCGGACGAAGAAGGTTTAATTGCATTACTTTTGATAAAAAGACGTCGTCGTAGAAGACGAAACCGTAGTTATTGCATAGTTTACTGAAAGGGCGAGAGGGGCGCGAGGGCACGTGTGCGGAGAGTCCATATGAAATGTATGAAAATTATAGGAAATACGCCAGTGGCCATTTCGTGGTAATTCCCCGAAGGTAGATTCATAATTTTTGCTAATATATCACTAATAAATATGACCGAAAGATTTAAATTATTTTATTAATATTAGAAATCAAATTATTTATACTAATATTAACAAGATTACTTTTTGTGAGTTAAATGTAAAAGTTAGACATATGCTGTCGTTGACTTTTTTGTAGGCATTTTCAAGCTCCACATCTTTTCTCTAGAACTCAAAAATATATCTTTCATAGTTAAGGCAGCGTTCGTAAGAAACGCTTTCATTCGACCGTTTTCACTTTGCAAAACGGACTACCAAAGCCAATTTATTTTTCGGTTTTTTATAGGTGAAGAAAAGATTTAATTGTAATCAAAACTTGGACATTAGGATTAAAAAGTAATGAAAAATATGTTTAATTTGAAAAGTTATAAAGTTTAAAATACAAACGAAAAATCTGCAATCTCATAGTTAAGTTTAATATTAAAAAAGAAATCCCTAGTGCGTACGTTTACACCTGTAGTCAAACGCATACAACGGAATACACATCTGTTGCCGGCGGCCATTTTGAAACTTTTTCTTTGTAGTGGATCTCCGCCAAAACAACAAGTAATTCTTTATTAGTTATTGGGACAGCTTTTATCAGACATTTTTCATTAGACAATTTTTTTGGATAGCTATAACGGTCACGACGTTTTAAAACTTTTGACTTATTGGTTAAACAGAAAGATCTTAAATAATACGCGCCTGCCAGACATACAAAAATGTGTTTTGCAAGAAAGAGCTAGACCATAATTTTTAATGGCTTATAATTAAGCGGTAATTAGGCGATTTGTTCAGGTTTTTATTGAAAAATAAATCTCAATATCAACATGTTTTCTGTTGTTATAAATTACAGAAGAAATATTGTAAAATCTAAAAGGATACAAGGATTTAGCGGATGTCAATATAAAAGTAGATAGATAAAATCTTTATTTACACTAACTTACCCACACAAACGTAGCAATAGAAACCACATAAAATTATATAAATTTAACAATACAAACTAAAAAGTGTGCGCTGCCGAGCGAAGTGTAAATGTGTCTCAGTGACAGAAATTACGTATTTTTCTCACAACAGGATGGTAACACTGTCCCACCTTGGCGGAATCAATAAATATTTATTTAAATAAATAGTACATAAGTATAGGAATAAATTAAGCTCGGCATGCGTTTCCTATTGCCGAAACAATAAAAAAAAATATTAAAAAAATGAAAAACTGTTTTACCGTCATCGCGCCTTTTAAGATCTGGCTATATGGCACAGAGCCTTTGCCTTTCCTTAGATAGAAAAAAACCACTACTACATCATCGCGGATATTAATAGTGCGCATACCGAGATATTTTTAAAAATTACATAATAATAAATAAAATAAAATAAAGTTTGTTTCCGGCATGATGGAGACATTTTAGCCCTCATCACATCACACACTTCAAATAGGTAGACCAGACCCTTCCGGAAGAAAACTGTGGTTTGCGTGATTTTTTTCTAAAAGCCAATAAAATTTACTATCGAATACATAAAAAAAAAATCATATCCACGCATTGCGGAAATGATACTGTTATAAGGTGCAGAGTTTCTCTGGAAGTTTCCGTTCATTGAAATTCAATTTGTATATTATAATATTTTACCTGAAGAGACAACAAAACAAAGATGAGAGCGATTAATAAAACTTAGGAAAATGACTTTAATTGCATTTATTGATGAACATTAATTTTTTTTTTGCATAAGTTTTTTTTATAGGATAGGGCAGGGCAGCAAACGAGCAAACGGATCACCTGATGGTAAGCGATAACCGTTGCCCATGGGGGTGTCCATCTGGTGCAACACCAGAGGAGTCACAGATGCGTTGCCGGCCTTAAAGTTATTAGTTTTCAAAGTGTTTCTATTTTGGTAATACTAAAACTAAACTAACTACTTACTTTGGTAAAACTACTAACTAAATACTTTGGTAAAACTACTGATCACTTTTTGTGAAAGAATTAGTAGATTGTAAAAATAACATTGAAATTAAGCATTCTATAAAAAGTTATCGATTGATTAAATATTCTATAGTATTGACGAATTGAAGATGAAACGTCGACGTTTGGCGCAGTAGTAGAGTGATTTCCTACTACGCAACGGGTTCAATTTCCACACAATTTTCGATGTGTAAAAACACCATGCAAACAGGTGACAATTGAAAAAGTCACAGACAGTCAAACAGTTCCGGTCATACGTTTTAATAATAATAATTTATTTATTATTAACATTGGTCATGTACATATACAAAGATCTTTGATATAAATAAAAATATAGTAAATATTAAAATACCTGAACTAGGTTAAACCTGTGTTTCAGGCGAATAAATGCTTACATGCTAAATTGCACAGGTATAAACTACAATGTTTAATCACAATAAATCTTGATAAGTTTCATAATAGTCATACCTTAGTGATGACTAACTAATTAACCTAATCTGAGTAATATAATAGTAGCGCACTATTTATATGCTTATTATCTAAGTTTGTTATAACTAAGTGATAAATAAACTACTTGATAGAAAATATCGATCGTTCGTTCGATCGTATTGAAATATGAACGATAAAAGTAATAGTTTTGAATGAAACTAAACTGTCCGAGAGGGAAAAGATAACAGGCTATCGGGCTAAAAAAAAGGATTGCGGACGACGACTTTTTATATTGAGGATCTGTGGAGTGGTATCAATCTTGTATCAATCTTGTATTGATTTTGGATTGTCTGCGCAACTCGAAATTTTAGTAATAAGTATATTAGCGACTTGCTTATGTATTATTATTATTCGTGTAAGTCGGGGCTGATATGCGTCACTGCGACCTATTAAGATCTATTGTGACCAGCCTCCTATGTAGGTTCTATGTAGGCCCTACAGTAGCTCCCTTAACCGGGCACTGACCAAGAAAAATAGGATGTTCCCAGTTCGGATTGTTTTTATTTCATCTGGGTCAAGGATGTGTTTCCCCAGGTGTCTGTTTCATTTGTGAATCAGCGGTTCACAGTAGCACAAGAGGTGTATTGGTGTTTCACGCTCTTGTTCGCAGAATCTGCATGTGTCAGTGTCCTTAAGTTTCATGCTTATGTAAATAAATACCTCACCGCCGCGGCGCCGCAACAACTACGTCCCTACATTAATAACTTAACAATAACTTAAATTACATGCTGTAAAAAGCATATTGATCTTTAATAAATGCATAATTTATTTGAGGAGTATATTTATACTTTAGGAGAATTTATACTTAATTGGATAAGAATTAATGTTGTATTGTTTTAAATAAAATATAAAATATAAATATTTGTTACAATTACACCAATTAGCCTAGCCCAAACTAAGCTCTGTAAGGCTTGTGCTATGGGATCTAGGGCAACGGATAGACATACATATATTATACATATATAAATAATTTTAAATCACTTCGTAAATAACCATTTATTAGTAAAAGATAAAAAGTGGTTAAGGTGGGTTATCGCCAAGAGATAGACATATACCATCGCGGACTTTTTTGTTGAACTTTTTAAGGACAATACTGTAGTACATTATTTTGGTCTATCTCGTAAGGTTCAGCCAGCGTTTTTGCAATGTAAGCGCAAAAAAAACCTGCTTATTTACGACATCACACTAGAAACCCCTAAATTTATCTGTGTTTCTCTACCATATTATGTATTATACATATAAAACTTAAGAATCACTCTATCTATTAAAAACCGCATCAAAATCCGTTGCGTAGTTTTAAACACCTAAGCATACATAGGGACAGACAGACGCCAGATAGTGAATTTGTTTTAGTAATGAAGTGTTGATAAGTTATTCCAAATACTACCTAAAGTTCGATTTTTAATTCGAGTCAGTAAAATGACATTTCCAGTGTCATGTATCACAAATCATATTATTTAATATGGTATGTATTACATATTTACAATAAAAAAACGCTTTGATCTATATAAATAAAAATGAATTGTTGTTCGTTAGTCTGCTTAAAACTCGAGAACGGCTGGGCCGATTGAGCTGATTTTGGTTTTAAAATGTTTGTCGTAGTCCAGGGTAGGTCTAAACGGTGAGCAAATAAGGAAAAATTGCGAGTAAGATAGAGTAAGACGACAATTTCATTTTCCCATATAAAAGTTGATCACTTACTTTCTGTCAAACATTTGACGGTATTACAAGTACCGTCAAATGTTCCACTCGAATTGAAGAACGCATTAAAACAAGACTTTTGAATCGACAACATAATATCAACTTTGCTTATAACATCGTGTATTTAAATTTCAAAATATAAAATAATTAATGTGTTGAGATATTTGATGGGTGCCAACCTATTGTCTATGGTAAAATGTCACTTGAAATGTAAACGCCTCTTTGCTGTGCACCTATACTATAATTCTTTAATATTCCTAAAAATCTAAAAGCAACAAATTTCAATAAAATTAAAAAAGTATTGTGTCGTGTGTTTGTGACTTACTAAATATGCCTCCAATAATTAGGCGGTACGAAGTTTTTTCCCCCCCATTCGACATCCTGGCCGACATGTACGCGGCGACGTATGCGTCGCGGCGTGTCGGCCGGGGGGGCGATGGGGGGAGCGCCCTGGAACCCGCGCACAAAGTGCCTAAGCGGGAGTGGCACCGACGGATTGTGGCGTACTGGCGTGCGCAGCTCGAACTACGGATCTGCGCGCGCCAGCGGGCCGCGGGCCGGTGCCGTACACCCGCACCTCGAAGCTTGGCTCAACGGGAAGGAGGAGGTCACCTACCGATTGACTCAGATACTCACCGGGCACGGCTGCTTCGGTGAGTATCTGTGTCGAATAGGACGGGAGGGAACGACACATTGTCACCACTGCGCATCCGACCTCGACTCGGCCCAGCACACGCTGGCGGAGTGCCCCGCGTGGGCCTCCGAGCGCCGAGTCTTGGTCGCAGAGATCGGGCGAGATCTGTCTCCGCCGGCATTGATTGCGGCAATGCTGGCGGACGAGGGAGGTTGGAGGGCTGTGGCCTCCTTCTGTGAAGCAGTAATGCTCCAGAAGGAGGCCGCCGAGCGGGGTCGGGAGATGGCCGATCCCGCTCGAAGGAGGCGGCGCCGGGCTCGGTAGCACAGCTGCGGCGCCGCCGCGGGTCGCCGGCGGGCGCGAGGAAGTCGCGACCGCTACGGCGACCGGGATGGACCACGCCCCTTCCGTGGCCGGGGGGCGTCGTCGGTGGAGGGGACCGGGGGAGGTGGTAGCTTCCCCGAGGAGGGCTCCCTTCTAGAGAGGGGAGCGGAGGCTGGGGGTTCCCGGAAGTGGCCTTTGTGTTCCCGGGGGCTCCCTACATGCCTGAGGAAGGCCATCCCTGAGGTTTTTAGTGGGTAGGCCTCCCCCTTCTGGGGAGGAGAGCCCCACATAACCCCGGCTCGCAACAGCCGGGGTATGCAATTTAATGCATTTTCCTCAGGGGAACAAAAAAAAAAAAAAAGGCGGTACGAAGTTCACCGGGTCAGCTAGTACCTAATAAAATAAAGCATGACTAAATGTCTAAATCTATTGATTACCGAACACACTATTGTAGTGGGTCACCCTTTTTTGTATCAGTGACAGTTGCACTTGTCATTTTACTGACTCGAATTAAAAATCGTAGTTTAAATCCTGCGCAGTAACAGTTTCAAGGTCTTTGACCTTTTGGTTGTCGGACAGTTCAGAATAATTGTTATCGAATACAAAACATCTAGCGTAAAAAATGTTTTTTTTTTGTATAATGAGAAAGAATAGTCGTGATTTAGACGAACCGATCTTACTTCATGATATCGTGACAAACTCCTGGGTACCAAACGATAGTTTGGCATTTTGTTCGGAGAATCAATCAACGCGAACATAAAAGTGGGTTTTTACGGTGCTAAATATTATATCCCAAAATTGGACATCACAATGAGTGTTCAATTAGTTCGGATGTAATCTCGGTACTATTCGTCGAGTTTTTGTATATGTATGTATGTATGTATATATGAAATTGGGTAGATGACAATTTATTAATAACTGATATTTTTGTTTACCTCTGATAAAGCGACACCTTGAAACCGGTGTACTATCCAGTCAACTATGGAGGTCGTTATTTTTATTAAGTGACTATCTTTCAGTCCGCGGCGTCGCCCGCGTGGATTTCGGGATTGGGTCTATAGAGGGTTAAGGGCAGTAGCGGCGTTAGGATAGGGCGCAATTGGGCGACCGCCCAGGGCGTAAAGGGGCGCTGCAGTAAGTATTTATATGTTATATATAAAATTATAAGAAAATCTAACTCCTAACTTATGTGCTATCGTACTTATCTCGTCGAGGGCGCTGGTAGTGCTAAAACCGGCACTGGTTAAGGGTCATAGCTTTTGCCCACGGCTACATAAGCGCGGAAGTCGGTTTATGGCGCGAAAGTTTTATCACGCTTCCCGTGGGACTATCCATTTTTCCGAGATAAAAAATACCGCAAAACCTTGCTCAAGAATCTATCTATTGATGAAAACCGCATGAAAATCTGTGCAGTAGTTTTTGAGCGAAGCCTTTATTGCGCATCCCGTATGATCTGTCGATTTTTCCGGGACAAAAAGTAGCCTATGTTACTCTTCATCCCTTCAACTATCTCCACGTAAGAATCACGTCAATTCGTCGCTCCGTTTTGCCGTAAAAGACGGACAAACAGACAGACACACTTTCCCATTTATAATATAAGTATGGATGACGAAATTTGAAAACGTTATCTCTTCTAGAATTATGATTAATATCTGTGTATTTCTTACACGTAAGTTTTCCGGCCACATAAGTATTACCTAAATCGCTTTCTACCAATTATAAGTCATTATGTGTTCTTTAATAACATCGTTATGCACTGAAGAACAAATATATGAAGCTACATTAAGATAGTTTGTAAACTATTCAGAATTTTATTTATGGAATAATGTCTCTTGAAGGGAAACCGTAGACGAGGCTCTTTAAATAAATCTCTATTTTTATTGATGTAATTTTTTAACGCTGGGAAAGAAGATATAGCTGACAATAATCCAGAAAAGAATGCTTAGATCAGAGGTTCCCTTGAACTTTTTAGTGTCGTAGACCTTTTGCCGTGTTTTTCGTTTTGGGTAGACCCCTACTTACATGATATTGAATGCCCACATTCTACAACTTACAAAATTTTATAAACATTTAAAGTTTGTGACTACACCCACGACACAGGATAAAAATCCTAGTGTGGGGCGATGTTTAAAAAAAAAAGAAAAAAAATATAGCTACCGACACTGACTTGACACCGGCTCCAAAAATAACAATAATTTCTACTACATTATACTATCGTAATAATTTATATAGCTATGTATATATTAATTTGTATCGAAATTATTATTTTTTAAATTGGTTTCTTTTTATAAAAAAATATATCAGTAATTTTATGGCTGCTAACACAATCAATATCAATACATAGTATAAAACAAAGTCGCTTTCGCTGTATGTCCGTATGTATGCTTAGATCTTTAAAACTACGCAACGGATTTTGACGCGGTTTTTTTTAATAGATAGAGTGATTCTTAAGGAAGGTTTGTATGTATATTAAATGCATAATATAGTAGAGAAACACGGATAAATTTAAAGGTTTCTAATGTGATGTCGTAAATAAGCACGTTTTTTTGCGCTTATATTGCAAACGCTGGCTGAACCCTACGAGATAGACCAAAATAATGTACTACAGTATTGTACAACTTACAAAAATCCACAAAAAAGTCCGCGATGGTATATGTCTATCTCTTAGGGATAACCCACCATAACCATTTTTTCACTGCACCCGTGTGAAGCCGGGGCGGGTCGCTAGTAAACTATATAAAACTATTACAAACCAGTAAAAACCAGTGTTAAAGTGTAAATGAGGAGAGTTCTCGCTTATTTAGAACAGCTCAATTCCATATTTATGTTGTAATGTAATGGTTTGTTTGTCCAAGTGTTATTAATAAGTCGTAAATATTATTTAGTGTTTCGTGTGTACAAATCCAACTATTCTACTTATGGTAAATGCCAACATTTTTTGGCACAATCTCTTTCTATTTATTTATTTAAGGCACATATTTATTTATGCACGTAGCAAACTTTACAGCATAAATACATTTGCTTATAATATTCGATTAAAACATATACAGGCGATAAGAAAGTTTGTAATATTAACATCTGCAGATAACAGTTAATTGTTATCCTACTACTATTATAAAGGCGAAAGTTTGTAAGTATGGATGTGGTAGCATGATACCACAACCCCTTTGCCTCGGATAAAAATATATATAACTAATCTGTGAATAGAACTATCCAGAATTAAAATTAATATTGTTCGGTGATTAGAATCTAGAATTGTAATTTATGTTTGGTACTGAATCTTGTTTGTCGTATAATAAACTCGATGGTATAAAATTGGAGTTCTTAATTTATCGAACACAACTGGAGGAACATAGGAGTATCCCCACATTGGTGACCCCGACGTGATTAAATATCAAGAGGCTTACATATTGTTGACGCCAGTTCGGGACTCTATCGAGCGCCGCCGCAAAAAAACAAACAGATGTATGGATGTTTGTTACTCTTTCACGTAAAAACTACTGAATGGATTTGAATGAAACTTTACCACAATATAGCTTATACATCAGAATAACACATAGGCTACAATTTTTGAGGTTTCTAATGTGAGGTCGTAAAAAAAAACACATTTTTTGCGCTTACGAATCCTACAAGATAGATCAAACTATGATTTGGGCTCTGCAGTGCTTAGTTACCGTATTTCTTACTTATTACTAGACTAGACGGGACGAACCTGAAGTCCACGCGAACGAAGTCGCGGGCAAAAGCTAGTAACAAAATAAATTAAATTAGGAATTACAACGACAATTAAGACGAATCAAAACTAATTATGCAGAAACGAACATAGGTACTAGGATTAATATAAGGATGAGGCGTGATTATGTGTATGAAAGTGTATGTGTATGGTTGTGTATGTGTGTGTATATACAGAGTTTACATCCATAAAAATATGCAGAATATACATAAACAGGACAGAGATTCAATCTAGACGATGCACCCAGCATAGCATATAAAATAAAAGAAAGAACTAGCAAAATTAAATAAAATAAAAAACTCAATACAGCCAACAAAACAACACAAGTACTCCAAATAAACTAAACAAATCATTACCACAAGATACAATATAATATTTGTGGCCATACGAGTAATATTGAGAAGGTACTGACTCCCAAAATACAGTTCTAACTAGTTCAGGAGTTAGGAAATACACAAACTGTATGATTGTTTTATCGAAAAAAACTCGATTTAAACTAAATCTCGTCGACATTTGGTTGTACTGAATATGGAATATGTTAGATAGATAGATAGATAGATAGATAAATCTTTATTTGGTCGAACATACACACACACACACAAAATATAAATACAGTTATAACGGACAGAATTGAAAGTAAATATAGCACAGTAAGTATAAAATACCTGCAGTGTTCGAATATCAGCGACATTACATAAATGAAAAACAAAATACAGGACAGTTCGTGTACCGTGCTACAATATTGTGTGTGTGTGCTGCAGCAACACAAAAAGGCGGAGCAATGCTCAGCGTCAATATTTGCTCATAATCTATGAGCAAATGGCTGATTTTCAGCAACAGCCTGAAGGAACCAAGTCTGCGACACTCAGCTGCGCGCGATGTACGCACTGATCTTAACACTTATCGATTGTATTTTGTGATTAGGTATATTAGTTCAAAACAGAGCTGCGGTATCGACACCCTGGGATATATTACTTAAATATACACACATATACATATATATACACATAATATACACATAAATAAAATGATAATAATAATAATAATAAACAAAGATGCTACCTAAAATTATGATTTCACTTGGCACAGCTAGTAAATAAATAAATAGTACATTTGTAATCATAATGGCTCATATACGAGGGCGTAGAGCAATTAGGTCTTAGGTCAACCCCAATTTATCAATTGATGATTAACTGTGGTTGTTCAAACCGATGTTCCGGGTCGATCCGTGAAGCAACCTGCATACACCGGCGAAGAAATTCAAAGGTGTATTTGAGGTTACCTATACCGCACTGTGCCACCGTGGCTAAGGTACGAGCTTTTTGACGTGGAACGTCTTTAAAATTGCGCCGAAACATACGGGTACCAGGTTGAAAAAGTGGACCGTAACGAAAAGGTCTATATCATCGTACCTTAATAATTTAAAAAACTATTAGTCTTAGAAACAAAAATGTGGTGTGAAATATTTCACTTATATAGTCAGCTCGCTGTTAGTGACATTGAGTTTTTTATTAAAATTCTTAAACACCGTCAATCTTGTTTTTATTTCAATCTTTAAAGCGATTCCTGTTAATAGACGTTTCACGTTAAAACCAACGGCCGTGTGCCCGGCACAGCCCAACCCGATTTTTTTTTTTGAAGGACCTATGCTGAAGTTGCAGATGGCTATGTTCAGCTTTACCGTGAGTGGGAATTCGTTGAGGTAAGGTGTTAGCGACCCGAAACATCGACAGCCGGTATATTTTATGGAGTTGCGATGAGATGTAGCTTCGCTATGTATTCTCTATCACTTATATTACGGGGAGTGCTTCGAGGAATTGTTCGGATTAATTCCTGCTGCTAGTTTTCGTCACCGTCCTACGCGACACAACATTCATCCTCATCACCTAGACGCTCGGCAGTCCACCACAGTGCGTTTTTTAAAGGAATTTTCTGCCACGCACTACTAAACTGTGGAATGAATTGTCGCCTGCAGTATTTCCGAACCGATGCGATATCGAAACATTAAAAGAAAGAGCATATTCCCATTTAAAAGGCTGGCAACGCATCTGTGAGTCCTCTGGTGTTGCGGGTGACTATGGGCAACGGTTATCGCTTACCATCAGGTGATCCGTTTGCTCGTTTGCTGCCCTATCCTATAAAATAAGAAAAGTGTGCACAAACGGAATTTTTAGCGCCTTGTCTGCTAGCGGCCCCGGCGCCGATCTATTTAAGTACGGTAAGGTAGAGTCAAAAAAATATGTAAAGTATATTTTTATTACTATCTTTCAATCTTCATTTATATTATTAATTATTACAATAATTAACATATACATACATATAATACAATCATATGAAAGTATAATACATAATGATGAAGATATACCTGCACTTGTATACGCCAAAATGTCAATTGGTATTAAATTTATAACAAATGAATAAAGAGTGGTTTGGTATTTGAATATTCCCCTGCTCCACCTCTCAGGAGACCAAAATGTGTAGCAAAAGTAAAAAAACATCAAATTGAGCCTCTATACTATCAGATCGTTTCAACCACTGCAGTATAAGATGCGTTTCCCCCCAAATTTCAATACACATTGACTAATTCAGAAGTGAAACTATGCATAAAAACGTCATTTTTAGGTTAAAAGTGATACCTTGATATTTTTTTATCAGTCTATCAATAAATATGATATAAATGTGACGTCACATTTAATTAGGCGATTATTAGATATTATCTACTATATAAAAATAAGTCGGGTTTTCCTTCCTGACGCTATAACTCCAGAACGCATGAACCGATTTCCACGGTTTTAGTTGGAAATGTCTCGGGCTCCGTGAGGTTTATAGCAAAGAAAATTCAGAAAAAATATTAACAGAAAAGCGGGATAATATTTTTTTACATACGAAAAATAAGTTGTAATTTAATTGTATGCATTAAGTATTTGCTTAAACTATGCGTAATCAAGAAATATGTTGGACAGTATATACCTAATAAACTTATGTTATATTGAGCTGTGATAAGATGTGAAACAATGATAAATTTTATGTTTGCGTTGATACAATATAATATGTTATATGCGTAACAAATGTCACTATCTAAATAATAAGTAACTTTATACTTACTCGTAAAATGGTTCAAATCCTCACGGCACAAAATTCCTTTATCGAACCACAAA
Source organism: Scirpophaga incertulas (assembly GCA_036419045.1). NCBI lineage: Eukaryota > Metazoa > Arthropoda > Insecta > Lepidoptera > Crambidae > Scirpophaga > Scirpophaga incertulas. Next base: position 23,858,911 of record CM071636.1, read on the forward strand.
AAAAAACACCAATCTTTTTAACATTCGAAATTCGAAACGGCTACACGTCCGCTCCGGGTTGACGCGCGAATGTGAATACGAAATTGAGTTTTGAAAATTGGAACGCATCACGTCCATTGCGCTCTGAACCGTGAAACTTAATAGGGTTTCCTTTGTTCTACCTTCACTTTCATATACGAAGAGGGGTGAGAGAGGTCTTGTTAAAATTGGCAATCGGATCCTTACAAAACCGCTTTATCAGTTAGCTCAAGTGAAAATGGACACTATCGCTTGGAATTAAGGTGGTTTCGGTACCATCTCAAGTGCACAGATAAGATTGTAGATTACTCGCACTCTACATAGAGCAGTGATAAGAGATTCCGTTAACAAAGAAAATTAAATGTTTTGGTTTTGCTTTACAAAGTGTTGTAAAATATTTTTTTGAAATTATGTAGTTAATTATTATCTTTGAATTTATTTGAATTGCTTTCGTATAAAAAATAACACGACTTTTATTGCAATATTATAATAAGATTATAATAGATTTTTTTCATTAAATTGTCCCTAAAAATACAATAAAAAAACATTAAAAGTACAATAATAAAATAAAGTGATGTTTACTAATTTGATTTCTATATAATTATATATATATATTTTTTTTTGAGATGCTTTACTGGCCTGGATTTATAATTGTATATATTTACTCGTATAGATAGCTAGATTATAATCATTTCTACCACAGACAACAAATATTCGATCTATTTTTTGTAATATGTGGTGTTGGTAACACAATGTAAGCTTATAATTATTTTAAGCATTTTTATTTCAGAATTCTAAGCTGATGATTCCAAACGCATTTACAAAGGAATATGTCTTAATAGGTCTGTCTGTCAAATACTTGTCAAATCTGACAACCAAATTGCATTAAAACAGTAGTACAAAATTATGTTAAATGTATAAAAAAAATTACAAAATACAAAACTTTGATTTATTAAAAGATTGCGATGAATTAATTAACTACTACATTTCATAGATTTAAGTTCTATCATAAAGGAATGTATCAATAAAATAAATTGTCGGTTCATAATATAAGAAAAATAACGTCGGGCACCTGTTTTGAATATTACATCGGGAGGTTTTGGGCCGTCTCCCAAAACGCTCGCCCAGTGCGACTTTCTGGAGAGGAGGGGGGTCGTTTTTTTTATTTGGCAGAGTGCACCGCGAGCAGGTGGGGTTAGCTTGGCTTCCATCAGATATAATATGATCCGCTTATACCTTAATAATAATAGAGAATAAAATAAGTAAGTATTTGTTGTTTAGATATTAAATAACTCTCTACACTTTTTTTAAATAAAAAAACACAATAATACTGGTAATACTAATAATTTAAATTTGTAACAATATTTTAAAAATAATTTAAACTCTTCACTTATTAATTGATGCGAGATATTCATTTAGGGATCTATGCTGAAGCCGCATTTGGCTATGTTCAGCTTCAAAAATAGTTTAGTTCAAATGACGAATTAACGTTTTAAGCGACGTATTTTTTTTAAGTTGGCACACCTGTTGCCTTCATTAGTCACGTTGCACGTACCTACACGTACGCGTTTGTGTGCTTTCTATGTTTCACACACAGTACCGCGTAGGATCCGATCCGTGACCTGTAGCGAATGTTGCTCTATCGAAATAATTAGCTATTAACACTCCGATTTTGGACATTTATTTATTTAATAGATAGATGATGATAGATATTAGAAGCATTTATTGCTACAACACACATATACAAACATACAAAAAATAATAACAATTGCAAAAGGGATGGTGAACAATAAGTATATAAAAAGAAAAAAAACGGTGAGGCGAAAATCCGTTGTGCGAAAATTCTTTACATGTGTGCAGGCAGCATAGTAGGTCAAGGCTCAGCGTATTGTTTGTCCAGAGACAAATCGCTGATTTTCAGCCATCACCTTGTTGAGCGCAGTTCGCAGCAATTCATTGTGCATGGTACAATATAATAACGTGTTTATTATTTAAAATTATAAAATTAAAATAATACTACTGAAGAATTAAATGACCCAATAAAATAATAACAAATTAATAAATAAAATAATCAATAATATTGCTCTGAGATAAACATTATGTATGAGGGACCTATATGCCTACATGAAACTGTCAGTAGCAATTTAAAGAAGCTAGCACAACCTACCAAGTAGCTTAATTACCTGACTTCTGCATATCTAGTAAGTGCAATCGTAACTTATGCTTAAAAGTGTACTTAGAAGTCAGGTTTCTGATCGGTGGCGGCAAATCATTCCAGCGCATTTGGTGGCCTGAAAGCGAAAGCTACCTCTGAAAGCAACAGTGCGGTGAGTGTAGTTTCCCAAAGGCATCCTTGCCGATCGAATCCCAATATTTGTCCCGTAGGTTTTGAAAATTTAATTGTGAAATTTATATAGTGAAATACCGCCTCATTAATTGAGGACACACACACAGACACTGCTTTAACCAAATTAGTTTAATTAAAGCAATGATAAATCGTACGCTGTAAAATTTTATTCAATCCTAGAGCTCCAATCTACCTTAAGACACGGTTCCGTTTTCCTGGGTCCATTGATGATTGTGATCCACGTTCATCAGGTAACTTCACGTTGAAAATTCCAGTCCACCGCCCTAACTTCTTTTCGTCATCATTTAGTGTCACTGCGACTCACTTATGGAATGATCTACTCTTTTCTTTTTTTGTTCCCCTGAGGAAAATGCATTAAGATGCATACCCCAGCTGTGGCAAGCCGGCGGTTATGTGGGCCTCTCCTCCCTAGAAGGGGGAGGCCTACCCACTAAAAACCTCAGGGATGGTCTTCCTCAGGCATGTAGGGAGCCCCCGGGAACGCCAAGCTACTTCCGGGTACCCCTAGCCTCCGCGGAGGGCTCCCCCGTCGATACAGGGGAGCCCTCCTCGGGGGAGGCTACAATACCTCCCTCGATCTCCACCACCGACGACGCCCCCCGACCACGGAAGGGGCGTGGTCCCTCCCGGGTCGTCGTATCCGCGAGCGCGAATTCCTCGCGTCCGCGGCGACCCGCGAGGGCGCCGCAGCTGTGCTACCGAGCCCGGCGCCGCCTCCTTCTGGAGCATCACTGCTTCACAGAAGCAGGCCACAGCCCTCCAACCTCCCTGGTTCGCCAGCATTGCCGCAATCAATACCGGCGGAGACAGATCTCGCCGATCTCTGCGACCAAGACTCGGCGCTTGGAGGCCCACGCGGGGCACTCCGCCAGCGTGTGCTGGGTCGAGTCGAGGTCGGATGCGCAGTGACCTTGCAGTAAGAAAGTCAATGCAAGCGGAACATGGATAAACCTAAAATTTTCTGTTTTTATTTACTATTCGTTTCTTTACGCTTTTATTGTGAAATTTTATGTTTAAAACTTATTATTACAACAATAAGCTAAAAGAAGAAATACTATTTTGAATGTTCGATATAATATTTTTACAATCTCTGAAAATAGTAAGTTGCCAGGCTATTGATGTCACAAAATCGCAAGAACATAAAAATTAAACTACCTATTCTGTGCACTAGTGATCACATTAAACAATTTTTTTATATATTTTTTTAAATATTTTTTTCAAGTGCACTTCACAATCTTATATATAAAAATGAATTGTTGTTCGTTAGTTCGTTCGTTCTAGGAGGTAGACTCTGTACCAGGGTCGTCTGCATGGGTACCTCCGTCTACCTTATTTCCGCCGCCAAACAGCAGGGTTCGCTTTGCTGTGTTCCGGCGTGAAGGGTAAGATAGGCAGTGAAACTACTGGGTACTGTGACTTTACATCTTATGTCACAAGTTGGCAACGTAACTTGGTTTTCTTATGAGGTTTGCAGATTTGCTGCGAATCTCGTGGGAACCACATGTACTATAGGCGACTGTACCACTTACCATCAGGTGGGCAGCCTGCTTGTTTGTCAACTTTAGCCAATAAAAAAAAAAAAAAAAAAGTCTGCTTAAAACTCGAGGAACGGCTGGGCCGATTGAGCTGATTTTGGTTTTAAAATGTTTTGTCGTAAGTCCAGGGTAGGTCTAAACGGTGAGCAAATAAGGAAAAATTGCGAGTAAGATAGAGTAAGACGACAATTTCATTTTCCCATATAAAAGTTGATCACTTACTTTCTGTCAAACATTTGACGGTATTTGTACTCTCAGTTCCACTCGAATTGAAGAACGCATTAAAACAAGACTTTTGAATCGACAACATAATATCAACTTTGCTTATAACATCGTGTATTTAAATTTCAAAATATAAAAAATAATTAATGTGTTGACATATTTGATGGGTGCCAACCTATTGTCTATGGTAAAATGTCACTTGAAATGTAAACGCCTCTTTGCTGTGCACCTATACTATAATTCTTTAATATTCCTAAAAATCTAAAAGCAACAAATTTCAATAAAATTAAAAAAGTATTGTGTCGTGTGTTGTGACTTACTAAATATGCCTCCAATAATTAGGCGCTACGAAGTTCACCGGGTCAGCTAGTAAAGAATAAATATTCATTATACACAAAATAGCTTAGCGTGAAATAGGCACAAATGAAAAAAATAAAAATTTCAAAAATTCTTACACCATAATTCTAAAAATATTTGTTTAAAAGAATTAATATTGCAATAGTAATAATTTTAACATTTTAGGTAGAGCAGCGTTCAGTACGTTCTCTACCGGTAGAGTGCACGCTTGGGGAGGTGCGCACCACAACCATATATGGTTCACGGAGCTGCATGGTTCAGCGACCATAGCCCAGGGTTCGATGCTTAGCCCGACTGTTCTATACAGTGCCGGCGTAGAGTTTACGAGGTTAAAGGCGAACTTGATATGTTTAGGATTTATGACATTCGGACTGTAGAAAAAGAAGGGCAATAAAAAAAAAGGATTTTGACATTCGATACGATACTTGACTGTCACTAAGGATTTATTTCGGTCGCATTTTCCAGTATTATTAATTTGGTTTGCGTATTTACGGATGTGTTCACAGTACTTATATATATGGTATATATATATATATCTTACGGATCAACACAACCAGCGGGTGTATAGTGTCTTGAAAACGGGATTGGAAAACTGGACGACCACGCGTTCACCTCATTACTCTTACAAGTATCAGATCATATGGTATCTTATATATAAAAATGAATCGCAAAATGTGTTGGTAAGCTCATAACTCAACAACGCCTGGACCAATTTGGCCAATTCTTTTTTGTTAATGTTCGTTGAAGTTCAAGGAGGGTTTTTACCATGAGGAAAATTCGAATAATTATCGGAAATACCCTAAAAACAGCCCTTTTATTTTCCCATCCATCGGCCCGCCCGGCTTCGCACGGGTGTAATGCACTACAGAAAAACTGTGAACTTTATCACTACAATGTACGAGTATAAAACAAAGTGGCTTTCTCTGTTCCTATATCCTAATGTATGCTTAAATCTTTACAACTACGCAACGAATTTTAATGCAGTTTTTCAATAGATATGTAGGGGAATTAATTTAGGAGTTTAATAGATTGAAGAGGAATAAATTTAATGGATGTTTTATTATCATATTTTTTTTTTTTTTTTTTTTTTTTTATTGCTAAAGTTGACAAACAAGCAGGCTGCCCACCTGATGGTAAGTGGTAAAACAGTCGCCTATAGTACATGTGGTTCCCACGAGATTCGCAGCAAATCTGCAAACCTCATAAGAAACACAGTGTACGTTTGCCAACTTGTGACATAAGATGTAAAGTCACAGTACCAGTAATTTCACTGCCTATTCTTACCCTTCACGCCGGACACAGCAAAGCGAACCCTGCTGTTTGGCGGCGGAAATAGGTAAGACGGAGGTACCCATGCAGACGACCCTGGTACAGAGTCTACCTCCTAGTATATAATAACCTTCCTCTTCAATCTCTCTATTTGTTAAAAAAAAGCTCATAAAAATTCGTTGGTAGCTTAAAAGATTTACACATATTAGGAAATAGTTCACCATACTGAGTGCTATGGGATATGGAATTGTTGTTTGTTCGTCATTTGTAAATAGGAAAACCGAACCTAAAATCCATTTTCAAGATATAGAAATGGTACACATACAAGATCGAGTTAAAGAAAAAATACAGTAGATAAAAAGGAAAAATGGCATCTAACAATATCTCATTAAAATATAAGTATTATTTTCATTTTGAGAAATAACACAAATATTACAGCAATGTTTTACTTATCTTCTACATTGCTGTTGCATTAATGACAGGCGCTCAAGCGTGCATACTTGAATTCTAAATATGTATAACATCGAGTTATTTTAGCTGCAGAGCGCAAGATTAAAAACAGGGAGATAGGGAGATTGTATAAAAAAAAATAATCTTAATTATATAGTTGCAAAAAGGAACATTCGGGAACATTCCAATCATATAGAGATATATTACATTGACTCCATTTCAAAATATTCCGCATATTGCTTTTTCTTCTTCTACTCGTATATATTAAAGGGAATTATAGGAAGAAGAATTGTAGGCTTAAAATTAGTTAATCAAAATTTTTAAATTTAAATTGTTGTTTATATTGCTTTCTGTAATTTGTTTTCGATTGTCCTAATATACATTTAAGTATTTAAATTACATTAAAAATTAAATGTATTAATTCTATATCGCACCTTTAGAATTGAAGTGACCTATACCAAAATTCTTGTTCTAATTATTAATACAGACTAGTTTAGTATACAATTCATATACTACCATTAACAATAAAAAATTCTGACAATTAACGCACAACTTAAAACATTATAATAGAAAAACAAAAAAAAAATGACCAACTCTTCAATCACATTTACATGAAAATTAAAGGAATTCGGTTGGGAAACCGTACTACATCCCCCGTAGTCACCCGACTTGGCACCTTCAGATTATCACGTATTCAATCCTGGCCACGTTTCGTGCATCTTGTGTAGATTCTCAGATTCTCCCTCCCGCAGGAACGAAAAGAAACGGGGTTTTAACAGGTAAGCATCCATATTTATTTTTTACTAAATGGATTAGTATTTCGAGAAGCTATTATTGTGATGTATATCTTTATTAATTGTAGCCTATGTGTTATTCTGATATACAAGCTATATTATTGTAACGTTTCATTAAAATCCATTCAGTAGTTTTTACGTGAAAGAGTTACAAACATCCACACATACTTTCGCGTTTATATATCACTCGTAGTAGGGATCAACTTCATCCTAATATTTTGATAAATTACCTTTAAAGAATGAAACCCAATATTTTAATTTAATCAGGTTACCGCTTTCGAAATAAGCTCCAGAAAGCTGAACATAGAAAGAAATATATATTTTCAACAATGTTCCATTAATAACAATCACTAATAACCGGCTTGTCCGTCCGTCTGTCGTAACCGTGCTCCGTAATCGTTTGTGTATCAACTCTGTAATTGAGAGTGCGCTTGGCTTCACGATGGCGGTCAAATAGTTTTGATACTGGCGTGTCAAATACTAAATCATATTATTTATTCATGGACACTTTATTGTACAAAAAAAATAAAATGTAAAACTAAATGAGGTTTACAATTGGTGGACCTATCTCTAATAGGGAGTTCTTTCAATCAACCTATGGCAGTGTAAATAATAGTGTAGTGAGCTGACACCAAAGTGTACTAAAAACTATATAAAATAATACTTAATACTAATAATAATTAAAAAAAAACAGACTACTTTACCTGTAACAACAATAGTTTCTGTGCATCTAACTGGATATAGTCTTTAGTTGCATCTCTCATTGTGCAAATAGAGATTAGACCCAGTTGGTACACTCCACGCACACTTTCATTAAATTTCGCTTAAATGGCCCTACGCGTGGATCTGTATCCCCGCGCACGCCTTATAAAGGACTCAAAAACACGTGATATAATAAATAAAATAAAAATATTGTCAAAAACTTAAATTTAAGATAAGAAATTAAATATACGTGAATAAGAAGAAAATAATAATAATACTTAACACTATATATTTTAACCTTAATATTTAATAACATATTATATAAAATCCAGCTTTAATATAGACTTAGTACATACAAAGTGCAATTCAATGCATAAAAACAATACATACATTTAATACACAAACAATAATATAATACGTATTGATTAAATGAAAGCAATAATAGAAATATTAAAAAATAAATGACTTGATTGATCAATACAATACAATGAACCTCTGAATATGAGAAACGTTATGCATTGCTTTGCAAGAGGTAATACTCTTAAGCTGACTCTGCATCTATTTAATACAGGGAAAAAAACAGCCCTTGCTGAGTTTCTTGCCGGTTCTTCTCAGTACAGGTCTCAAGGATTTGCGAACCGATGGCGTAGCTTTTCGACTTTCACAAGTGCTTGTAACAACCCAAACTGAATAAATGATTTTAATTTTGATTTTGATACCAAACTACTGTGAAACTTGACTTGTTATATAACAATGTATATACATGGTGAGAGATCTATCAAGTAAAAAATAAAAGATAATATTTCAGATAAATTAGTTTTAGTCAAGTATCAAAGCCACCCAGTCGCTATATAGACCCATCTCGGATTGTGGGCAAATTGTTGTGGGAACTATTCTTGCTCGTAACCTTGGTGTTTGGCAAATGCGCTGGCGCAACGTGGACTCAGGCGTTACCATCAGGGGCTGAGGATATATAAGTCTATACCAGTGGTTCCCAAAATCGTATATATCGACAACTAGGACATCCTGCAAGCAGTCTACGTTAGCAAAAACAAATTTGTGGGTCCATGAAGTGAAAATGGGGGTCCACGATAATGAATCTCAACAAACACTGATAGTATTTATTTATTTGAATTATACTATCTTCTAATATAAAGGCATATACATCCATACTAATAATATAAATGGGAAAGTGTGTCTGTCTGTTTGTCCGTCTTTCACGGCAAAACGGAACGACGAATTGACGTGATTTTTTACGTGGAGTTAGTTGAAGGGATGAAGAGTAAGATAGGCTACTTTTTATCCCGGAAAAATCGACAGATCCCACGGGACGCTCAATAAAGTCTTCGCTTAAAAACTACTGCACATATTTTCATGCGGTTTTCATCAGTAGATAGAGTGATTCTTGTTGAAGGTTTTGCGGTATTTTTTAATCTCAGAAAAACGGATAGTCCCACGGGAAGCGCGATAAAACCTTCGCGCCATTAACCGACTTCCGCGCACATGTAGCCGTGGGCAAAAGCTATGACCCTTAACCCTCTATAGACCCAATCCGAAATCGACGTTCTAGTTATTTATAAAAGTACCTATGAAGTAAAAAAAATATTATATATGTTTACAAATTGTTGTAAGTTCTAGGATGTAGGCATTCAATATCAGACCCTTTGTCTACGACACAAAAAAAGTTTGGGAACCTCTGGTCTATACCGAACAGTCTAATTACAATACTTTTAAAATGCCTGAGAGAAACACTTAATCTAACTACTCATCTTGAACGTTTATGAAACCGTTGCTAAAAAGAAAATCTCGTTTAACTCTATTATATTATCGTGGACTTATAGTGCGTTACATTTATTCAGAATCCCAGTAAAAAGTTGGATCGAAGTTGGATTCACACAAAACATTCTTGGGGAAATGTATAACTTTTTATAACAAGTTACCACACAATATTGTTAATCTACCTTTTAATAAACTAAAAACTCGAGTAAAAAAAACTTTAATGAGTAAAGGATATTATCGAGTCCAGGATTACTTGGATGATCGAAGTGTCTGGGACTAAAACCCTCGCCCGTTAAAATAAACAAATTATTAATAAATTCTTAGGTAACTGTGTAACATAATAATATGTATATTTAACTGTACTATTATAATAACACTTTTGTTACTTGTATCATAATAAATGATTTCTAGTTCTTAAATGATTGTATGCGCGTGTCCTGCGGTTGTTTTTTTTTTTAGTTGTGATAATTTACACGACTTTTGGTAATTTGTATCCTTCTGTGGCTTAAGGGTAGTCATACTCTCATTAAAATCTCTTCGGCAGTGTCATGTGAGGCGGGTCGTTACGTTCCCTAAAACATGGTTGAGCGAAGCGATGGCTGGTTCATGCGTCATGCTCGTGAACGGGTGCTGCCAGCGGAGATGAGTCTGCTCTTTGCTATACTGGGTACTACTCGTATTTATTATAATTTTAATTTACCTTTAATATATTCTTTTAAAACTGTATGACACGGCATTCCTAATATAGGCATGTTTTCATATTATATTTTTATTAATTGTATTTCCTATATTATGTAATGGAAAGTGACTTCATAAATTATCAATATTGAAGTCATTTTCCAAATTGACGACTCTGTATCTATTTAATACAGGGAAAAAAACAGCCGTTGCTGAGTTTCTTGCCGGTTCTTCTCAGTACAAGGTCTCCCGCCGTAGATTTGCGACCGATGGCGTAGCTTTTCGACTTTCACAAGTGCTTGTAACAGCAGAGACTGAACTGACTGATTTTGAATGAATTTGAATCTGGTTATGCTACAGACCATACAAAACGTTCTGCCAGATATACAGATAGAAGTTTCTGCTACTGTCTTCTTCTCTTTAGGTCTTTTCTTGGGCGGTTTTTATATGTACGTACATATATAAGCCGATTTACCGTGAGGTGGGTAGAGATCTCAGTTTTCTACTTGCTACGATCCAAACATACTTCTTCTCTTACCTCCTCGTCTTTCATTAATACTTTCATGCAAGCTCGTCGGTTACAAGTACTCTTGACCTGACCTTCCTTCAGCATATCACCTATTTAAAGTTCTGCGAGTTAGGCAACTTTTCATATTGAGAGGATCCTTTACACATAGCATTGCTCTTGCTTCCCCGGATTATGGTAAGCTAACCGCGCGACGTGTATACAAAGTTCCAGTGCCATCGGCTCGTACCACCTTCGCTTGGCGTCACCCTTTTTATTTCTTACCACGTCTTTATAACAATGTATGTCGCTTAGTAGATCTAAGGGGATTAAATAACCGTCAGTTACGGGGTGTTCTGGAGCCCTGGTTTATGGGTTTGACTTACAATGGAACTGAAAACCTGCTGACAAACTCTGTTGTGCTGCATCTTGGGAACCTCCAAACAAATGATCATTAAAAAACGCACACATAATACATACACAAACACAAATACAAACACACATTGACACATACACACTCACACATAATCACACACTCACTTTAGCTTCCCAGTTTTTTTTGTTATGACAGACTTAAGATTAGTTAGTTGTTTGCTTACTTTTATATAAAATTTTGTCAACAATAGTTTATTTATTATCACTAGTTGCTCGAGTTGTGTAATACCACTATTATTTAATTAGTAACTACAGTCTGAACTCTGCAATACAAGCCAGGCTTAGTGCAGAGATCGGTAGAAATAAGTCTCTTAATGTAAACATTATGGCAAATAAATAAATTATTATTATTATTATTATTTGGTCCAAGTATGTTCGTCCAGGTCGTCCCCTACCAACTAGCCCATTTATATTTGCATTATAAATTCTTTCGTCAGTCATCTTTCGTCCATCCTTTCTACATGTCCAAGCCATCTTCAAACTGCATATTTCCCCGATGAAGAATAAATTGCGAAATACGAGTAGAGTGGCTATTTCGTAATTTATTCTTCTTCATCGCTTCAGCCATTCCGAGCAAAGCTCTTATTTCCACTGCATTAATCTTATTCTTATCCTTCTTTTACTAGCTTTGGCGCAGCATTCACTTCCATACATAAACGTAGGTAGCATGTGTCCATGCACAGAATTTAATAATATTTAATATTTAATATTTATTACACTTACACCAATTAGCCTAGCCCAAGGTAAGCTCTGTAAGGCTTATGCTATGGGATCTAGGATAACGGATAGACATACATATATTACACATATATGAATAATTTTTATTGAAATATATATCAACAACCATGACTAAGGTACAAATGCTGGCACCGGGGTTCGATCCCAGGACCTCAGAGATGGCGACACCTTAAAACCGGTGTACTATCCACTCGACTATAGAGGTCGTCAATTGAATGAAGAATTGAATGATTATGAATGTGAATTGTGAATGATAATAAAATTTTATTACATATATTGTGATGTAATTTATTAAGTATATATCTGTCTAATTTTGATCTAATCTTCCTTATTTGGTGTAACTACGTTCGTCTGTTTTTTATACGCTGAGGAAAATAAATTGAATTGCATACCAATTCGAAAAATATTACATAAATTTCTACTAAAGTTTTACGTTTGACAGGTGTCATTCTGTCGAAATGTCATAGTTTTGACATATAAACTTTGACGATGACACCTCGAAACGGCAAACTTTTATTGTGTCTATCATATTCGCTTATACGACGTCTAGGTATGGTTTCTTGGGTAGTTATTTATTTCCTATGTAATGGAGCCTGCAACTTACGCGGTCGTATCATCAGAGAAGAGTTTGTTAAAACCAAGGCTATTGATGTGATCGTTTCTTTTACGACCTGCCCCCTTATCACGTAATTTCCATTGCCAACTCGAAGCTGTCATTTTAGTATACATTTCCTATCCAATGCTCTTGCAATACATGCTGCCGACACAAAACTTTTCATTTAACTAGCAATAGTTGTAGTGTACTTCAAAATTACAGAATAGAGTTGGCAACTGAAGTTACTTAATAGACGGGCAGATCGCGTAATACGACGCAACTATCTCCTTGTGCATTTCTAAAAGTTGTACCGGAGACGTCCGTCGAGGACTGGCCTCGCTTCGTTCCTTTATAATATGAAATGCACTAGACACGTAGACCGCGACATGTCCTAAGCGACCCCCCTAATCAATTAACGCAGGACCTTCTAGACCTGCAAGCGGCGGCGTCTGAGCCGTCGCCTCCCTTGTCTCCCCTATTCGGCAGCCTTCTGCTTCGCCACGAGTAGGTTCCCAATCAATACAGGCCGGTCCCACTTTGGAAAACCGCGCCTCTTCTAGCGCTTATGCCCTCTCCATGGGGCAGCGCTAATCGTACCACTCCTGAGGTGCGGCCCCCTTCCATACAAGCCAGTAGGGTCATTAGGACCAAAGGCTTAGGCTGAGTTTAGCCGGTAGGTCTGGTGGGTCGAGCCGCCTCGATTCACCAGGAGTCCGACATAATCAACGCATCCCTGCTTGCCTGTTGCGTTGGTATCCATGACGGATTCTCAGCCTCCTCCAAAAAAAAAAAAAAAAACTACTATTTCAGCTAATTAATATGGAGAAATGAGGAGATGAAAATTATGGGTTTCATATTCTAAATTAATCTCGGGTATCAATTATTCGATAATTTCGATAAATACGTGGAATATTTGATATAACAAAAAAAAGAGAGCGCTTGGAAGATAAGGAACTTTGAATAACAGTACTAGTGATAAGGAAACAGAGAAGATTTGACATAATACTGAAATTGATCGGGTTCTTAGATTGATTTGAATTAAAAATGCATATTACGGTTTGAGTCGTGACCGGACTATTTGCAGAAATTCTCAGAGCTACAGTCGTGAGTAATTGGAAACTAGCTGTGCCCGCGTCTTCGTCCGTGTGACTAGTGACTTAAGGAGCATTTTTCCGTTTTCCCTGTTATTATTTAACCCCTTTATAGATAAAGTTTCCCGGTATGGTGGAACGATCATGTTATTAGGAAAGTTATGGAGTTATGGATAGACGTGTAGGGAGATGAATAAAGAAGAAAAGATGCATAGACTGTGTGAATGATGACATGATGAAGAAGGGAATAAGTGTTAAAATGGCGAGTTACAAAGGAGAGTGGGAGGGGAAGGCACGTTGTGCCGACTCTAAAACACTAGATTTACACTCTCGCCTCGTGCATCGTCTCGCCTCGTGCTCGCGCCTCGCGTAAGCGATGGTAAATGAGATGTCTGTTCACACTCTCGTGGTAAGTTCAGTTGTGTTCGAGCTTATTCTTCTTTCTTCATTATGTCCTTCTTCGGTATTTATTGTGGCATGACATTTGTAAACCGATGCTAGAAATGTCTCCATGGCGTCATAATACAGCCACACTAGCTTATAAACATCATCTTCTCCTGCACCGATTTCAATGATTGTTTTTTCGCCGCAAATGCTGACGAATGGTTGTCATGAGGTATTTTTTTTAATTTTCAAGTCACTTGAAGATCTACCCATTTGTACACTTAACCTCTCCCAAGCATCGTTCACTTTTTTACTATTTTTATGAGACTTATCTTTGGGATCCCAAATAATGTGTTCTTTTTGGGATAGTTCCAAAAACCGAAACGTTTCTTCTTGCGACCACTCCATTTTGGCAATTTGCAAGACACAACCTGTGCGGTACAAGGTTAAAACTCGAATGAAGCGAGCGCGCGAATATAAACACCATGCTTGCGTTTGTTGCGAGGTCCTTTGACTCGTGTCCAAAATACCGCTCCGGACGCGAGCGCTGCGAGGCGCGAGATGAGACATGATACGAGCCGCGAGCGTCTATTTACACTCTCGTCTCATGCCTCGGCTCGCGCCTCGTCTCGCGACTCGCGCGCGAGTGTAAATCAGGTATAAAAATAAAATTGGGAACAGCGCAGAAGAAAAATGATGAATTACATTTTAACAAACGTGAAATGACATATTCTTACCAAATGAAAGGCCAAAGAATCTAATTTTCATCCCTTTATTTTACACTTTAAGGGCAAAATGATTACAAGATTTAAATGTCATATTCTTACCATACCTTTACAACTCTTTTTGGCATTATAAAAATTGGCCTTTTCAGGTGCCCAAACTCTTTTATTTTATAGCTAAAATTGCTGGATTCATTGCGCCCCTCGCCCACCCCTACCGTCGGGGGACCGCTTTTTACCTTTAAAAATACTTACTTAAATCAAATGATTCCTACCTAATCACAACATACGTATAAAAAAAAAACAAAATCTAAATAAAATTATATCTATACTAATATTATAAAGAAGTAAAGTTTGTGTGTTTGTAAATTGTAAGGGGTAATCTCGGGATCTACTGAACCGATTTTAAAAATTTTTTCACCAATAGAAAGCCACATTATTGCGGAGTGTCATCATCATCATCATCATCATCATCATCATCATCATCATCATCATCATCGATTTCAAAAATTCTTTCACCAATAGAAAGCTACATTATTGCTGAGTGTCATCATCATCATCATCATCATCAGCGGACGGCGCGCGATGGCTTCGGGCTTAATTCAGTTCGCTTTCGTGCTTGCTTCGGGATTATTAATATTATGCCCAACGAAGTGGGCGCGGGTCAGCTAGTTTATCATAAAGTTTTAAAGTAAGTAGGTATTCAGAGTTAAAGTGAACCTAATTTAAAACTAAATATGTACACAACTACATTAATGATACAATAACACTGGGCAAAAAAAGCGCTCCCCCGACGCGGCAAAATTTAATCAAAAAATTCATACGTACGGTCAACAGCAGGCCAAGATAACCATTTGTAGTTCAAAATTAGCTGTTATGCCTCCGACATAAAGGTGGCACAAAGTTCCGAGTAGATAGTCTGACACGCTTTATTTGATACTTACGTAGTATTAAAAGTAATTTTTTGCTTTTTATAGGGTTTAGCATTTTTGACCATTTGTTTTAATAATTGCGTACTTTGGGTCAGGGGTTTAATTATTATTATTTTTTTGTATTACTGCACTAGACTATCTGTGAACCAAATTTCATTTAAATCGGCTTAGTAGCATTTTCCTTGAATGCGCGACAGACAGACAGAGTTACTTTTGCATGAGTTTGCTTCATTTAATGTTAATTGTTATTTTTGTAGTTCATCGTAACTTAGGAGAGAAGTGGTGATTGATAGAATATAAGGATGGGTTTATAATTAATGTGAAGCTTTCCCTTCAATACTTGGTGCGTTATTTGTTACTAGATTTATAGAAAGAAAGAAGTAAATTTATTTTGAACTACACAACGATTCCTACAACAATTACAAAACAAAACACTACATAATATTAACATATATATATATACCGCTGCATGATACCAAAACTGTAGCAAGCTCAGTACAAGCAGCAAGCACAGCCTGCTGCACTGGTATTCTGCTTGACACAGCGGTGACATCAGGCATATGACATACAACACTTAGAAAACGGTTCATAATACTAATCTGTGGCACATTTACATATAGGTTATCTGTAGCATTATAGTATCTGTGCATATATATTTAATACTATTTGGTGCCCGCGACTTCGATACCCAATCAATTAACGCAGGACCTTCTAGACCTGCAAGCGGCGGCGTCTGAGCCGTCGCCTCCTTTGTCTCCCCCTATTCGGCAGCCTTCTGCTTAGCCACGTGTAGGTTCCCGTCAATACTGGCCGGTCTCACTTTGGTGAACCGTGCCTACTTCTAGCGCTTATGCCCTCCCCATGGGGTAGTGCTAACCGTGCCTCTCCTGAGGTGCGCCCCTCATCAATAAAGCCAGCAGGGTCATTAGGATCAAAGGCTTAGGCTGAGTTTAGTCGGTAGGTCTGGTGGGTCGAGCCGCCTCGATTCACCAGGAGTCCGACATAATCAATGCATCCCTGCTTTCCTGTTGCGTTGGTATCCATGACGGATTCTCAGCCTCCTCTCCTGAGGAAAAAGAAAAACCGCGACTTCGTCTGCGCAAGGCATTTATCCTCATGTTTTGGATTATTCCTTTTTTTAGATTTCTTTAGGTAGTTAGCTGTCTTTTTTGATAGGTGTTTGGCGTATAGTAAATTACAGAAGTCATGTCAGTTTAATATGAAAGAATAGTACAATTACGTGCCGCTAGGGGCGCTATACAAAGTTTTCTCACTGTACGAAGTTTACTCGCCCCGGCTTCGCTCGGGTGCAATGCTATTATACATATAAACCTTCTTTTCCTTCATGACAAGGCCAGCGCCACTTTGGCTCTTCCAGCGCATTGGGCCATTTTTATGGGCCTGAGCTGCATCGCCTCCTCTCCTGAGGGGGCAGTCGCCCTCACGATTTGCCCATATGCTTCTTGGAACTTAGATACAGGCTGAGTTTAGTCGGTAGGTTGCCGTTGCGATGGTATCCTGGGCACGTTTCGTGCTTCTTGTGAGGATTCTCAGCCTTCCTCTACTGAGGAAAACAAATAAACCTTCCTCTTCAATCACTATCTACTAAAAAACCGCATCAAAATCCGTTGCGTAGTTTTAAAGATTTAAGCATACATAGGGATATAGCGACTTTGTTTTATATAATACTTTATTGTACAGTAAAAAAATAAAAATTGTAGTTATTCATAGTGTACAAGGGCGGACTTATCTCTAAAAGCGATCTCTTCCAGCCAACCCAAATAGTGGTGCAAGACGTTAAAATTGCAAGGGTAATTAAGTGTTTAACCTATTCAAATGTACACATCATTAAGCATATATATACAAATACATACTTACACATAAATAAATATATACACATATATACATAAATAAATACATACATATATATATATATAATAATTATATAATTTAATACAATTAATTAGACAGATAGTACTCTTTCAGAAGACATTTGAAAGATGTAAGGGATGGTCTCTCACGAATGGAAGCGGGCAAACTATTCCACAGCTTGGCAGCACGAACGGAAAAGGATTTTTGAAAAAATACGGAATTGGACTTAGGAATTTCAAGGACATTTTTAGTAACACAGGATCGCTTGGGGCGGGAGCTTTCGGCACAAAATTTAAGACGGGTCCGAAGGTAAGTTGGAAACTGGGGATAGTGGAGAATTTTGTACACAAGGGAAAGCATGTGTAGATTTCTACGCAAGCGAATAGGTAGCCACCCTAACTGCTTACGATAATCAGACACGTGGTCAAATTTACGCAGACTGAATATAAAGCGAATGGCTAAATTTTGAAGGCGCTCTAGCTTATTAAGTAGTTCTTATATATACTATGTAGTATATTATGTAGTATACTATGTAGTGATATAAATATGTCCTTCTTGAAACCAGCAGAGTATTTTTCACCAGAGGTTGAAAAATACTCTTTGTATGATTGGTTTCAAGAAGTAAGTACTACGAGTATTTATAGTTAAGTAGGCCACGTGCTCATCTGTAAGCAAAAGCAACTGAAAAAGTTTTATAACGGTATTGGCACGCTTACAAACAATCATTCTTTGAAATAACTGAGCTGCCATGTTTATACTTACAAAAAATCGAGCCTTTGCGTAAATTCAAGTGATATTATTGAAAAGTGGGGGCTCAAGCAGTGTGGGATTATAGAACGCTATAACAACGTGGATACGCCTTCAATAACATCGTTATAAGGTGTTAAAGCTTATTTCAATAGAAGTCGTTTATGTAATTTTTACAGATTATTAATCTAATCTGAACACAATTTGCGACACATAGGTTAAAGTTAGGATTTAATTGACTAAATCAAGATTCTTACTAATATTATAAGCGCGAAAGTCGGTAAATATGGATGAATGCTTGTTACTATTTCACGTAAAAACTAAACTTCACCATAATATATCTTATTTGTCAAAATAACATATAAGATATAATTAATAAAAATATTTTTCAACACAATTGCATAATTGGTATATGTAACTACACCAATTTTAGTTTCACAATGTATCATATCAGCACAGTTTGGTAATCAATAGTTAATAGTTTCGTAAAGAAAAGTCACGCTTTTATTTATAAGAAAAAAAGTAGGAACCAAAGAGAATTTATATGCAAAATGCTGAAACATTTTTGTAAATTAAATAAGTTTGGCGTTTAGAAACACTCTGTTTAAAGATATACAATTATAA
The DNA here is from genome assembly GCA_036419045.1 of Scirpophaga incertulas. Taxonomy (NCBI): domain Eukaryota; kingdom Metazoa; phylum Arthropoda; class Insecta; order Lepidoptera; family Crambidae; genus Scirpophaga; species Scirpophaga incertulas. The sequence continues at coordinate 23,877,728 of CM071636.1, forward strand.
AAACCTTATTTAAAATTACAACTATTAAATATAAGTAATACATAAATGTTAAAAAAATTTTATTTTGTAAAAATTATATAATTTGCTGTTTTGGCTGTATAAGCGTCGGTACCTTAGTCTTTCGTACACAAAGCCGTCAATGAAAAAGTAAACGCGCCATTTTTCAATGTTCAGTACTATTTTGCAAATTGATATTTTGCATTGTTTCTTTTGTTAAGATTTTTATATCAAAAATGTCATCAAGCGATGAAATTGATTGTACGAATGAAATAATAACGAATATTTCAGAAATGACTGGCGGTGAAGGTGGAAATCCAACGTATAATTTTTATAATTGTACTTTCACAAATTGTTTTTCAAAATAATTTTTTATTGACCTATAAAGTTTGTATTAATTACTCGCAATGGTGTTGAAAAACGTCGTATAACACTCGTGAGCAGTTATAAATTACATTCTCGGCTGAATATTAAGCACTCGCCGCGCTCGTGCTCAATGTCAGCCTCGAACGTAATTTTCAACATTACTCACTTGTATTATAATGTAGTATTTAGTAACAGATTAGAAATATCAAGTCAATTTCGTTATCCTCACTAATATTACCAACGCGGAAGTGTATAAGAATGGATAGATATTTCTTAATTTTTCATGTAAAAACGACTTAATTTGTTTTAACCCGGCGTGAATGAGGTGAGAAATTGTTACACCAGCTATGAGGTGGGTATGATATACCCAAAAATTTGATGTAGAATTGTTGATACTTTGATTGTGTAATTAGCATTAATGCTTAAGATATATTAATAATAGTAACTATTCAACAAGATTAGTAAATAAAATACGAACATTAAGTTAAGCAGCATTATTTTTTATTGAAATAACAAAATATCTAAATTATTTCGAAAAATACAAATTTAGGCAATTAATTTCTTTTGCCATAAAAATCTAACAAAATTCCAACTTTGGTAAACCAATATAACAATAGTGTCTTCTAATTATTATAAATAAAAAAGGAACTGAAAAGTCTTGTGAGATCATGTAATAGAGCACCAAAATTACACCTGCAAATCAACACAATTCCGTACCCCAGCCGCGTGTACGCATGTGTATTTGCCATCGCCGCCGGTGCAACACTAAACTCGATACTGTACCTCACCCCTTGCATCTTTACCTCCAGCTACTCAAACACCAGGACTTGCATGGCAACAATAACATTAAAATATCTGCGTTTAGAAACTTTTCGGGTATGATATACCCAACCTCACTCACGCCGGCTTAATGAAACCTCACTATAATATAGGTTCTACAAGAGAATAATTCATAGGTTACAATTTATAAAGACATTGTATGAATTGTCCAAAATATGACGTAAAGTGTCTTACGCAGAAAAAATGGAGCCTAAATGGTTCCGTACAGTGCGATTCCAAAAGAATTTCCTCCTGCGTACACTTCGTTTGTAGAAAGAGCTCCCTGCCGAGGTTTTTCCGGAGGGCTACAGTATGGAGTTCTTCAAAAGGGGAGTAAATAGGTTTTTGAATGGTCGGCAACGCGCGAGTGACAGCCCTGGTGTTGCAAGTGTCCATCAGGCGGGCCGTAGGCGTACCGTGGGAGAGCCATACTTCGGCACGAATTGGGCCGACTCGACCGGAGTGATACCATGGCCTCACAGAATACCGGCGTAAAATAGCGCTTGCGCTGTGTTTCGCCGAGTAAGTGAGGGTTCCGGAGGCCCAACCCCCCATTCCCCCTTATTCCCTTTTAAAACCAACGCATCTGTGACTCCTCTGATGTTGCGGGTGTCCATGGGCAACGGTTATCGCTTACCATCAGGTGATCCGTTTGCTCGTTTGCTGCCCTATGCTATAAAAAAAGGCCTGTTTGCCACCATCGTGGTATAAAAAAATGAATAGAATGTGAGAATGTTGATATGTTGAAGAATATTATGAATGAATATATAAAGAATATGAAGAATATTATGATGAAGAATATAATATTCGAAACGTAATTGCTAAAGCTACCATTGGTTAGTGTCGTGCTTAGACGAAGTCGCTACCAGCGAGTCAACTAATAAGTTTTCTAAACTAGTTTTACATACACACTTGAATGGGGAATAGCGATTTGGGATTTTGGAATATCCTGATCCCGAATACCATGAATATATATTCGTATAATATTTATGTTTCATGTAACAGTTTTATTTTTAGAAGAGGTAAATACGTGACAGATTCAATGTATGTTATTTTAAAAGAATACTAATATTCAATTTAAAAAGTAGCTTTGATTAAATTGGATGTTAATTATTTCCCAGTATCACTTAAATCATCTGACAGTATTATACAAATAGGGAGAAAGCATCCAAAGTTACTAGGCAGAAACAGGGAGAATACCTGTTCCTTGGGCAAAATATTATATATCCTAAAATTATTATTTCTCAAATTCTAAAATAGCGTAATTTTAGATTCGTCAAAAATAGAACTATCAAAAAGCTTTCTTGTTATCTAGCCAAAAATATAGTAACTAGTCAGGTCACATACAATATTATATGTTTGACAAATAATTACATACGATGTTATACCAAGGTGTCTTTCTCATGGGGGTAGGTAGCAATCATAGATTTTCACTTTATTTTAGCTTCAATTAGTATCATTTGTTTTAATATTTTTTTTAATAAAAAATATTGAAATCAGTAGAGTTCTTCAAAAATTATTTTGAACTGTCAAAATTTTTATGATACTTGTTACAAATATTTTAATAGTTATTGTTATATATAATATAATATATTGAAGTGAATTAAGCACAGAATTTCTCATTGTGTGGGATTCATCACCACCATAAACCAATATAAATTTTACAAATTTATTAAATTTACAAATATAAATTAAGGATATATAACATCGTCAGGCAACTTGCACAGGCACTTGTCAAGAAATTCAAGGATGTAATCAACTTAAAATAAAATGTTTATTTGTATTAGAAATTCTGTATTTTTCTCAAGAAATGATAATTATGCCTGTTATTTAGGGCATGTAAATCCTGATGGATGGAATAAAAAATACAAGGAACAGTACGTTGTCATATCTACGTTATTACACTCGTATAAAAGAGTCCAGCGTCGCAAGCGTTCGCGCAGTATTATAGTGATTGTGCGCAGAGCCGTGTCTGTCTAAGTTATTTATTATTTAATTAATTTAAATTATACATAAAATTGTGCCTGCTGTGGTTATTGGTATGTACATATTTAATAATTTTTATTAGTTTTAATTCATTAATTTAATACTTGTGGGACAGGGTTTATTGTGTATTTTTTAAATCAAATGAAGTCTGTATGTGTCTATAAAGTTTTTCATTATTATATCCAGAACATGTACTTCGAAGGACTATTTATAGGTTTATATAGGTTCAATTTTCATATATAGACATAAGAAATAAAATCAACATTATAATTTATTATTGTTATTTGTACTAGCGGAAAACAATTAATCTTAACATTAGTTGGTGTGATTCAAAAAGTATAACATATCAATTGAATTATTATTGTAAATATTTTGTAATGTGGAGCATATAGATTTACACATATTTTTAACATACAAAAAAGTATTTAGACTATTTAATAACTTTTGGATAAGAATAATGTTTAAGATCCTAATTAACAACACGGAAATCTTAGACAAACCAGTGGCTCCGCAAAAAGATTTATGATAATTAGATTATGTAAATCTATGCTATAAAAATAATCAAATAATGTATAATTATGTATATATATAAACTCTTTATTGAACACAATTACAATAAAAATATTAGGTATGTACAAATTTAAGCGGTCCAAAGGCGGACTTATCTCTCAAGAGAGATTTCTTCCAGCCAACCCTAGATGGTTATGTGAATATAAAAAAATGCGGGGACACAATATTTATATATAATTGATTTTTAAAATGTATATAACAGAAAAGTCATATTTATACTACATACAATACATATATTATTAAAATAGATATGATTAATTAATTTGATACATCACTAGAGATCGGATAATCGGATGCATATTTACCTAAAGTTAGTTTAAGACAAAGTATGGAAACGGATTTTATTGTTTTGTTAAATAAAAATCCCGGAATTGCGGAATTGGATAGCCGGATGTTTGTTTATTTACCTAATTTAGTTTTTGACAAAATATGGAACTGTCTTTTATTTTATTTCCATAAATAAAAATCCCGGAATTCCGGTACTGTAGAACATTTTGGTAAATACGTATGCATAGTTGTATAAATGAACCCGGAGTCTCGGTCTTTTGAAAATAAATACCACGTGCTAATTTAGTAACTATCAAACAATATCACTACGTTAAATTTGCAGTCCCGTATTTTCCCGGGATTTTTATTTAACAAAATGTATTTTAAAAAGCCGCTTCCATAATTAGTGAGCCAAAAATTAACTTTAGGTAAATATGCATCCGATAATCCGATCTCTATACATCACACATAATCATATATATATATATATATATATATAATATATATATATATATATATATAATATATATATATATATATATATATATATATATAACGACCAATCATGTAACGACACAAACGGACAGACGACGTTACGAGTAGATATGTTCGGTCCATTTGTTAGGTACTTACATTATGTGTAACTGTGGCAGTACCTCTATTGCGTGCCCACATTTTTCCTGTAGTTTATTGCTTCCTAATTTTCACTTAGTACAATCTGCAACATATATCTAAACACGCTACCATTAGACAATGTATGCAGAGCGAGAAAACGAATGAATAAATTTAGGCCAAAATACGTGCTATATTTTCCATAAAAACGCAGCCTCTAGTTTTCTTCTAAAGCCTCTGTAAAGCACTGTATTGTTTTCCTTAAAATCTATAGCTATGATCCTAATGATTTCCCTTTTTAAATTATTTAGTAAAAAATATTTATACAATTCAGACATTCAGTAAACAAATTTCTCGAGACCTTTAAACAAAAGCATAACACACAGCCTTTTTTTTTTTTGTTCCCCTGAGGAGAATGCATTATGCATACTCCGGCTGTGGCGAGCCGGCGGTTATGTGGGGCTCTCCTCCCCAAAAGGGGGAGGCCTACCCACTAAAAACCTCAGGGATGACCTTCCTTAGGCATGTAGGGAGCCCCCGGGAACATCAAGCCACTTCCGGGAACCCCCAGCCTCCACTCCCCTGTCTAGAGGGGAGCCCTCCTCGGGGAGGCTACTACCTCCCCCGGTCTCCTCCACCGACGACGCCCCCGGCCACGGAAGGGGCGTGGTCCATCCCGGGTCGCCGTAGCAGTCGCGACTTCCTCGCGCCCGCCGGCGACCCGCGGAACATCGACACAGCCTACACATCCCTTCATTTCTTAATAAGAAATTATATATATATTTTTTTTTGGACGGACCTATCTATTTTGAAGCCTCTTTTGGCTAGCTTTGCAAAGAGTGTGTTTGTGGTAGGCACACGAACAGAAGGTTTGACGCCTAGCTGACTAACGACACCGGCGACCGTTCCGGAGTGGTTAGGGTCTAACCAAAGGGTATCGACGCAACTTGAGCGCGCCGTCTATATAAATTGGTCAGATTTGTAAGAATAAACAGTGGACTAGGAAACGTTGATGTTGCTCTCCTTCGAAGGTATTTTAACTACGAACTGTTGTTGTCCCTATCGCACTCTACTGATCAGTTCGAACATAATGCGACAGCAAGATTTGATAAAAGCTTTCTTTACAAATGATGGGTAATCTTACTAATATTATAAACGCGGATGGAATGGATAATATGGATGGAATGGATAATATGGATAATGTTGATTGAATGGATAATATGGATGGAATGGATAATGTGGATTGAATGGATAATATGGATGGAATGGATAATGTTGATTGAATGGATAATATGGATGGAATGGATAATGTGGATTGAATGGATAATATGGATGGAATGAATAATATGGATAATGTTGATTGGATGGATAATATGGATGGAATGGATAATATGGATAGAATGGATAATATGCTTGGAATGAATAATGTGGATTGAATGGATAATATGGATGGAATGGATAATATGGATAGAATGGATACTATGCTTGGAATGGATAATGTGGATTGAATGGATAATATGGATGGAATGGATAATATGGATAGAATGGATAATATGGATGGAATGGATAATGTGGATTGAATGGATAATATGGATGGAATGGATAATATGGATGGAATGGATAATATGGATAGAATGGATAATATGCTAGGAATGGATAATATGGATGGAATGGATAATATGGATAGAATCGATAATGTTGATTGAATTGATAATATGGATGGAATGGATAATGTGGATTGAATGGATAATATGGATGGAATGGATAATATGGATAGAATGGATAATATGCTTGGAATGGATAATGTGGATTGAATGGATAATATGGATGGAATGGATAATATGGATGGAATGGATACTATGGATAGAATGGATAATATGGATTGGAATGGATAATATGGATGAATGGATAATATGGATGGAATTGATAATATGGATGGAATGGATAATATGGATGGAATGGATAATATGGATGGAATGGATAATGTGGATTGAATGAACAATATGGGTGGATGGATAATATAGATGGATGTTTGTTACTTTTAACGTAATAACTACTAAGTTAATTTTAATGAAACTGTACAATAATATAGCTTAAACATCAGAATAACACATAGACTACAATTTATAAAGACATACGCCACGCTAATATAAGCTACTCGAAATCCTGCGCAGACGAACTCGCGGGCACTAGCTGGTACAAAGTAATACGCAGCCATACAAGATGTAGCTCAAAATTATATAAATTCTTCACTCCAAGGTTTAGTAGAACATAAGCCTAAGGATAGTTAGCGAATAGTACATTATAATACAAGTGAGTAATGTTGAAAATTACGTTCGAGGCTGACATTGAGCACGAGTGCAGCAAGTGCTTAATATTCAGCCGAGAATGTAATTTTTAACTGCCCTCGAGTGTTATACGACGTTTTTCAACACCATTGCGAGTAATTAATACAAACTTTATAGGTCAATAAATAATTTATTTCGAAAAACAATTTGTGAAAGTACAATTATAAAAATTATACGTCGGATTTCAACCTTCACCGCCAGTCATTTCTGAAATATTCGTTATTATTTCATTCGTACAATCAATTTCATCGCTTGATAACATTTTTGATATAAAAATCTTAACAAAAGAAACAATGCAAATTATCTACTTGCAAAATAGTACTGAAAATTGAAAAATGGCGCGTTTACTTTTTCATTGACGACTTTATGCGCTAGTTCTCTAGGCCCGTACGGGGCCCATGGCGGGGTGCGCTTTCGCGATTCGACCGCCAGGGTTGTTAGAACCAAAGATCAAGCCACCTCGATTGGTTTGGAGTCAGACAAAATCATCCATACCCGCTTATTCAAAAAGCGCTTGACTAGAATCCCAGAGATACCTTCTCGGCTAAACTTCGCCCACCGAGGAACTTTTTAAACGACCCGCCCGATCCAATCACCCGCGCTAACGAATCCCTCCCGCTGGCTAACAACCGCGTCACCCCTCACACGACACATCCTCCCATCTCACCCAAGCACCGCATCGGCGGAGATTCTCATCCATCACTATACGGCGACCTTGAGCGTCCGAGTCACTAGAGGCGCGTTCAACCCCGGAATGGCGCCCGGATCGCTAGCAGACCAAGCGCTGAACCTTCGTGCGCCTTCCACAAATACACTCACGGCAAAGCTGAACATACTCGTAGCCATCTGCGGCTTTAGCATAATTCTCTCAAAAAAAATCTGCCGTAATAACCGTGGTACTTCATTGCGCTGGTATGCATGACGGTACTCAGTCTTTCCTTTCCTGAGGGAAAAAACCCTTTTTGGATTACACAACCTATCGGTGTATCAAATATTTTTTTTCTCTCTTTATTTCGACACATACAATCATTACAAATACATTTATTTTTCTATTGAAATTACTAAAAGCAAATTAAATCTAATCCAAATTTTACATAAAAAGAAACTAAAATGAAAATTTGTTAAAATTGTTAAATCGGTTCAGCAATTTTGGCTTGAAAGGGCGACGGACAGATACAGTCACTTTCGCACTAATAATATTAACAAGGAATATACGACTGTATGGAATAAAAATGGTGATATTTCAATTTTCTTTTTGCAAAGGGGTGTAATTAGTTCAATACTTGAGGCGTATTTTGCAACTACTGGCTAACCGCAGAACGAAGCAACGCATATGCAAGGTGGGTCGCGTCAAGTGACGGAAGTGGCTTTTGGTCTGGCTTAGGCAATGTCATAAACTAGTTCAAGTTAACCAATGATAGCTTTAGCAATTACATTTCTTATATTATACACATATCTGAAATAGAAGACACTAATTTTATCAATAAAGACCTTTCTTTCTCCTGCTCTGTTCCCAATTTTATTTGGATTTGGTGCAACATGTGTTTCTCTTCGACACTCACTCCATCCATCTTTTGTTCAGTCTTCTTCTCTCTAGAAGCCCATTCATATTTATGGTAACTTTTCTAGTAACCTGTTCGTTCTCTCTTCTTAATATGTGACCATATTAAAAAAAAATTAAAGTCTCCTATCTCTCAATTTTTCAACAATAGGAACCATTATCAAAGAATTAATTATAATTTAAAAGATATATCATAATTAGAGATCAGATAATCGGATGCATATTTACCTAAAGTTAATTTTTGGCTCACAAATTATGGAAGCGGCTTTTTAAAATACATTTTGTTAAATAAAAATCCCGGGAAAATATGGGACTGCAAATTTAACGTAGTGATATTGTTTGAAAATTACTAAATTAGCACGTGGTATTTATTTTCAAAAGACCGAGACTGCGGGTTCATTTATACAACTATGCATACGTATTTACCAAAATGTTCCACAGTACCGGAATTCCGAGATTTTTATTTATGGAAATAAAATAAAAAGACAATTCCATACTTTGTCAAAAACTTAATTAGGTAAATAAACAAACATCCGGCTATCCAATTCCGCAATCCCGGACTTTTATTTAACAAAACAATAAAAAGCCGTTTCCATACTTTGTCTTAAACTAACTTTAGGTAAATATGCATCCGATTATCCGATCTCTAATAATAATCAAATAATTCCTCAAAAAACAATTGATTTAATTTATATTACCCCCAGATTATTAAAATTAATGCCTAGTTATAAAATGTCTCTCTTAATACGTGACGATACCACAAAAGTTTATCCATAAAGCAGTTGACGATAGGGAATAAAGTTATATGCTACCCGTAGTCACTAGTCACGTGGACGAAGTCACGGGAACAGCTAGTATACAATAATTCACGACTATAGGATATAGTAGCACTGAGAAATGCAATAATTCTGTCTTGATTCAAACCGTAATATGCTTTTTTTATTCAAATGAATATAGGAGTTTCATGTCCATAACAAAAACGGCGAAATTCATAAAAAAGTCTTCACTCAAGGTATAAACTGAATGCCGCGTTGGAAGTAAAAAACTATAGGCTCTTTTATGGGGAAATGTATAAGCCTTTTACAACAAACTTCCACAAAGTGTTACCGATATGCCTTTAAAAAACTAAAATAAAAATAAAAAGCCTTTTATTTCTTGCAAAATAATATGTACAAAAGTATAAATAGAAAAATCTAATTATTGTTATTTTTTAATTAAGCAAGAACCCCTCTGTGGCATAAGGCCTCCAAAGACGTCCACTTTTCTCTATATTTTGCAGTTTCCATCCATTCCGGGCCAGCTGTTTTTATAATGTCATCAGTCCATCTCGTAAACGATCTTCTTCTGTTTCGTTTCCCAATGGGGCCTGTCCACCGTGTCATCTGCTTGGTCCATCGTCTTGCAATCTTGCCACATGGCCTGCCCATATGTCCGATATGTCTTCACATAGATTAAAATCTCTATTGTAGCAGGTGTTATTTTGCGGAAGTCCATTGTATTACAACGGATATTGGTTACGTTTGCTGATTCCGCGCAGTTGATGATGACTTGTCTAACAAGCAGACAAGGTCGACACGTCTCACGAGCGACACCGAGCGGGCAACAGATCCTGAAGATGTCTCGCTGAGAGACGAAACACGTGTCGACCTTGTCTGCTTGTTGGACAAGTCATCATCAACTGCGCGGAATCAGCAAACGTAACCAATATCCTTTGTAATAGATTAAAATCATTTATCAAAAATACTCTTATGATTTTTTTTTTATTATAATGTTAAGGATTACTTAAATGATAACAATGGATGAAAGCCATATAACAAGAAGAATGATGGATATGAATATAGATGGACCTAGGATGAGAGGTAGACCAAGAAAGCGATGGATTGAATGTGTGAATTCTGATATGAGAGTAAAGGAAGTCGATGTTGAGCTGACGAGTGACAGAGGAGAATGGAAGCGGAAAACATGTTGTGCCGACCCTACTTAAGGTGGGAAAAGGGCAGGAAGAAGAAGACTTAAATGATAACAATGCTTGGGTTTATTTTTAGTAATAGTTACCTTGTCAAAAAATTTGACTATAGTCAATAAAACCATGAAATGCTGTCGTTTATAGGTATAATATGAACTTGTTTAAACTTGTAAAGGAAGTTGGGTTCAGACTTTATCTGAGGTCAGCTTGAAACCAATGGCGTGAAAAAGTGACTGTAAGAATCCTAATTGAAGAATAATTTTATGATTTTGATTTTTAATATAGGTCTTCGGCTTCAGCGTAATGAGATACAAAAAAAGTTGTCTTTTCACGAATCGCAAAGCAATTAAAAAGATTAAATTCGCTACGTAGAGTTCGGAAATGATACAATAATAAATTGACAATCGTAAAGAACATTTAATACGAACCCAGATCAGGAAATAGTTAAAAACACGCGAAATTCATATCGATCTAGATTTATTAAAGAAATTGTATATGAAAGTAACTACTTATTAACTCGTTTATTTTTATTGTAATAATAATGTACATTAATATTATAAAGAGGAAAGATTTGTATTTTTGTATGTAACGAATAAACTCAAAAAGCGATTTTAATAATCTTTTTTCGTTAGAACGCTACATTATCACTAAGTAACATAGGCTATGTTTAGTACTAGATTACTATAGAAATCTTCGGAAATTCTTATTAAAACCCACCGAAGGTGTAAGAAAATTAGCCATAAAATGTCTTTTATCGCATACGCTGCGAAGAGTATTAATTTTTTTTTTTATTCTTTATTTAATGGCCATACACCTTAAGGTTAAGCCGGCCAGACATTAGATAACAATCTACATACAATTTAACAAAAGATATAAAAATAAACGCAATATTATGTTAATTAATTACAATTTTAAAAAAAATCTAAAGTACCTTAAACTATATGGGATATCAAAAATTATTCTAAATAATATAGCATATATGTTAGCCACTCATTTGTCCGGGCAGGTATGTATGTACCTATCCGAACAAACAGGCGGCTAAGAGTCAATTCTACCCGGTCTTAGTTTTAGCGAGTGATGAGACAAAACTTAAGAATTTGTAGCTGTGTTCTGTGGAAAAGTTGGAACTAATGCAGTTATGCATATAGAAAAACAGGTTTTGCCTAGATGTACCCGTATCCCTCATAAGTTCCTCTCTCAAGGACTCATTCCTACCACATTCGAGAAGTAAGTGTAAAAGATCTTCCTCGCGACCGCACTCGTCGCAGTTAGGGCTGTCTATCTTTTTCATAAGATACGCAAATTTCAAGGGAATGTGGTACGAGCGTATCCTAAAGCTAAGAATTAGTTCGCTTCTATTGAATTTCTTATGGCAATACCATGGGATTCTAGGAGGTTGACTTACAGCTGTCTTGTACCATATTCCTTTAAAAGAAGATTCTCTATCAAAATACGATGCCCATCTCTTATAACATCTTTTCTTTGAATATAGAGTAAATCTGAATAGATATTATTAACTTTAAGGGGGACCCCTTCGGAGAGTGCTGTTCTAGCAAGTAAATCAGCTGTATCATTGCCTTGTATCCCCACATGAGAAGGAACCCAAAGAGTATTAATGATATTACAAAAAATGTTCAAAAATATTATAGAATACATCAATATCTACAAAAATCTTCGCGAGACCAATGTCTAACTATTGTAGTTACGTCACACATAAGTAGGAACAAAAAACTGCCACTTTCAAATCTTTTTGAACGGACGAAGTCTGTCGGGTCCGCTAGTATTATATATAATTGATAGATTTTGCATGAAAAAATAAATATTTGCCAAAAATATTGTTTTTATTTTCGCGTACAAAAGTGAGCATAGAATAAAAGTCACGCGTACACGGCCACTCATTCAGGTTACATTGCATAATGGCGCTCAGTAACAAAAGCAGAAACAACCTTTGCTTGATGCTCGCATATCATACTTAGCTATTTGCAAGTTAATGGACACGCCATGCCATTTCAAATAATGTATATGAGGTTAATTAGGCCATTTGTTAGTCCAAATGTTAAAGTTGCAATTACCTATTAACACGATGGGTGATTTTTATTGCACTCTATCATTAAGTGTGTAGTATAGAGTCTGTGCGGAAGTCACTCAGACTCAATATTTTTTAAAGAAATATATTGACAAATAAACATACTAAAATATTACATCTGATGTTAAGATGTTACAGTCGCCTGTAGCACATAGAGCTCCTGCGTCATATTGGATTTTCCAAAAGGCTTTCCCATGTTAAAAATTTTGAAATATTTTTCTTTCTTCTTATTCTTCTTTTAAACATTCACTAAAATCCCTTCAATAGTCTCCGAGCCTTTTTAAACAAAACTTAACTATGTCAAATGTGTCAAATGTCATGTTGTCTCATGTTGTTTCGCTGTATGTGAAAAAAGATTTTCCCGCTTTAATTTTTCCTGAATTTTCTTCGCTACAAACCTCAGGGAGCCCGAGACCTTTTCAACGAATGCAAATCGTGGAAATCGATTCGTGCGTTCTGGAGTTATAGCGTCAGGAAGGAAAACCCGACTTATTTTGACGACCTCCATAGTCGAGTGGATAATACACCGGTTTCAAGGTGTCGCCATCTCTGAGGTCCCGGGATCGAATCCCGGTGGGGGCAGATGTTTGTGTGCTAAATGTGAGCATTTGTACCTTAGTTATGGTTGTTGATATATATTTGTATAAAAAATATTCATATACGTATGTCTATCCGTTACCCTAGATCCCATAGCATAAGCCTTATAGAGCTTAGTTTGGGCTAGGCTAATTGGTGTAAGTGTAACGAATATATATGTATATATAATAAATATATATATATTATAGTAGATTACATATATAATTTTATATGTCTATGTATTTATGTATTATATAATACGTTTCTAATAGTTTTGATCTTTGTCTGCGCCAAAAACTTTTTCTTTGTAACTAGGTAGAAAATGACTTTTCGCATGAAACCCGACTTACTTTATTTTATGTCTAATATTTTTTATGAAATTCCACATTAGAATTTGCGAAGATATAATCAGAAATAGCTTAAATGTAGCCCTTTACTTGTTCGACTGAAACAAACGTGTCACATACAATGAGACATTATTTGCGCACTCTAACAAGAAGCAGGCATTGAGCGCTTACAATTACCGCGTAATTGTGGGAATGCGTTAGGAAATAGGGAGAAAAAGTGGTCAGAACACACGGATAGAATAACCAAGTCAATGGCTTTATCCTTATTAATATAACACGAAAGTTTGTAAGTATGATGAGATGAGATGACATTATAAATATAGTTTTAGTAACAAATTAGAAATACCAAGTCGATATCTTTATCCTTACTAAGTCTTATATATAAAAATAAAACGCAAAATGTGTTGGTAAGGGCATAACTCAACAACGCCTGGACCAATTTGGCCAATTCTTTTTTTAAAATGTTCGTTGAAGTTCAAGGATGGTTTTACTTAGAATAATTAACGGAAAACCCCTAAATCAGACCTTTTTTCCATACAAACGTCGAAACGTCGTTCCCAAAAAACGAGCAGTCATTTTGAGCTTTATTGCTATTGTATAAAGTTCATATTACACGCACTCACTGTTGTCTAAGCAATGTGTGTTATTAACGTCAAGGAGTCAATTCAAGTGCTAGAGACAGGAATTTAAATGTTCATTTCTTTTTCTTTACCCAAGTCCATATACCACTATGGGTGCCAACTGAAAACCGGCGCTGGGTGTTTAACACTTGCTGAGACACTTTCGGCTCGGGCACTCTTGACGCAGTTAAATAATGTATAATTATTATACAGTCAATATTTATTTATTGAGGATGACAAACAGTTACAATATATAAAGTATAATTATTTTTTTTTTTATTATTTCCTATAATAATTATTAACAAATAAAACTTATAACTATCGAACTCTACACTAAGCTTAGCTTGTATCGTAGAATCCAGACCACGATACCCAAGAATATACAATACACAGCTCGAGCGACCTAAACTAAATAAATAATGTATGTACATTTAATTTTGACAAATAAATACAAATAGTCAATTAATTTAAAATTAAGAAAAGGAATACAAACTAAAACGATTAGGTGCCCAGGTATACGAAGTGATATTAATCCCAAAGTTAAGAATGAATTGTGTATGTGTGTTGTTTGTGTGTGTGATGTGTATGTGTGTTATAGAGTGTATGTAAATGAATTTCTGATTACCTGTGGCATATGTGTAAAAAAAAATTTTTTTTTTCTGCTTCACTGATTCATTTAGTTTACTATAACTATGCACGCAAATACTGCAACCAACAACGTTATCCACAAATTAAAAAAAATAAAAATAATGCGCTAGACTAGATCTCGGCACCACACAGCACACACACACATACATACATACACATATACATACACTATAAACAGCAACCAATTTCTTTTATTTTTTATGTTTAAAATAAAACTAATTTAATTAAATATATAAACAAATAAATAAACAACATTAACCAATTAATATTAATTACATACATAAGATTAGATGTTATTGTTTGAATTATCATGTAATATACTTAACTATTCCATTTTAAATTTGCGTTTTGAATACATCTACAGATACAAACAGAAATATTTCAAAATGCGATTTAGAGGACAGCGCAGTCCAGAGTTTGTACAACAAACAATGTAGCAAATAAATTGTCAACACGGACCTTAAGAGCGGATCTCGGAACTGTGTACTAAATTTTACTAATTAGGTCCATGCAGTCAAATTTATTATCAACTAGCTGTGCCAGCGACTTCGTCCGCGTGGAATAGTTATTTTAAGCATCATATTTATTTTTGCAAACAACCACCTCAGCTGTACCCGAACTTGACAACGCGACATATCCAAATTTGATCACCATAAAAACGACTCTAGTGAATTAACATTATAAGATAGATATATACTATCGCAGACATTTTTTTAGATCATTTTAAGAGGAATAATTCTTTCATACATATTTTTTTGGTATCTAGAACCTTTCGCAGCGCACGCAACGGAAGCCCTCAAGATGAATAATTTTCACCGTTTTTTCCACATTTTCCATTATTTCTTCGCTTCTATTAGTCGCAGCGTGTTGTTATGTAGCTTAAAGCCTTCCTCGATTCATGAACTATTTAATTAAAGATAATATTTCAATTCGAATGAGAATTCCAGAGATTTGCGCGTTCAAACAAACAAACAAACTCTTCAGCTTATAATATCAGTATAGATTATTGTGAGTCAACCATAAAAGATAGACATATGTTGTTGCGGATGTTTTTTAGACAATTTTATGTAGAATATTTCCGTCATACATGATTTTTTTATGACTTTAACCATTAAGGCTACACACGCGACGGAAGCTAAAAAAATGGAGTTACTTCTCCCGTTTTCCCAAAATTTCCCTTCACTAGGTACTCTGCTCCTATTGATTGTAGCGTAATGAAAGTATTCTATAACCTGCCCAGGAGTATGAAGAATAATTATACCAAGTTTCGTTAAAATCCGTCCAGTAGTTTTTGTTTCTATAAGAAACATACAGACAGACAGACAGACAAAACTTTTACTGATTGCATTTTTGGCATCAGTATCGATCCCTAATCACCCCCTGATTGTTATTTTGAAAATATATTTCATGTACAGAATTGACCCCTCTACAGATTTATTATAAGTATAGAATATTCATATCCAGGTACACACGTCTGTCCTCCAAAGACAACATTTTATACTTCTCGTATTCGTAACTAATTTCGTGTACATTGCGCTGTGTGTTTGTGTTGAATCCTATTACTATTATTAAGGCGAAAGTTTGTAAGTATGGATGTATGGATGTTTGTTACTCTTTCACGTAAAAACTACTGAATGGATTTGAATGAAACTTTACCGCAATATAGCTTATACATCAGAATAACACATAGGCTACAATTTTTGAGGTTTCTAATGTGAGCTCGTAAGAAAAACAAATTTTTTCGCTTACATTGCAAACGCTGACTGAATCCTACAAGATTGATCAAAACAATTTACTACAGTATTGTACAACTTAAAAAGGTCTACAAAAAAGTCCGTGATGTATATGTTTATCTCTTAGGAATAACCCACAAAAGGAAAAAGATCGTTAAATGTAGTTTATAGGAGCATACTGCAGTAGCTACCTATAGGCCTATGATTAGGGCTCTGCAGTGCTTAGTTACAGTATTTCTTACTTATTACTAGACTAGACGGACGAACCTGAAGTCCACGCGAACGAAGTCGCGGGCAAAAGCTAGTAAATATTATTATTATAAATGTCACGCGTCTTTATAAGACACGGTACTATAAGTCGTGCGCGGGGATACAGATCCGACGGCCATTAAAGCGAATTTAATGAAAGTGTGCGTGGGGTGTACCAACTGGGTCTGATCTTCTGCACAATAAGAAATGCAGCTAAAAACTATACCCTGTCAGAAGCACGGAAACTATTATCATTACTAGTCAAAACGTTTACCGATTGACTCAGATACTCACCGGCACGGCTGCTTCGGTGAGTATCTGTGTCGAATAGGACGGGAGGGATCGACACATTGCCACCACTGCGCATCCGACCTCGACTCGGCCCAGTACACGCTGGCGGAGTGCTCTGCGTGGGCCTCCGAGCGCCGAATCTTGGTCGCAGAGATCGGCGAGATCTGTCTCCGCCGGCATTGATTGCGGCAATGCTGGCGGACGAGGGAGGTTGGAGGGCTGTGGCCTCCTTCTGTGAAGCAGTGATGCTCCAGAAGGAGGCCGCCGAGCGGGGTCGGGAGATGGCTGATCCCGCTCGAAGAAGGCGGCGCCGGGCTCGGTAGCACAGCTGCAGCGCCGCCGCAGGTCGCCGGCGGGCGCGAGGAAATCGCGACTGCTACGGCGACCCGGGATGGACCACGCCCCTTCCGTGGCCGGGCGTCGTCGTGGAGGAGACAGGGGGAGGTAGTGAGCCTCCTCCGAGGAGGGCTCCCCTGTATCGGCGGGGAGCGGAGGCTGGGGGTTCCCGGAAGTGGCTTGATGCTCCCGAGGGCTCCTTACATGCCTGAGGAAGGCCATCCCTGAGGTTTTTAGTGGGTAGGCCTCTCCCTTCTGGGGAGGAGAGGCATATATAACCGCCGGCTCGCCACAGCCGGGGTATGCAATTTAATGCATTTTTCTCAGGGGAACAAAAAAAAAACGCGTCTTTTTAAGACATGGTACTATATATAAGTCGTGCGCGGGGATACAGATCCGAAGGCCATTAAAGCGAATTTAATGAAAGTGTGCGCGGGGTGTACCAACTGGGTCTGATCTCCCTGAGGGTAAACCCTGTCAGAAGTGTTTATGGAGTGTACCAACTGGGTGTAATCTATCTGCACCATGAAAAGTGCAGCTAAAGACTACACCCAGTTAGATGCACAGAAACTATTGCCATTACCTGTCAAAACGTTTGTGGACTATGGCATTTCGATTTTTGTGGTAATGAGAACCGGCTATGGAAGAGACTCACTCACCTGCCTTCTCTAAGCCTCCTAATTGATTTAAATAGGGCAGGTGATGACTCGCCGCTCAATAAATGAGCCCCCATAAAAACAAACCAATATTGGTGCGAAGAGAACAACACTGGTGTGAACGGCTAAGGGTGTAGAGAGGTGTGTCTGTAACGCCGTCGACGTTATGACATTATTACACTTCCACCCTTCAAGCATCTGCTCTTGCGACTCCACTGTGTCCGGCCGGTTAAGGCAAGACAGAGCGGATGGCATTCTCCCCCCTGAAGCATATCAGAACCCTCGGTGACGCAACTCACCAACAGTTCGCCACAAGCTGCCCTGAGGAGACTGAATGTATTGATGGAGTATTTATGACAGTTATGGGCATTAAATGCTCCACCAACGGGCGATGGGGTGGTCACTTCCCTACGCACTATTATATATATATATATACACACATATGTATATATTTACCTAAATATAATGTATATATTATAAAATGTAATACTTTAACAACTTCGCGAAGACATATAATTAATTACACATTAAATGAGTAACCTTAATGATTAGCAAAGATAAGCAAAAGTAACCTATATTACAAACGCGACAGGGTCATTAATTGTTCGGCAGATAAAATGCGCAAGAGTGCGTTAAATCTTCAAATATCTTCATTATGTGTAAACACAATTCCCAAAGCTTAGTTTGGCCAATCGCGTGAGAAAGATAGATGATTCTTGAACATTGTTCTTATTGCAATATCGAAATTATTTTCTGCAGAAGGTCGCAAAGATGGTTCTCACAATATTTATAGCAATGGTGTAATGTAATATTATGGTTTGTTGAAATTACAGTGTCTGGAACGAAAATATAAATATTTTGGATGTGACATATACTAGATGGATATAAGCATAAATATCGTCTAATGGCTCAGTTCATGAATGGTTTTTTCTTGGGGTTAAGGTATGAAATTGCTATTTTGTATGGGATTTAAAGAGTTTGACTTATTCCATACTAACTTTTTCCTTATTTTTTTAATATGCAAGAAGAAAACTTTGCGAGTTTTTTGCACGATTCCACATTCTCCTTCAGTCTTTATACCCTAAAAGAGCATGTGTTAATAGAGCACATAAACAGCCTTGGTCCAACACGTGTTACTTTAAGAATTCGTTTACGGTGTCAGCAACGAGGCTTTGGAACCAATTGCCCGCAAGTAGACGCACAACTATTTCATGCCTGCTAATATTATAAACGAGAAAATTTGTATGTTTGTTATTCTTTTTCATAAAAAAAACTACTAAATGAATTTTAATGGCTTCCATTAATAAATCTAATGGGTATCCTACCCATTGATTGTAATTTCCGCTAAAAACGGGGATTTCTAGTTTAGGTGTTGATTGATCTCGACGAGAGACGGACCACAAAATGTTGAGGTGCAAGGTTGCGGTGGAGGTTAAAGTATAGAACTTTAGTTAAAAAAAATATGTTTATTAATTATAAATGTTACAGTGTTAAATGTTGGAATGCACCCGGACAGACCGAGGTTTTGTTGTGCACTGTCTTAATAATTACGAATTGCTCGCGGTGCGCGAATAAGTGGGCGTACTCTTAAAACGATATTCGATATATCGTGGACTTCGTCGTATCGTATCCTACTCTTAGTTACTATCGCTTAAACATTTGAATTTGACAAACGAACATTCGCAAAATTTACGTCAAATTTGCAAAAAGTAATACGATACGGTTTGAGGTGTCGTTGTAATCATCGTAAATTTGACGTTTATTTTGCGAATGTTCGTCCGTCAAATTCAATTCATCGTTGTCATTTGAGGCTTTCTTATGTCAAAATTAATAGCGTTCGTTCGATCGTTCGGTGGAATGCTTTAAACGATAGTAACTAAGAGTAGGATACGACACGACGAAGGCCACGATATATCGAATATCGTTTTTAAGAGTACGCCCCTTGGTCTGAATAAGTGTTTGGTTGCATGTTTGCACAGAACAGTAACTTTACAATAATATCCTTACTTCCTTACTAATATTATGTAACGTCTATACTATTAGAATATTCTGAATTCTGGAAATTTCTCGGAACTTGCAATTATATGTAGAGTTTTAATCTTCTAACGGAATGTTCTAGAATTTTCTCAGGTCTCGAAATTATAAGTAAATTGTTATTTTTTAATGCAAATCTGCCCATCTGCTAGTTTTCAAGCTACGCTCATGCAATCTACGCATCTGCATTTCTATAATTAATCGTGTCATGCATGTATAGAGTTCAAGTATGGGAATATTGAACACCTCTAGATAGTCGGCACGGATTGCCCTAGGAAAGTGCTCGCTACACCCAACTTGTATGTAGGATACACTGGGGTACTCCCCCACAGCACTGCCGTTAGTGTTAAGCGAGCTGGACAGAGGTGATCTATTAACACCCAAGCCCAACACAACTTTGTGTTGATTCCATTGGGAATCGCGTATAGTATTACTGTATGTGCAAATGGGTTGTATTCTGTCTGTAATGTGTACTGTAGGAGTACTGTAAGTGTTATGTTTGATATGCTGAGGACTACGCATATGCTATTAGCTATAAATGATAATCTACTAGAAAACTAATAGATGGACAGATATATTTATTACTTTATAGACTGAATTATATGTATCATTGACTTCTCTGTTGCTACCTACCTATGTAATGTTCAAATATGAGTCTTTGGTGTAACTACAAATAAGAATGTCTCAACTTTACCTTGGAATAATATATTATTTTCAATTTAACTGTTTACAAATACGTTTAACACTTATAAACCAACTTATATTATGTAATCTTATTGTATCACTAAATTGCACTGTTTTGGCTTATATCTTTCACTTTTAACACTTTTATTGTACTGAATACTTGTAATTTACTTTTCTCTTTACTTTTTGCTGTATATTTGTTATAATTTCTTAATAATTTTTATTATTTTCAACGATTTCTCTTGTTTTGTTAGGAACATTTTAGAATTTGACAACGTATGACAACAGTCCGACGTGACGTCACATACTTCCAAATTTCTAAATTTGAATATATTTATTATTTTTCATGCCATGTTAGACTCCTTTTTATGAATTTTATGTCATCATTTTAAATTTTTGTATTTAGTTTCGAACACCATATCTGGCTATTATATAAGGCGGTCCAGGGTCTCTAGAGGACATTCTACTTCCACTTCTGAAACTACAAACAACCTTCAATACTACTGAAGCTCTCTGTGAAGAAAAAGTCTTCAATTCTAAAAGTACTGTGGAAACTCTGCTGCATACTTCACCATAAGAACCACGGACTATTGCTGCCACATCGAGCCTCCAACGTTCTCTGCCTACCTGCCTGCTACTGCATCCCCCTGCTGCTGCATCCCTGCCTGTCGGCTGCGGGTACTGGCCAGCCTGCTGCAAAATACCAACCAGCCTGCCGGTGAATACCTACCAGCTCGCCGCTGCACCCCTGCCAACCTGTTGCTGTGTGTCTGCCAGCCTGCCGCTGTATACCTGCCAGCCTGCGCCGTATACCTGCCAGCCTGCCGCTGTATACCTGCCAGCCTACCGATACTTGGTCCACTTAGATCCTGGTACCGCCTTCCTTTCTTTCCCCTTTTCTATCATTTTATTGTTATCTTGTGTTTTTAATTTATTTTTTTATCGGCCGTGTTATCTAATAATTATTTTAATATATAAGTCTCTTGTTCTTATCTTTTACTTATTATCCTTAACCTATTTTGCTCCGTAGCCTTCCGCTACGTGACAATTATAAATCGGAAGTGAGTTTGTTTGTTTGTTTGTTCCGCTTTCACGCCGTAACTACTGAAGCGATTGCTTTGAAATTTTGCAGACGTAAAGATAAAAGTCCGGATTAAATAATACGCTACTTTTTATTTTGGAAAAGTCGACAGATCCCACGGGATGCGCAATAAAGGCTTCGCTCAAAAACCACTGCACAGATTTTCATGCAGTTTTCATCAATAGATAGAGTGATTCTTTAGCAAGGTTTTGTGGTATTTTTTATCTTGGAAAAACGGATAGTCCCACTGGAAGCGCGATAAAACCTTTGCGTCATAAACCGACTTCTGCGCATATGTAGCCGTGGGCAAAAGCTATGACCCTCTATAGACCCAATCCCGAAATCCACGCGGGCGAAGCCGCGGGCAGAAAGCTAGTTTTGAATATTTCACCCCCATAGGAAAATATGAAATGCACAAAGATTACAGTCTTAACTTGATGATATGTTTAATTAATTTGTACGTATCTCGTGCTTCTTTAGATAGCGGCTACGCAAGTATACTATTAAACCTGCCCACCTCATGAGAATGACGGGCAAGAAGGTGTTGGCGGTAGAGATGGGCGGCGGGTATTTACCCGTGGGAAAATTCCTGGGTAAATACCCACTTCGGGTAAATACCCGGTATTTATCGGGAAAATAACCAAATGCTGGGTAAAAACGACTTTCAAGCAATTTTCGTAATTATACTAACCGAACTTACATTTATTTCTATACTTTCAAATCAATTTTTGTTGTTTTCCATTTTTAAGGTTGAATTTCGGCAATTGGCATATATTTCACAGTATTATTTAGTTAAACTATCAAAAAATATACACTCTACAGCAATAAAGTCGAAACACGAGCACACTATATAGTAGTCTATCCACTTCCAAAATAATTTTTAACAATAATGAATATATTAATAGCGCTAATTTTTAATATAGTAATACTACAAACAACCTAATCTTACTATTAACTCAAAAAAGAAAAATGAAATGTTCGTTCGTTCTCCATTTATGTGTTTACATGTTTAAAGAACGAGAATGAATACAAATAATTAAAAAAATATGTTAGTTATAGACAAGAATTTAAACTACCCGTCAGTGTAGAAATGATTGGAATGATCTGACTATATTTTTTTAATGAGGCGATGAATTAATTATTTTTATATTAAAAGAATAACATGTTACGATTTTTTTCCCTGCCGAGTATATTATAATAATATAACATCAAAAATACAACAATCAACACTGAGGAAAAATATAGCTAACAAAGCCACAATAAAAACGTTGTCAATATTTTTTTGTATTTGCATCAAAATACATAGGTAAAGAATATAATTAATTTATCTATGGCCACAAAGTTTTTATTGTCAAACTTTTATGAATCTGTGGACAATACGTTATTTGTCATTTTATTTAAGTTATAGTATTATTAACACTGTCGCAACTTTACGTTGTCAACGATTTCCATATTTTGTAGATCTATCAAAATTTAAAATTGTTTGATTCACAAAAGAAAATAATAGCAAAGTGCCTTTTGTGCTGAGATACATTTTTAATTATTAACTTTGGCGTATTGACAAAGTAAGTGGCATGAATTGGCGGCGGGGGGAGCTAATGATTTAACGAACTTTGTCAGTTGATCGAAGTTTTATTTTGATTTTGTTTCATTTGCCTGTGATCGTTGAGCGCGTGTGAATATATCATTTCGTTTTAGCGGTTTAAACACCTGACAGGATTACAATAAATTGCTATAATTCCTTTGGTGGACCAAATCAGTATACCGGTACCGGTTACGTGCTACGAATCAAAAATCACATAGGTTTTTAACCACTTTGAGAACTATTTTAATGAGTGACAATTGCGAGATATTCAATATGGACGACGAGGCTCTACACTGAGAAAAAAAGGCCTAACAAAGCGACAATAAAAGCTTTGTTAGAATTTTATTGTTATAGCAGCTAAATAAATTGCCAACCCAACAGTGCGGCTTTAGCGCCTAAAACAATGTTTTTATTGTTAAAATTTATTTAGTCTCAGTAGCAAAATTACATAAATACTGTAACTATTTTTGAAACATTTGAACGGGGTAACAAAATTGGGTATTTTTGGCATAACAAAGTTTTAACTTAACAAAATAAGAGTTGTCAGCATGTTTACTTTAGTGCTGTCGGGTTAATAATCTTTGGTGGCGCGGGGCGGTGGACAGCCAATGAGCGCGGCCGTATCCTGCCAGCGCCAGCGCTCATTGGCTCTCTGAGGGTATATGACGCAAGCCGCTTACGCAAGAAAACCAGTTTTATCTTGTCAGTTGGTGAGTTACTGTGTACCTCAGCTTTAAAAGTGTATATATTATATTTGAATGAAAAAATATGGAAGATCTAGACAGATTTTTACAAAATAACAATCTGTCACATCTGTTGTCAACTCTGATGGGTAAGTTTACTTTTGTGTTTGTGTCTTCGCTTTACTGATAGGCAATTATTTTATTTATGAAATTCTTGTTGTCATATTATGTTTGTATGCAGTTAAAGCATTAAACTAACACCTTCAAGAAGTAACTATAGCTGCTGCATGCGCGTTAATTTGCGTAACTTAACCGCTTTGTCTATAATTGTATGGGATTAATATTATAACTTATTGCTATTACTAAAGGAAAGTAATTAATACTTAAACAGGTAGAAAGACAGGTTCAAATAAATAATGGTAACTATAGAAAGTGGAAAAAATAGAAGTAGTTATAATAGCAGATACCTTGATAAAATAACAAAGTTACCTTGTTGAAATAACAAAGTTACATTGGTTGATCAAATTATTTTATTGTAGGTACTTATTGTATTATACCATATAAGGTACTCTGTGCCTTTATTGTGTGAATGACCAATTTTCATTGTCAGGGTAGGTTAGGTAGATTTATTTGGGATTGTTTATCATAAGTGCACCACATCCAGAGACTTAAAGATAACCCTGCACTTCTTTTTCAGACCAAGACATCACTTTAGAATTACTTGTTGAGGCTAATGATCATGAACTCAGTGAGATTGTTCCCAAAATTAAAGACAAAATTAAAATTAGATCCGCACTGGATAAGTTACAGGTAGGATATCCTTTCTAAAAACTAATTCACACAGTACTTATATAGGTTACTAAATCAAAACTCTAGGTCAATCGGTTCTATTCTATGCTTTTTTACTTCTTTTTTACTTGTTACCTTATAGTGTTATTAATTATTATTTTGTTACAATTTGTCACTATTCATTAATAAAACAATTTTCGAAATTATTTCAGGTTTCTTCAGATGCTAAAGAGTCAGTGTCAGTAAGCTTGCCATTTAGACAAAATGCTACTATAGATTTTCTTTCGGATGAGGCTAACGGAACACAATCTCAGGTATGTAAAATATAGGTTACCTATCTATATTTTTGTACTACTCTATTATGTCATAGGGTTGGGCAAAGGCTTCCCCTTTTCTTTGTACACATAAATAAATTAAAAGTAAAAAAAAAAACATTTTTAATATAAGCTTTTATGTGAATGCTCTAAAAAAGAAGAAAATAAACTTAATTTATAACTTTATCCATCAAATTATAAAGCTATTTCTTACACAATTTATATGACATAAACGCTTCTCGCAAGATCTGAGTACTCATTTTTTTTATTCAAGGAATGGACGATCCCTTTGGACTCATCAGACTTGAAATATTAAATGACTTCAAGACATTTCAAGGGACAGAGAGAGGAAAAAGTCTTCGTCAAGTGTTGTCCTCAATATCTGCTGGAAAGGTTCTTCTGCTAAAGCTGAGAAGAGAGAAAGGTTGAGTAGTGTAGACCGTGCACTGTTGGTCAAAATAATTGTGGAAGTAGAGATAAATACTTTAGATGAACACAAGCAATCAATTAGAAAGGATGTTTGGCAGCGTTGGAGTAAGAAGTGTCAGATCTTTTCACAGGAGAAAGTTCAGAAGTTTATTATGTGCCTTATCATATCATCGCTTCTTCTTCGAGTTGTATTTTGTTAAATAAATACACATTTTTTTTTCAATACTTACCTGTTTTCTTTTTTAACCTTACACATACCTTTTGCATATTTTTTGCTACAACAATAATGCAATATTGCCGTCCTTGAAATTTGTACTTTGTTAATGGTTTGCTATGGAAAAAAAATATTATCCACGAAGACTATGCCTTATAAATATTGCAATGTGTTCGGGGATAATAGTTTTTTTCCACAGTAAACCGTTAACAAAGTACAAGTTTCAAGGCCGGCAATGTTACTTTGTTGTCGTAGCAAAAATATGCGACAAAAGCACTTAGTTGAAGCAGCAATAGTAAATTTGCCAAAACCACAAAGTAAAATTGTTAATGCAACTAAATAAACATTGATGTATGGACAATAAATATCAAGCACGCTTTGTTATTCCAGCAATATTTTTTTGATACTACAACTAAGCAAATTAGTTGTATTATACAAGGTTACTAAAACAATAGACAAAGGGACTATTTTAAATTTGTTACAGTATATATTATACTTTGCTTGCCTGACAAACATTGCATTGTTGCAGAAACTAGATTGGTATCATTGTTGCATTAACAACTTTAAAAGTAACAATAATAAGTTGTTTTCTTAACCATCCAACTTTGATCGCTCACCAGTAACTAAGTTTTATTGTTGCGATGGCAATATTTTTTTCTCAGTGTAAGGGTATTTTTATAAATGCCGGACTTAGTCATTTGACAAATAAAATGTTGGGTAAGTACCACCCTTGTTATCCTGTTACCCATAAGGTTTGCTTACCTCAGCGGTCCTAACCCTAAATTATTTGCTAAATAGTGCTCTGAGCAAACTTTCCAACCTGAGCAAAGAAACTTACGTTAAAAGGTAGATTTGTAACCTTCTGCAACTACTTTTCAAAATCAGTCAAAATGTATAATCAAGTGCAGGTCTAGTACCTGCACTTGATTGCAACTGCCAATTTAGGGGGTAAATGTAGGGGGGGAACTTAACAATGTATTTGTTGTTAAATTGACAACAAAAACTTGTACCCGGAACAAAGTTCACATTGTTAATAAAAATTGTATTTGTAACAACGTTTAACATTGCTAATAAATGTTGTTATAATCACAATAAACATCTGACAATAAAAACTTTGTATCTATATCAATTTGCCTTAAACGGTTGTGTGGGGTTAAAGTTTTTTTGATACAATGACAATAATTTTCTCTCAGTGAACGTTTATTATTATTTAAAAGAGAAAAATCATGTAAGATGATATACAACATAAAAATAAAACAATAAACAACATTAATTACTAGTTAAAAAAGATGCTTTAATCAATAAAGTGTTTTTTTAATCCATTAAACATGTTACATTAAACATGGAAGACCTAGGCGAACATATTTCGAACAAATCGAAAGTGTTCTCAAAAAAGGCCAGGTCAGAAGTACCCGCAATCGTCGAGCATGTATGAGGAATGTTATGAAAGTAGATGAAGCGAAAGAGATATGTAAGGACCGTAGCAAGTGGAAGGACGTAATCTCTGCCTACCCCCGTGGGAAAAGGGCGTGAGTGTATGTATGTATGTATGTATGTATTAAACATGTTAGTCACTATCTGAATCGCTTTCATATATCGCGGTATTAACGTCTAAAAATTCTATTTTTGTAACATTTTGGGAGGTTAAAGGTACATTCAAAGTTGAACTAGTAGTTGAACAAGCTGGAGAACGGGAAAAGTTATCTTCGTCCTCTTCACTTTCTTCTTCATGTTTATGTAGCAAATTCCAGTTGTAGGAAATAAATGATATTTTTGCAGCTCTTTCTGTGGACAGCCGGTTTCTCTGCGATTACTATGGATATGGCCATGGGTACTAAAGAGGCGTTCTGTAGCAGCTGATGTGCATGGTGCAGTCAGTATTCGCACTGCTACTTTGCTTAGCAGTTTTGATGAACAGATGCCTTTCCACCCAAACAATCGGATTTATAGATTTGATATTTTTCCATACAAATGATTTGCACCACAAACCTTCTCTCGCTCTGTAATCCGGTAGCACTAGGATACATTTTTCCTTTTGTTTTTTATATTGTTTTTGGATATGTTCAATATCCGAAAACAATATATAGCGGAGCTATAATATTTGTATTACATATAGTACCCATTTTATACGATTCTACTGCATAATGTTATAAGAAAAAGCAAAAAAAGAAATACCCGTTTGGGTATATAAAATGGGAAAATACCCCCAAAATACCCGATTCGGGTAAATACCCGGGTAGAATCCCATCTCTAGTTGGCGGTGAGTCTGTCCCCGAGTATACTCTGCTAAAATATGGTGTACATCTTCTACCATACCACACATTGAGTACAGAGGGCTATCTGTCCTTCTCATGAGGTAGGCAAAAAAATCTTAATGACGTTTTAGAACATTTAAACTACTCGCTGTGTAGCTACTAGAAATACTATATAAATAACCAAAGCCAAACAAAAACTCTGTACACTTCTATGTTAGTATCATTTGTTTAATTTTGATATATATAATCTAAAAAAACATCCTTTGCAATGATAATAGACGCGTTGTTCACCTGTTGTAATAACATTGCTACGTTAATTCACTTGTTAACTTGTCAAGCCAACGGAGGCTGATCGCCGATACCAATTATAGCGAACAAAGGACCCTGGATTGTAAAAACTCGCATTTCAATTGTTATCAAGATATAATTATGTCTCGTGATTATGCAAAGCGTGTGGGATATGTCGATTTATCTGTGTTGATTGACAAGTTATTGGTAATGTTATTACATTTCATAATAACAGTGTGGATATGTCCACACCGAAGGGCATAGGCCTAGTCTATATAGATCTATTACTATATAGATTTATCCCTTCAACCCTTAGTCGACTCTCAGTGTGATTGGTTTGATCACGGAATACATACAAGCGAGTTAAAGACACAGTCCAAGTATCATCTAAGAAGCTTGTCCGTTCCTTATAAAACTAGAGCGACAGAATTCGATACAGTTGCCATAACCGGACATTGTCCCCTGAACAAGCACCTGTTTAGAATAGGTGTGCCAGACAGCCCTTTATGAAGAGGATGCATTGAGATAGAGGAATGACACGGTCTCATGGAATGCAGAAGCATGGTTGATTAATGGGAAAACGTCTCCGCTCTCCAGCATCCTTACCGAAAGCATGCAGGACCCCAAGAGGCTGTTAGAGTTCTGGGAAGGTCTGGGATAGTTGAAGTAAGAGAAGTTACCCACCATAGTAGACCATAGATTAAGTGCCCATAAGCCCATCTAATTAAAATACAAGGAGTTTCCTCGAAGTTGTATGATGTGGCAACAAGTCGATGTTATCGTAGTGTGCTATGCGCTACGATAGGGGGTGGTGACCTCTCACTATCATCCATTGTAAGATCATGTTGAATAATAAAGGTGAATTAGGTTTTCCTTTTAAGTACGAAAGCAAAGAAGGAAAAGGGAAACAATCTCCGAACCGCTTCCCCCCATTGCAGATAGTTGGGTGGTAGAAGGCGGGCTTCTATGACCGTTCTCCGCGGGTCTATACGTCAATTAAACTAAACGAAAAGAACAAAAAAAAATAGCATATTCCCATTTAAAAGGCCAGCAACGTATCTGTGACTCCTCTGGTGTTGCGGGTGTCCATGGGCAACGGTTATCGCTTACCATCAGGTGATCCGTTTGCTCGTTTGCTGCCTTATCCTATAAAAAATAACTCATGATGGGCGTCTATAGGTTAATTTGTTTTCGAACTATTTGTATTCACCGAAATAACTTCGTACTTTGTGTAATATCAATTTTATTAGAATCGCTGTTTGACAATTTGCGCCCACCCATCATGACTATAACTTTGGCGCAAGCTGCTTGACTTTAGCAATTGAGACTGTTGATGTGTACAAACAAATAATGTGCTGTATTTTCAGATTTCGAGTATATCGAAAAACTGAAGACAGAATGCAGCAGACCAGGATATGTGGGCTGAGCGTCAGCTCTCTGGGGATTTTGTCTTTGCTGCTCTTCATCATAGACAGGAGTAAAGCTGTAAGTATTCTATAGATGAATTTGATGTAGTGTACTTTTTATGGTGATGGTTAATTTTTTTTTGTGTAGTATCTATGGATAAGTCTTCAAAAATGATGTTAAGATTTCTATTATCATTCTTTTCTAAACTGAATCACTTGCAGAGTGGTAAAATTCCAAAGTCTTCCAAACTTCAAATCACACGAAACATCCTACCAAGTAGTAAGTAGATATCAAGATATAATTACTTCTAAATCAACATTAAACTTTTTCTATGCCAATATAAGAAGCATCTGTAAGCCAGGAAAATTCGACGAACTTAGGTGTATAATACAGTCTTTAAAAAAACAAATACATATATTATTGCTAACCGAAACATGGATTCAATCGAAAGAGCAGGCACAAAGATTTAACCTACCCAACTATACTCACTACTATAATATTCGCAACGATACTATAGGTGGAGGCGTCTCAATTTATGTGCATAATGATTTGAAGCATACACTATCATCAGAGGCATATATCGATGGGATAAACTATTTATGGATAAATCTCGAGAAGTATGCTCTCGATGTTGGAGTTATATACAACCCTGGTTATACCAATGTTAACGATTTCATGGAGCAATACCAATTACAAGTTAATCAGAAAAAGAGATGTATTATTTTTGGCGATACAAACATAGATCTTCTAGTCTCTAATAATAAATTACGGCGCTACAAAGAGGTGTTAAAAGAATCCGGCTTCAATATCATAAATAAACAAGAATCTGCCCATTGTACAAGAGAAACTGCACAAACAAAAACCATTATTGATCACGTTGTCACTAACCTAAGAAAAGATAAATTTAATGTGTCTATAATCGAATCTTCATTATCGGATCATAAAAATATATATCTTGAGATCAAGAGATATACACCTCCCAAAAAACAAAAGGTAAAATACGACTTAATTGACTACAAACAACTATTTAACAAAATAAAAGAAGCCAATTTTAAAAATGACGAACATGATTTTACTAAACTAGAAGAGTTTATAAAGGCAAGTGTTGCAGATAGTAAAATAACTAAACAGAAAGTGATCAATGTACCTCAAAAAAATTGGATACATAGCAAATTAATAACAGAAATAAACGAGAAGAATCACCTTTATAGTAAAATGAAAAAAGATCCGACCAACGTGAGCCTAATGGATCAAATTCAAAAAAAAAACAAGGTTGCAGAAATGATTAAGCAATCAAAGAAAAAATACTTTTACGACCAATTTTCGAAGTGTACTCATAAGCCTAAAAAAATGTGGAAACTTATAAATACTCTCTCTAACAATTTGCTAAAAAATAGCCGTGCTCTTCCAAATTTACAAAATGCCTCCGGTGTAATTACCAAAGATCCATTAGAAATTTGCAATATTTTTAATCAATATTTCGCGAACATAGGCTCAGAGCTAGCGAATAAAATTCCCCCTAAATACCATGACAGTGAAATCCCCACGTTGCCAAAATTGAAATTAAACCAAGCTTGCCTGTTGGAATTTAGTGCATGTGATGTAAGTGAAGTAGCACAAATTATCGATGGTCTTGACTCAAACACAAGTTTGGGTATCGATACAATTAGTACTAAGACCCTAAAATGCATAAAAAATCTCATCATACACAATCTGACTAACTGTTTTAATAAATTACTATCCAACGGACTATTTCCCGATAGCCTTAAGGTAGCGAAAGTTACGCCAATATTTAAATCAGGTGCCAAATCTGATCCGGGTAACTATCGTCCGATCTCAGTGTTGCCAGTGCTTTCCAAAATCTTTGAAAAACTTATTTATATCAGACTAAATAATTACCTTACAAATAACAACTTCCTGTACGAACACCAGTATGGTTTCCGCGCTGGCACGAATACCCTTGACGCAGCTTTAGATGTAATAACTAAGATTAATACAAATATTGACCAAAAGCAAATGGCGCTCGGTGTGTTTATCGACCTGAGAAAGGCCTTTGACACCGTGAGCCACTCCTTGCTGCTGAAGAAATTGGAAGGCATAGGCATAGCGGGTGCGGCTCTTAGTTTGCTCGCATCTTATTTGTCAAACAGGCAGCAAGTACTTAGGATAGGAACCTATCAAAGCAGCCTTACAGCTTTGACATATGGCGTACCACAGGGCTCTATTTTAGGCCCGCTACTCTTTCTCATTTATGTGAATAATATCTACCAAGCAGGAGTACAAGGACACTTAACACTTTACGCAGACGATACATGCTTGTTTTATTTTGGACAGAATTTAGACGAACTTCTTACAAAAGCACAAGGGGACCTAGACATACTAACCGATTGGTTCTTGTACAATCTCCTGACAGTGAACGCATCTAAAACATCTTACGTAATATTTAAGGCGAAAAATAAAAAATCTTTCAGCCAAAGAACGTTAACTCTAGATGGCGAGACACTTCGGCAAAGCAGTGAAGAAAAATATTTAGGATTATTACTAGACAAAAATTTAACCTGGAATCCACACTTACAAAATTTGCAAAAAAAATTGTCTTCACTTGTAGGTGTCCTTAGCAATATGTCTTCTTGCATACCCAAAAAGGTACGACCTCTCATTTATAATGCATTGGTTAAGCCTCACTTACTATACCTTATAGAAATATGGGGGACCGCAGCTAAAACTAATCTCAAATATATACAAACACTACAGAATAAAATTATAAAAATACTTTATCATTACGATTTTCTGACTCCCACAAAAACTATATTTATGGATACAAAGCTTTTAAATTTACACCAACTTTATACATATAGTACTTGTGTCCTAGTATATAAGATAATACATAAAATTACAAATTCTAAAATCTCGTTTGTAACTAAAATACATAAATACTCATCGCGACGTCCTTGTCAACTTAACCTTCCTAAAGTCAGAACCAACTATGGCCGCAAGGCATTATCATTTGCAGGAGCACGGCTATATAACTCTATACCAGATAGCATAAAGGAGGCAAGTTCATTGAATATGTTTAAGAAAAAATTATTTGACTATGTAGTTACAGATGAATCATTCTTTTCTTAGTACTTCTCATTAACCAATTTTAAATTGCAAAGTAAAAATTAGTTAACATCTCGTAACTTAAGCCACACACCAACATAGATTTTGCGCAATCATTGCGGGACGAGTTTTTAGTATTGTGCCGTGCCGTGCGTATGACTTGGTTGCGGGTAGAGTGGGTAGAATGTGAATAAAAGTGGTAAAAGTTGAACTGACATTTGAACAGTGAGTTGTATAGTGGAATATTTTTTACTTGCTAGTTTTATGTTTTCATGTAAGCGACACTATGTGTCTTAATGGAAATAAATGATATTAAACCGAAGCTGTAAGTATTCTATAGATGAATTTGATGTAGTGTACTTTTTATGGTGATGGTTAATTTTTTTTTTGTGTAGTATCTATGGATAAGTCTTCAAAAATGATGTTAAGATTTCTATTATCATTCTTTTCTAAACTGAATCACTTGCAGAGTGGTAAAATTCCAAAGTAATGTGCAATAAAAACATAGTTCCTATTATCTGGGTAATAGAAACGTCATTTAGCTTATTGTTTCTAGCATTTAGCTTCTAGTAAATCTCATCACTTAGCCAATCATAGTCCACTGCTGGACATAGGCCTCTCCCAATTTGCGCCACAACACCCGGTCCTCCGCCTTCCGCATCCAGTCCCCTCCAGCGACCTTCTTCAGGTCGTCAGTCCACCTGACGGAGGGGGTCCTACTTTACGGGTGCCGAGTCGCGGTCTCCATTCAAGGACTCGTCTGCTCCATCGGCTATCAGTCCTTCGGCAAACATGGCCAGCCCATTGCCACTTCAGCGAGCTTATTTTGCGAGCTATGTCGGTTACTCTGGTTCTTTGTCGAATGACCTCATTTCGAATTCGATCCTTCAAAGAAACTCCGAGCATAGCTCGCTCCCCGCTGCGCGACTTTAAATTTATGGACTAGCCCGACCGTTAATGTCCACGTTTCGGCGCCGTAAGTTATAACCGTAAACGTAAACCGTAAACGTAAACCGTAAACGTAAGCCGTAACTAGTAAATCTACACTAATATTATAAAGAGGAAAGATTTGTATGTTTGTACGTAACGAATAAACTCAAAAAGTACTGGACCGATTTTAATAATTCTTTTTTCATTAGAGAGCTACATTATCACTGATTAACATTGGCTGTATTTAGTACTAGATTACTATAGAAATCTTTAGAAATTCTTATTAAAACAAACCGAAGGTCTTTCATCGCATACGCTGCGAAGAGTATTAATGATAGGACAAAAAATGTTCGACAATATTATAGAATATATCAATATAGAAATATCTCACATTTTTAAGTAACACTAATTGTTATAAGTATCAAATAAAGCTAAGAAATAGAATTTAATACTTGTTCATAATGTTATTTCATTCCTATAAATCCTACTACTATTATTATAAAGGCAAAAGTTTGTAAGTATGGATGTATGGATGTTTGTTACTCTTTCACGTAAAAACTACTGAATGGATTTGAATGAAACTTTACCACAATATAGCTTATACATCAGAATAACACATAGGCTACATTTTTTGAGGTTTCTAATGTGAGGTCGTAAAAAAACAGATTGTTTGCGCTTACATTGCAAACGCTGACTGAATCCTACAAGATAGATCAAAACAACTACCTATAGGCCTATGATTAGGGCTCTACAGTGCTTAGTTACCGTATTTCTTATTTATTACTAGACTAGACGGGACGAACCTGAAGTCCACGCGAACGAAGTCGCGGGCAAAAGCTAGTACGTACATATTTCGATTTTGCATAGAACTTGGCATTCATTTAGATCTCCATTCGTTTTGCGGCGAAGACCAACGCCAAATATAATTTTTGTTTTTGAACTTGGCTCTCCTTTCGTCGGGTCGATTTTATTCGAGGCCTTAAAACTAAACTAGAATGGCAGTTTATTTGTGTATAATTGACAATTTAATTAAGTTTTAATGGAAACTATATATTTATGTGTCCGCATGGAGCGCTGA
This sequence comes from Scirpophaga incertulas, assembly GCA_036419045.1. Classification (NCBI taxonomy): domain Eukaryota; kingdom Metazoa; phylum Arthropoda; class Insecta; order Lepidoptera; family Crambidae; genus Scirpophaga; species Scirpophaga incertulas. The sequence continues at coordinate 23,912,635 of CM071636.1, forward strand.
CTTCACTACTCAGTTCTTAACTTTTGCAGCTTTCAGTACTCGATATCTGTATAATGTATCCTTACATACATAAATCGGAAAGTGAGTTTGTTTGTTTGTTCCGCTTTCACGCCGTAACTACTGAACCGATTTCTTTGAAATATTGCAGACGAAAAGACAAAAGTCCGGATTAAATAATAGGGTACATTTTATCCTGGAAAATTTTACAGATCCCACGGGATGCGCTTAATAATAAAGGCTTCGCTCAAAAACTACTACACGGATTTTCATGCGGTTTTCACCAATAGATAGAGTGATTCTTGAGAAAGGTTTTGCGGTATTCCCATGGGAAAAGGTAAGTCCCATGGGAAGCGCGATGAAACCTTCGCACCATAAACCGACTTCCACGCAGATGTAGCCGTAGGCGAAAGCTATGACCCTTAACCCTCTATAGACCCTATCCCGGATTCCACACGGGCGAAACCGCGGGCAGAAAGTTAGTTACAAATAAATTAATATTTTTTACACTCACACCAATTAGCCTATCCCAAAGTTTTGTAAGGCTTGTGTTATAGGATCTAGGGCAACGGATAGACATACATATTGTTACGCCGGTGGCTTAGTAAAACTTCAAAAGTGATTTTCTGTGACTTAGAAACGTTTTCAGCAGGCTGAAACGTCGTTTCAGGCCGTTTCAGAAGTAGCTCTTTCACATACTAAAAAATCTAAATTACACCCAAGTTACAGTAGTTTTCAGGCGCCTGAAACATGTTTTCAGTACGTTTCAGGCTACCCTCTATCCAACGCCGCAATAACCTGAAAACCCGTTTTCAGGCGTTTTCAGGACCCCTTATGAGCCATTAAGCCTACTTCAGTAAAAGGACATAAATTTCAATAGGAGTGAAAGAGATAGCAATAGTAGAAAGAGACAGATATAGTTGGAACATTCGAGAAGTATTAGAATGAGAAAACATCATTAGAAAGAGATAGACAAACACAGAATATTCGAGAAAGATAGTACGGAATATTCGAGTATTGTGTATCGAGAATATTCGAGTATCGAGACAGTTATACTCGAAACGTCTCGAACGCGCGACGTATTGGACTACACATTCGAGTGTGTCCGCGAATGTTCTGGCAAGAGTGGCAAGTATCTTAGGGGACTATATAAGGCTGTGTCCGGCCGCCGGGAGGATTATTGTTTTGCGATACAGTGCGAAAGCATCTAAGTGATATTGGAGAACTAAGAAGCGACTTTCAGTGCTTTCAGTGATTAGTGACTGTTAGTGTGGTAATTAATAAAAGTTCAGTGTTTTGGTAGACCGCCCTTTGATTTACTGACCCCAGCTCGTAACATTTGGTGTCAGAAGTGGGATCAGTATGCCGGTTCTACCAAAGGAAGACACGGAAGGAAGAATCCGGACAAGAAGCCAGCGACAACAGGAAGCCGACCAGAGACGCTTCGGAGCTACTCAGCCGCCAACTGACGAGGACCAGCAGTCAGTTATGGAAGCCACTCCCTCAACGTCGGCTGCCGCACCAGATTGGACGGCTTTCATGGCGATGATGCAGGAGCAGGCCCGCCGTCAGGAGGAGCAGGCCCGCCGTCAGGAGGAGCAGGCCCGCCGTCAGGAGGAGCAAGCACGCCGTCTGGAAGAGCAGTTGCAGCGTGATAAGGAGGAGCAGGCCCGCCGTCAGGAGGAGCAGACTCGCCTTTTGAGGGAACAACTGCAGCTCGGCCAAGATGAACAAATGGTCCTGATCAAGATCTCCAAGCGACTTTCGGCAATAAGGTCAAAGTGATAGAAGATAAGGTTCTGCAACACGAGAACCGTCTCACCGAAGCTGAATCTGAGATTGCCGATGTCAAGAAGGCTTTGGGTAATCTGAAGGTCGGAGATGGGACAGCCACTATCGTCAGTGCCGCTCCTTCGGTGCGAGGATTCAAAGTGCCACCTTTTGATGGGAGTTCCTCGTGGTCAGCCTATAAAATACAGTTTGAGGCTGTAATGGAGGCAAATGGGTGGACTAAAGCCCAGGCCATGACCGCACTCAAGCTAGGCCTCCGAGATCAAGCCTTGACAGTCCTCGAAGCTCTTGACAAGAAGGTGAGCTTCGAGGAACTATTGGAAGCGCTTGAGGCAAGATACGGCGACGCACACCTTGAACATGTGTTTCGGGCCCAGCTAAAAGATCGGGTTCAGCGTGTTGGTGAAAACCTGCAACAATGGGCCCTAGAGGTAGAAAAACTGGTACGTAAAGCGTACCAGTCCGCACCGACGTTAATTGTGGGCAACCTTGTACAGGCTTTTGTCGACGGCATTCGGGACCTCGAAGTGAGAGCTGCTGTGAGACTCGGGCACCACGAAACTCTTAAAGACGCCCTGGCCCATGCTCTAGAAGTGGAAGCTGTAAGGCAAGACCATCGGTCTCACCGTGTCAGGGAGGTAGTTGCAACACCTGTGCGTGACCGCTTTAAGGGATATAGCCCTAGATGCTACACTTGTGGCGAAAAGGGACACCTCCGATCAAGTTGTCCTAAGCGTAGCTCAGGGATTGATGAAGATGGGCCTCAGGAGAACAGGGCAGCTAATAGCGCTGTCCAACAACAGCAGGGAAACGAGTAAACGCCAGGACTGCGGGGCGAGTGCTGGCTGGTGTTTTCGCAGAGCCCCAAGGATTTCGATCTCACAAGCCCACGATGGGAACAGCCTGATCATCAATGGCGAGGTTAACGGAAGGCCATGTAAGCTGACAATCGATACCGGAGCTTCTCGCACGGTTGTCAGTTCCCAACTTGCGAATCGGTTTCTGAGGGACTTCAGAAACAACAGCCTGGAGCGATTAAATTTAGTAACCGCCACCGGTCAGCACATACCCGTCCGAGGCGAACAGAAGGTGGAGTTGAAGTTGGGTAATCAAGTTTACCTGCACAACGTCATTGTGGCTGATATTGTCGATGACTGCATTCTCGGATTAGATTTTATGAGGAAGAGTGGTTGTGAGATCGACGTCAAGCAAGGAATTATGAGTTGTGGACGAGAAGAATTGTTCATGGAAGGAGCCACACCGGGGAAAGTGTATAGCTTAAAGAAAACCGCTCTACCCCCAAAATCAGAAACCATTGTTCCGGTTAGTCTCCCTTACAATTCTGGGAAGATACATCGATGTGTACTCATTGAAAGATTAGATCATGAGCAGCCATGGAAGATGGCACGAACTCTGGTAAGAACCACTGGCTTTGCAGCAGTTCGTGTACTGAATCTTGACGATAAAGAACACGTGATCGAAAAGGGAATGTTACTTGGTACGAGTGAGGAGGTAGACTGGTTGCGTCGTTGTCAAGACACGACTCATACAAATGTCAACAAAAAATGAAGGAATCAGCGTGTCAAAACTTTTGGAAGACTGTCGAGACGTTTTGTCTAAGGAACAGATAGACAAGGCTAAGAAGATGTTACTCAAGTACGCTGATGTTTTCTCTACTAACGACGAGGACATTGGGAAGACGAGTTTAGTTCAACACAGAATTAACACTGGGAACGAATTGCCTATCCGCCAGCGACCAAGAAGACTACCGATAGCACGGGGAAAAGGAAGTGGAGACCATGATTGAAGGAATGGTGAAGGAAGGTGTTATAGAGCCTTCGTCCAGCCCATGGTCTTCACCCGTGGTGCTTGTAAGAAAAAGGATGGCAGCATGGCGTTTTTTGTGTTGACTACCGCCGCCTGAACGACATCACAAAGAAGGACAGCTATCCATTACCCAGGATTGATGACACGCTGGATATGCTTACCGGAGTGAAGTGGTTCAGCACGTTAGATTTAAAAAGTGGCTACTGGCAAGTAGAAATTGACCCTAAGGACAAGGAGAAAACTGCATTT
>CM071636.1:23916598-24126598 GCA_036419045.1 Scirpophaga incertulas
CAGAGTGACCGGCTTACCCACTAAAAATCCCCCGTATCCTCCAAGCCCATATCCGGGCGCGTGGCGGGGTGCGCTTTCCCGATTCTACCGCCACACTCTCACGGGCTAGTTCGACCTTAGTCGGTTGAGCCATCGCCAAAGGGGGATTGTCCGAGAACACTCCCCAGGTAGAGAGGCACTTTGACGGCGTGCGCGGTTAGCCAGTCGCGCACGCTGCCTTCCACGGCAAGGGTCATTAGACGAACGCTTGCTCGCCTTCACCTTCGCTTTCAGAGTTTCTTGCCTGTTCTTCTCGAGAAGGCTCTCCCAATTTCCGAAACAGGTGTCGAGTCAATTTTTTTTTCCTTATTCGTACGTACGGACAAGGTTTTGTTTTTTTTTTAAGCTTTGTTGTTTGTTTTGTCTGTTGACGTCAATAAGTGCCGTAAAGGTCTATGTTGAATAAAGATTATTTGATTTTGATTTGATTTCAAATTCAAATTCAAAATCATTATTCAGTCTGGGCTGTTACAAGCACTTGTAAATGTCGAAAAGCACGCCATCGGTTCGCAAATCTACGGCGGGAGACCTTGTACTGAGAAGAACGGCAAGAAACTCAGCAAGGCTGTTTTTTTCCCTGTATTAAATATATACAGAGTCGTCAATTTGGAAAATGACTTCAATATTGATAATTCATGAAGTCACTTTCCATTACATAATATAATATTAAAAAATTATTTTGAAAAACATGCTATATTAGGATGCCGTGTCATACAGTTTTAAAAGAATATATTAAGTTAAATTAAAATTATAATAAATACGAGTAGTACCCAGTATAGCAAAGAGCAGACTCATCTCCGCTGGCAGCACCCGTTCACGAAAGCATGACGCATGAAACCAGCCATCGCTTCGCTCAACCATGTTTTAGGGAAACGTAACGACCCGCCTCACCATTCATTCACCTGCCAATCTACCTACGGAGTCGGAGCTTAAGTCTCCATTTGCTCCTGGCCCGGCCTTGGTGCACCAGACTGTGCCGCCTTGGCCGGGATGAGACGTCCTCTAAGGGGGGAGGGGAATGCAGTTTATCCCCCCCCATACGGTGGTTCGAAGGGCGCTTTGCGTCAGAGCACACGGCACAATTATGTGCCTCCTTGCACTCCGACGCTTTGTGCCCCTCGACGCCGCAGCGGAAACAGAGTCCGCTGCGATCCTTCGCGGAAGACCCCCTACTTACCTGATATTTCGTTTTGTTTTTTTTTTTACAAAGACGTCGTGAGATCCATTATCGTGGACCCCCGTTTTCATACCATGGACCTCAAAATTTTTGTTTCGCTGACGTAGACCCCTTGCATTCAAATTCAAATTCAAATTCAAAATCATTTATTCAGTCTGGGCTGTTACAAGCACTTGTGAATGTCGAAAAGCTACGCCATCCTATTGCAGGTTATCATATACCCCTAAGGCACGCCTATTGCAGGTTATCATATACCCCTAGGGGTCGATATGGACATCTTCTAGAATCACTGCCCTAGATTATATAACACATGTTATCTATTGTAAGTTGAATCGACTTGATATCCCCTTAGTTGTCGTACCTACAGAATGTAACGGAGGCGCCTACAAGATGTCAATTCAAAACAGGTTATATTATGTCGGTTCCTCGTTCAGGTTCTTTGCGAAAAACTCAAAGGCAGACTTCAACACAAACGCAATTTTATTATAATTTAGACACAGTTAAGCGCCATAGTTTCTCGAGGAGAATAATCCCCCGAAAGTGGTACAGCAATCTATTTATAGGTTCGAGTCAAATACAATTCACATTCATTTCTAGAAGTTAAGTTTAAATGAGCATAACAGTATGAGTGATTGTAGAGTGCATGAGTTATTGTAAATAACCACAATTGTAATTTAAAAACAATTTAAAATTTATAAATTACTTCAAAATTCCTTATATATTTATTGTAAAAATAATGTAAAGTTAGTTTATGTAAACATGAAAATTCTCTGTTATTTTTAATACTTATTAAAACTTTGCATGATTGTTTTGCATGGCGGTACCAAATCAAGGAGGCATATGTAGGATATAATATTAACATATTATATACGCCATAATTACTTATTAAATTAATTAAAAATTACAACAAATACATCGTGGAATAATAATAATAGTAACAATATTTAAGAATTAGGTATTTGAAATTTGGAAAAGTGCTGAAAGTAGTCTAAGACAAACTACATAGGCAGTGTTCCTTTAGATTGCACTTAAAAGAAGCAATGGATTGACAATGGTGAATACTGGTAGTAGCTCATTCCACAATCTAGCAGCACGAACAGTAAAGGGGCGGGAGTAGAATTTGTTGGAGAAGTTGTTGGAAAAACATAAACATCTTCTTCTTCCTGCCCTTTTCCCACCTTAAGTAGGGTCGGCACAACATGTTTCTTCTTCCATTCTCCTCTGTCAACTCGTCAGCTCAACATCGACTTCCTTTACTCTCATATCAGAATTCACACATTCAATCCATCGCTTTCTTGGTCTACCTCTCATCCTAGGTCCATCTATATTCATATCCATCATTCTTCTTGTTATATGGCTTTCATCCCCTCCTCATTACATGCCCAAAACCATGCTAACCTACTGCTCCTTACCTTCTCAGTCACTGGCGCTACTTTCAAACTTCTCTTATATACTCATTCTTGATCTTGTCCATTCTTGTGACCCTACACATCCATCGCAACATTCGCATCTCTGAAGCGTGCAGTTTCCTTTCGTCCTTCGCTTTCGTTGCCCAGCATTCAGATCCATACATAAAGGACAGGTCTAACGACTGCTTTATAAACTTTCCCCTTAATCTTAAGGGGCAGTTTTGGGTCGCATACAACTCCAGAGACCTGTCGCCATTTCATCCATCCCGCAGTTATTCTATTCCTTACAGCACAGTCAATATCGCCATCGTTTTGGAATAAAAACATAAAACATATTGATATAAATATAGGATCAATCCGGGACTACCCCAAATATGGACCATGGACCACATGTCCGAATCTTCGAATAGTCCAGTACTGAGACTACAGCGCCACTATTTTCATACAAAAAGTTTATTACTATATTTTGAATACCTTGCTATCGAAACCATAAAAAAGAGCATATTCCCATTTAAAAGGCCGGCAACGCTTCTGTGACTTCTCTGGTGATCCGTTTGCTCGTTTGCTGCCCTATCCTATAAAAAAAAAAACTTTATTATAGAATTTTATCGCATGATTTTTTTTATTATCCACAGGCCTTGGATGGTTACGTCCCTGGGGAAGATTACCCCATCTACACGGAAGTTCCCAATGGATTGTCATTCACATGCGATGACAAAATACCAGGATACTACGCTGACCCAGAAACTATGTGTCAGGTTAGTGAATGACATACTTATCAAAGAAACTCAACATATAATTTGTATAAAGAATGTTTCATGGTTGTAATATAATAGGTGTTGTAATATGCTGTTGCCAGATCTGCCATCGGACGCGTCCCCGGGTTGCGGATAGGGGAACGCCCCCCAGATATGGGGGGTACCGGCTTCGGCCGGCGCTGACAAAAACTGGCGGGAGGGAAGCTCGTGGCCCTGTACGTAGTGCAGGGCTGTGAGGGCTGTCGCCCTTCGGGGCGAGGGCTGCGAGGAAGAAAACCTCAATAAAAAATTACCTCGGGGGCCCACTCTGGGCCAACGTTGGTGGTTGCTCGGCAGAAATGTCGGGCGTCCATGGCGTAGGGGCGGATTCGCCATCCGTCTCGAAGACACCGTTACCAGCATCTGTGATTCAACCACCCACCGGTGGCTCCGGGCGGGTACGTTGTGCAGTTTGCTGGCCGGGGGGCTTGCCTTAATCGGCCGGCCCGCGGGAAGGAAAACCCACTAAAACCCAACAGCGAAGTTGTCAAAACCTGTGAGCACCGGCCGACCCTCACAGTAAATAGGCTTACCCGGGTACAGGGGGCAATGCCCGGGTGGACCACCCTTTCCCCCATTCTCGTGGGAATCAAAATGAGTAATTTAATTCCAAAAACCCAAAAATCGATGAGCAAAGAAGCGAGGAGGAGTGGGCTCCGTAAAAGGATCGCTCCTTTTACGGAGCCCAAGGATTCCAAGGAGTCCAGTAGTGGACGAAGGTCTGCTACATCGACCGAGCGATCCAGGTCGCGGTTAGGCGCAAATGCCGCACCCAAAGCGGCACCGGCAACCAAAACAGCTGCCCCTGCTGATGTGGCAGAGCAAAAGAAGAGGCAACGGGAGGACTCAGAGTCCTCCAGTGATTCGGCTACATCTTTTAAGTCTACCGGGTCAAACTGGGCAGATGAGGCGTCAAACGCGGGTGACGCCTCTATTAAAAAGAGCTCTCCGCAAGAAGAAGAAGAAGGGTTCCCCCTCTTCTTTTGGCCACAAAGTGCCTTTATTCAGTGAGTCCACGGTGACGAACGCGTCCCGTGAGTCCAGCCGCATCCGCCCACAACGGGCAAATATGTCGGCTTGGCCCACGCCAAGAAGGATTTGGCCGCGGCCAAAAACGCCGAAGACTAGGCGCATCTCGACCGAGAGGTCGACGTGATAGAAAAGCGGGCATTTTCCTAACATTAAAAAAAAAAGGTAAACCTATTCACAATTCACAGATCTCCAGGTCACAAATTGTAAGTGCAAATGAACTTTATAGTGCCATGAAACTAAAAAAAAAAAAATGTATACAAGCTTTTATTAAATGCGCTAAAAAGAACAAAATAAACTTTTACATATAAAAGCTTGTCGCGAGATTTACTCACTTATAGAATACTTTTAACGACAAGCTTTTATATGTAAAAGTTTATATTGTTCTTTTTAACGCATTTAATAAAAGCTTGTGTTAAAAAAAAGTACTTTTAATTTATTTTCCGACTAAAATACCAAGCTTAGCAAACCCTTTCATTTGATACCCATATTGTAGGGGTGCATTATAATAATTGGTGCATTATTAATCTTGTGAAAGTCCGCCATATTGGATTAAGAGTGACGTCACATTATTTATCGAGGTGTTCTTTGCAAGCCCTTTCATTTGATATGATACCCATATTGTAGGGGTGCATTCAAAATAATTGATCCGCCATCTTGGTAATGCCGCCATGTTGAATTTAGAATGACGTCATACACATTCCATGCATTGTCATCCGACATACACGTGCATGCAAAATTTCAGCTCAATCGGTGACCGGGGAGTGGGTCAAATTAAGATTCCAAGATTTTCTTACATAGTTACAAGTGAAGCAAATATAAAAGCTTGTAAAAAGACAATAGAAATGAGATCACAAAATCATTTGTACGAACCCTTGAGCATTTGAGTGCTACTTATATTAGACCTGCTTTTTCTGGTTTTGCTTTATCTTGGCGTACAGTTGATAGTTTTTTGGGATTCACCAGACTTCATTCTTGAACTAGCCTCAGGTTCTCGTATATTTACTTCTCACGTTGATAAACTTACTTTGTTCCCAGGTCTGGCACTGGTGCGTCCCCGGTATAGGCGGCAACATAATGTACTCTTTCATCTGCGCTCCAGGCACAGTCTTCAACCAGATGTCGAGGGTGTGTGACTGGTTCTTCAAGGTGGGTTGTTCTCATGATTACATTAATAATTCATTTATTTCCGTTTCCGGCTGTCAACTTAATAGTAGCTTTGTATATCTCTGTGTTGAATTAATTTGAATTCATGGTGAAATACGTACGTAAGATTGGAATAAGTGAAGTAGTATTGAGGCACAACATCGCTGCTTGAACATAGCTAATAATTTATAGTGATTATACTGCTGTTGGCTGGATTTTTCGTCACTACACTTGCACAGAGGTGAGATACTCGTTCACCGTTTAATTTAAATTTCACGATATAACACATTATACATGTATAATTGGCTACAATTGTTTGGCGCAAGACCCGTGTAATTACTCAGCTGATTGGCTGTCCTTGGCTGTCACCTGTCACATCACGCGACTCACAGACTGCAGAGCACAGATTAGAGTACCTATTCAACGTCGCTGCGCCATAGACAACATTTGGATGCGTTCAGCTGTAATAGTATCACTCCATATCACGACTCGAATCGATTACATCTGTCAATTCGATTCCAACTGATTAAGCGAACGAATATCCTGGAATAATTTTACCTATTCGTTACCTTTAATGAATAGTACTAAAATGGAAGGGCCACTAACTTGTTTTGTATGCAGATCGAAGCTAGAAGTTGCTGAAGGTATGAAATGTAAATCCTGTTCTAAGATTTATCATCATCGGTGCTTAAAATTATCTCGAAGTCAATTCTCTAAGCTAAGTAAAAGCTACCTAAGCAATTGGATATGTCCTGATTGTAAAAATGTAACCCGTCGCCACCACTCTAATGTAACTACACCTGTGACAGCTAATCAGGTTTCCGATTCGTATGACGATGAAGAGGTAGATATGTCCTGCGATGATGTAATGACCTCTCCGTGCACCAGTGCTGTTATTGATATACCTCATACCTCAAGGCAAGCCATGGAACATCTAGGCAGTCAGGCAGTTACCATGGATAATATCTCTGCATTGCTAGATGAAAAATTAAACCACTGTATGGCTACGTTTAGTCAGAAGCTTCGACAGGAAATCAATAAAGACATGAGATCGTTTATAGGTATTGAAATTCAGAAACTTAAATCTGAATTTACTGTGACAACTGATTTTCTAGCCGCGGAACAGAAGGATCTTAGAGAGGAAATCCAGGCGAGGAGGGAGATGATTGAAACCTTACAGACAGAAAACAGTCGTCTCCAGAAAGATGTTAAATCTTTAGAGGAACGCCTTATTGCCGCCGAAAAATTATCTAGAAGCAAAAATATTGAGATTCAGGCGGTCCCTGAAAGAAAAAATGAGGACCTGCTTCGTATGTTTAAAAAATTATGTGAAGCTATTAATCTTCCTCTGGTGGATGCTGAAGTTCACGCGTGCCGAAGAGTCGCCAAGATGGATCCTAAATCTGATCGTCCTCGTAATATACTTGTTTCCTTGGCATCACCTATTATTCGCGACAAGATCCTGTCTGCTGCTGCACGTTTTAATAAAGCATCTAAAAACGATCCTCTCAGTACGAAACATCTTGGCATGCCCGATACTCACCAGCGCATATACGTAGCTGAGCATCTATCTCCTGACTGCAAACAACTATACGCTGCAGCTAGACGAACTGCAAGGGAGTCAGGCATTGCTTATGTATGGGTCAAACATGGCAGAGTTTATACACGTAAGGACGAAAAATCAGGTGCTGTCTTAATCAAGAATATGGATACATTAAAAACCTTGTAATTCCCCCTTGTAGGTTAAAAAAAAGAAAAGTTTTTTTTTTTTTTATATATAATTACATAGATAAAGTTAATTGGATCAATAGTTTAGATATTTTAATGTTAGTTTATTACCAGAATGTTAATAGGGTTAGGAGCAAATTAGATGAATTATACTTAAACGTCTTAGATAATAATTATGATATTATATGTATTACTGAAACCAACTTTAATCAATCTGTATTCAGTGAGGAATGTTTTGATGGGAGATATACAGTCTTCCGTAGGGATCGTTCAGATACTAGTATAGCAAAAAATGATGGCGGTGGAGTGTTGATAGCCATTAAACATTGCATGAATGTAACGCTGCGAAAGGATTGGTTTAGTGATGTAGAAGATCTCTGGGTGTCCATTGTTCCAGTTGATAATATCTCACAAGATAGAGCTGTGCATATATGTCTCTGCTATTTACCGCCTCATTTGCTGCCTACTCAGGTATCCTCATTTTACGATAACTGTCAGCGTATTATTCTGGATAACACGAATGACCACTTCCTAATACTGGGTGATTTTAATGTGCCGAATGTGACGTGGACGAGGCCTTCTGATTCTTCTTTAATGATTCCATCAAATCCAATGGATAGTAAGGCCTGCTTGCTATTTGATACTATCTGTATATGCAATTTAAGTCAGTTTAACACTATACCAAATGAAAATGGACGATATCTTGACCTTGTCTTATCCAACTGTCCTGGTGTTCAAGTTCTCAGCCCCGAACCTCTGAGTAAGGTTGATGTACATCACCCTGCTCTCGCTATTGATATAACTATTGTAGCTCAACTGAAAGGACTCAGGCCTAGTCGCTCAATCCGTTTGAATTACAGTAAGTGCGACATTGATCGTATTCGGTCAGACATTGTATGTGTTGACTGGAAGGGCTTGCTGACTGCGTCGGATGTTAATGATGATGTTGCTGTTTTTTACGACAAACTACGTCAGATCATTACTGCTCATACACCCACAGTGTCTAATTGTCACCATCGGTACCCTGATTGGTTTAGTTATCCCTTGATAAAGTGTCTCAAAGAAAAAATAAATACCATAAGAAATATAAGCGGTTTGGAAATCCTCGCGATTACGACACATTTGCATTATTGAGATCAAGGTCTAAAAAAATGATTACTGGTTGCTATTCGTCGTTTTTAGCTTCAGTTGAGGAATCTGTCAAAACCAATACCAAAACATTTTGGAAATTTGTTAATAATCGCCGATCTAGCTGTTCTATTCCACAAACAGTTCATTATGGTGACCGAAAATCATCGTCACCCGCCGATGTAGTTGAACTGTTTTCTTCGTTTTTTGGTTCAGTCTTTGAACCGTCAACTACTTCGTCAGTAACGCACTTTGAACCTGTAACAAACGATGCTCTTGGAACTGTTTGTGTCAACAGCGATAGTGTTCTTAAGTGCATTAAGAAACTTGATCCTAATAAAGGTTCTGGTCCTGATTCCATTCCTCCTTCTTTTGTCAAGTCTTGTGGGAAGGAACTGAGTCCTGTTTTATCTTTTATTTATAATAAATCACTTCAGACGGGTAAATTCCCAACTTACTGGAAACTAGCCCATGTTGTACCTATTTTCAAGTCTGGTGATAAGTCTATGTGTGACAATTACAGACCCATTAGTATTTTGTCATGCTTTGCGAAAATTTTTGAGAAACTCGTCTATGATCCCTTATATTATCACGTTGAATCCTTGTTACACACTCAACAGCACGGTTTCATAAGGAATAAATCAACAGTAACCAATCTCTTAGAGTATAAAAACTACCTTTGCAACGTCTTTGCTCAAGGTGGTCAAGTCGATACTATTTATACGGATTTCCGAAAGGCATTCGACAAAGTAAATCACGACATTTTGTTAAAAAAACTGATGGCATATGGTGTTTGTGGTAATTTATTGCGATGGATTACATCTTATCTATCTAACAGGAGCCAGCTTGTTGCTGTCAAAGGATATCTGTCACAACCTGTGTCGGTGACGTCGGGTGTCCCTCAAGGCTCTCATCTAGGCCCTCTCTTTTTCATCATTTTTATCGACGACCTCGTTCGCTCCTTGACTAATAGCTGCCTGCTGTATGCTGACGATTTAAAAGTTTTCTCTTCAATCTCGTCTCCGTCGGACACATTTTCACTTCAGTCAGACTTGGACAGGATAGTCGAATGGTGCTCTGTTAATGGTATGTCACTGAACGTCGGTAAGTGCTTCATAATCACTTTCACGCGTAAGCGTCTACCATTTTACTATAACTATTGCATAGAATCGCACATTATTCAAAGATGTAATGTTGTGAAAGATCTTGGTGTTCTTTTTGATAAAGATTTGTCTTTTAGAGCACATTATGATTTCATTTCTGAAAGGTGCAATCAATTACTGGGCTTTATTTTTAGAGCAACTAAACCCTTTAAAAATCACAATTGCCTTATCATGCTTTGGTGCAGCTTAGTCCGAAGTATATTGGAGTATGCTTCTATAATATGGTCTCCCTTTTATCATACTCATATAGACAGGATCGATAACATTCAAAAGAAATGTCTAAGGTGGGCCTGCTACCGCTCAAGGGTTTCTTCTCGTGGTCTGTCGTATGACGATTTGCTGAAGAAATTTGGACTATCTAGTCTTTATTTACGCCGAGTACACACGGATCTTTTTTATTTATATAAAATTTTGAACTCGCACGTTTATTCACCCAGTCTACTATCTTCCATTAACATCAACACTAGATATGTTGGCCGCGCACCTCTATTTTTTACTCTTAGCGTTTATAAGAATAACATTTCACACTACAATCCAATTGTGCGTATGTGCCGAGATTTTAATCAAATTGTGTCCAAACATCCTGATTTAGATCTTTTCGCGCAAGAATATCCAGCCTTTAAGCGTGCTGTTAGGAAGCTGGTCACTTCTGTTCTGTAACCTGTAGTTGTGTGTTAGTAATACTGTTCATATGAACAGTATTACTGATACATGATTGTGGGTTGTAGAACGGAAGTGACCAGCTTCCTTCCCAACTTATATAAGTTACTTAAATTCTTGATTGTCCTCATACTAATTAATTTGTATTTCTTTAAAAGTTTTCATTGTTACCTTAAGTTTTACATTTAATTACCTGTGTACATTTAATTGGGTTACATCCCGGCTTCAATTGTTTTTATATTTAGTTTTATCTCATATTTAGGATGTAAGCTGTATATGTACCTAATAAAATAAAATAAAATAAAATAAAATAATAATAAGAATCAGGATTCTTGACTGGTTTATTTATTTATTTACTAGCGGACACCGACAGACTTCTTCCTGTCAAAAAGATTTGTACAGTGGCAGTTTTTTGTTCCTAATTATTTTATAGATAATGTCGCATAGCCAACCAAATCGCAAAAAAAGTCTAAATGACCGATTACATTTTTGTGGCTATTCATTTTGGAACGTGACATTAAATCCTCCAACGATGTATTCTGTGCTCCAACGCACGCACGCACACTGTTTTGATAGATATGATTGAATTTCAACTTATGTAGCGTTAATAAAGCGCAAATTGACTCTTTCATGTTAGGAACACACCTTCATTGCTTAGACAACAGTGAGTGCTTGCAATATGAACTTTATACAATAACAATAAAGCTCAATTCGACTGTACGTTTTAGTTAGAAAACGTTTGCATGGGAAAAGAAAAGGGCTGTTTTTAGGGTATTTCCGATAATTATTCGAATTTTCCTCATTGTAAAAAACCCTCCTTGAACTTCAACGAACATTAACAAAAAGAATTGGCCAAATTGGTCCAGGCGTTGTTGAGTTATGAGCTTACCAACACATTTTGCGATGATTCATTTTTATATATAAGATTAAGAGATAACGAACAGTTACAATATATAAAGTATAATTTTGTTTACTATATCTATGCATGTTACTCGTAATACTGCTACCAACAACGTTATCCACAGATTAAAAATCACAAAAATAGTGCGCTAGACTTGACGTCGGCACCACACAACCCACACACACACATATTACACATTATATATATATATATATATATATATACATACACCATAAACAGCAACCAATTTGTTTTAGTTTTTTGACGACCTCCATAGTCGAGTGGATAGTACACCGGTTTCAAGGTGTCGCCATCTCTGAGGTCATCCGGATTCGAACCCGGACGGGTTCGAATCCCGGTGGGGGCAGATGTTTGTGTGATGAATGCCAGCGTTTGTACTTAGTCATGGTTATTGATATATATTTCAATAAAAATTATTTATATATGTATAATGTATGTATGTCTATCCGTTGCCCTAGATCCCATAGCACAAGCCTTACAGAGCTTAGTTTGGGCGTAACATACATACATATATACATACATACATACACTCACGCCTTTTTCCCACGGGGATAGGCAGAGATTACGTCCTTCCACTTGCTACGGTCCTTACATATCTCTTTCGCTTCATCTACTTTCATAACATTCCTCATACATGCTCGACGATTGCGGTACTTCTGACCTGGCCTTTTTTAAGGACACTTTCGATTTGTTCGAAATATGTTCGCCTAGGTCTTCCTCGTCCCGTGTCTCCAAATATTTATATTTATTATATTTATATTTATTTTGTGTTTAAAATAAAAACAATTGAATTAACTATATAAACATATAAATAAGGAAACATTTAACCAATTGATATTAAATTGAATTATGTATCTATAAATTAGGAATTATGATATTAAATTGAAAATTGTAATATTCTTAACAATTATAATTTAAATTTGCGTTTTGAAAAATTGAATACATCTACAGACACAAACATAGAATTATAATATTTTAATCAAAATGCGATTTAGAGGACAGCGCAGTCCAGTGTTTGTACGACAAACAATGTAGCAAATAAATTGTCAACACGAACCTTACGCTTCAGAGATCGGAACTGTGTAATAAATTTTAAAAGTTAGGTCCACGGAGTTAAATTTATTATCAATAATTGCGTACAAAATATTCATCACCTACGTCTGTCCTCAAAAGGCAACATTTTATACTTCTTAAGGAGCTGCGAATGGGATAAAGTTCGCCTACAACATCTGTAATGCATAGTTCGTAAGAATTTTTGTTGGTTTATGACAATGATTTGGATAATATTACATAAACCACTAAACTGATTTTGATGAAATTTTATTTAAGACTAGCTCTTGCCCGCGACTTCGTTCGCGTGGACTTCAGGTTCGTCCCGTCTAGTCTAGTAATAAGTAAGAAATACGGTAACTAAGCACTGCAGAGCCCTAATCATAGGCCTATAGGTAGCTACTGCAGTATGCTCTATAAACTACGTAGGATTCAGTCAGCGTTTGCAATGTAAGCGCAAAAATGTTGTTTTTTTTTACGACCTCACATTAGAAACCTCAAAAATTGTAGCCTATGTGTTATTCTGATGTATAAGCTATATTATGGTAAAGTTTCATTCAAATCCATTCAGTAGTTTTTACGTGAAAGAGTAACAAACATCCATACATCCATACTTACAAACTTTCGCCTTTATAATAGTAGTAGGATAGCTTAATAGGGAATTATTTACCACGGATAAATATATTTTTCTCGCGAGAAAATCTGATAAAAGCTGGTAGTCAGGTTTCGATGCAATTTGGTAATTCGATAGTCGGAGGAATCTAGGGAAGAAAATTTAATATTTTTTCCCGCAGGAATTTATATCTTTTTTTTTGGGAAATGCAATGTAAGAGAAGTAAAGCCGCGGGCGCATTGCTAATCCCTATTAATATTGTAAATGGGAAAGTGTGTAAGTATGGATGGATTCGTTGGTCTGTCACGTAAAAACTACTAGATAGAGTTTAATAAAACTTTACAATAACATAGCTTATATATTAAAATAACATATAGGCTTATATATTAATATAACAAATACAATTTAGTCACGTCACGGGCACCAAAATTTTTTTTTTATGTGATAGGGGGCAAACGAGCAGACGAGCATCAGGATCACCTGATGGTAAGCAATTACCGCGCCCATGAACGCCCGCAACACCAGAGAAGTCACAAGCGCGTTGCCGGCCTTTTAAATGGGAGTACGCTCTTTTCTTGAAAGTTTGGATATCGTAACGGCTCGGAAACACTGCAGGCGACAATTCATTCCACAGTTTAGCTGTGCGAGGCAGAAAATTTCTAGAGATACGCACAGTGGTGGACTGCCAAGTATTGAGATGGTGAGGATGGAAGGTTTGTCGCGTGGAACGATGTCGGAAAGTAGTAGCACGGATTAGTCCAAACAATTCCTCTGAGCATTCTCCGTAATAAATGCGATAGAGTATGCAGAGAGAAGCTACATCTCTACGCAATGCCAAAGGGTCAAGCCGACTTGAAGTTTCCTGGTGGTCGCCGATGCGAATCCGTTCTCCGTTGAATCCGGTCTAGAGGGAGAAGCTGGTATTGGGGCGCCTCTGCCCAAAGATGAGAACAGTATTCCATATGAGGCCGGACCTGTGCCTTATAAAGTTGCAGACGGTGGGCCGGTGTGAAATACCGCCTCGATCTATTGAGCACACCAAGCTTCTTCGAGGCTAGTTTAGCCTTACCCTCTAACTGACCACGGAACTGAACTACGCTCGATATGTCGACACCAAGAATCCCAATTTTGGCTGAGGCGGTTAAGGGAGTGCTCTCAAAACGAGGAGACACGAATAAATAAATATTAAAAAAAAAAAAAAAATATTTTTCAATTTGCACGAGAAGCGAACCCGTATGTTGTTTTGTTTTGTACCGGACATATACATATCAGATTTGTTTAATGCGATATGACTCTTGTGACGGTAATTTACATTTGTTAGTTATTTTAACTTGTATCGGAGGTTGGGTTCAGACTGTGTATCTGAAGCCGGCTTCCAACTGACGACTCTGTAACGATACAGGGAGAAAAAAAAATTGCCCTTGCTGGTTTTCTTGCTGGTTCTCTCCAGTACAAGGTCTCCCGCCGTAGACTTGGGAATCAATGGCGTAGCATCTTTGACATTCAAAGGTGATTGTAAAATCATTTGATTGATTTGATTTGATTATAATAAATGCATTCAAAAATACAAATAATAAAAAACGCATTCAGATTGGTTTTCTTTTAGACGGACATATGCTGAAGCCTCAGATGGTTGAGCGTGGTTCAGTATGGTACAAAAGGACCCTTAGACCGCGACCGCATGTTCGACGAAATACGCCGCCTTCGATGTTTGTGAATTATGTCTGAATTATGTCTTCGATCTCTCTCGTCACAATCAAAAAGACTATAGTGAGATGATTTTACAATATATTGATAAATTTTTATTATTTTGCAGGTGGACTGTCCAAACGCACCAGCGTATTACGGCATCAATGAAGATCTGTACAAGGATGACCAGGGCAACTACATAGCCGGCAAAAAGTAGTCAATCCAATACAATTTAAGTCTTATGTAGTCCTCTCACAGTTTCTTTGGTATCTATATACTCTGCATGCTGTCTGAAAATCTATAATTCTCATTGGTTTGTCTATGGTTTATTTTTATTATCTGTCTTCATTGCATGTTCACATTTTGAAATTAGACATGCAGTTTAGCACTAAAGCATAGTTGAAATTATGTTTGGTAGTGAGTATCAGATTGCATGTCTGCATGATGGTCTTGTAACGTGTCGATAGATTGGCAATCGAAAACGGATTGATTGTTTCTTATAAAAACGAAATATAACGTTATTTTTTAAATATATTTCTAGAATGTAACTTACTATTGGAAAAACAATACACTGAAATAATTTTATTTACTTATTGGTTTTCGGGAAACATACAATTATTATAACTACATAATTATATTATACAATATCCGCAATCGTCGAGCATGTATGAGGAATATTATGAAAGTAGATGAAGCGAAAGAGATAAGTAAAGACCGTAGCAAGTGGAAAGACGTAATCTCTGCCTACCCCCATGGGAAAAAGGCGTGAGTGTATCCGTACTAATATTATATAAAGGCGAAAGTTTGTAAATATGGATGGATGTTTGTTATAAAGGTAATTATGTGAATTATCTAAAATATGGCGATAAGTGTCCTGCGCAGACGAAGTCGCAAGCACATGCTAGTAATACATAATAACTTCAACATTATGTATACGATTTTACTAAAATATCATATGTTTCCAATAAAATCAAATCTAAATTTTAAACACGTTACCAATAAGTTTAAAAACGTATAACGTTTTTAAGCCGGCAATATAATAAAACAATTACATTGCAGTATTGCAGATTTAGTTTTCAAAATAGTGACAGTATTGTTGTTGTCAACTTCTGAAAGCTTATGAACAATGGTTAAATGATTCGACCGATTTCCACTATAAAGATAATTCCGTTTTTATAATGCATAGTAATCAATTCGTTTTCGATTGTCTTGAATCACCAAATTGATAAATAACTACGTAAGTATGCATATTTTGTAGGAGACAGTAAACCTATAAGTTGTGTCATTGTAAAAAGTCGCATTATAGCAACAAAAGTCAGACATGTTCTACTGTTATATATGTATTTAAAAAGTTGTCTAAACAGTGTATCATATACCCAACACGCACGACTCGTGAAAATTATGTCAGACAAATAAGACTATCCAGTATAGCTACCATGAGTGTACATACGTTTGCAAAATGTATCGACAGTGTAAATCTTTGTATGAAAACTTAGTACAGCGCCCCTAGCGGCACGTAATAGTACTATTCTTTCTATTAAACTGACATGACTTCTGTAGTTTATAGTCTGTAAAATATAGCTTGATACCTGTGACAGCTTCTGACTGTGAATAAGGCTTGTATTCCACTATGAACAAATCTGATGCATTAGGTTGCATAACTATTAAGATGATCATTTAATTATGAAAAGACAAAGTTTTATAAAATAATAACTTTTGATTATTTATATTTTTATAAAATAAAATTGCACAAAATTAAGCCATAAGTCACGTGACAGCAAACACCAATTAAAAAGTGTTACGTCACGCCGTGCGAAAATGTCAAAGTCAAAATATCATTCCAAGTGTCTTGTGGAAGTGCGAAAAAGAATGGGCATCATTCCTTCTCGCGAGTGTTAGCCACTTTTTACGTATCTGCTGATTGTTTGGCACGTATATAAATAATTTTTTTGGTGTTTTTTATACTTGTGCTTGTACACTGGGGCACTATGCAGTACTTGTAATACGATGAATCCATTTTTTATTAAAATAACTTCACAATACCGAATATTCCGATACTAAAACAGCTGTGTTTTGCACGGCGTGACGTCATTCAAGACGCCATGACAGTCATGAGCGTTTTTTGAATGACTAATGTCAAATATTTAATTAAATGCAAAATTATTCTTATAAATAAGCATTTTTTTCAAAAATAATAATATTTTTTATAGAATAGGCCATCAAGGTATATTATTTTTTTATTTATTTTATTTAATCTTCATTGCATAACAATAACACAATCGGCGGACTTAACGCAACAAGGCATTCTCAACCAGTCAACCGGAACAAATGTTGTAGACTAAAGTGAGGCGATGGAAGAAAGATTAAGACATAAATAATTATGTAGTATTCCTATAAAATAGATATATGTTAATTATACTAAAGATATAGAATAAATATTAATGAATAAATACATATAAATATATATACATAAAATATATAATAAATAAATAAAATATATACTAATATTATTACAGCTAGACAGAGACAGAAAAGTGATCACGCACTAATCTCTTAAACGTGGTTTTATTATCAGCGCGACGGATATGTATTGGAAGATTATTCCACAGACGTATAGCGGATACAGTAAAGGAATTGGTTACGAAGCCGGAGTGATGGACGGGAAATTGAAGGGTCAGGTTATCACTTGAGCGAAGGTCACGCTGGTGAGAGTTCCCCAGAAACTGAAACCTAGATTTTAAGTATCCTGGAGTATGTGGATCATAAAGGATATTAAATAGCAGACGGACAACTCTGACACTCCTACGCTCACGGATAGGCAGCCATTTGAGTTGGTTTCTATAATCCGAGATGTGTGGTCGAATTTACGTAAACCAAACACAAAACGAATACAGCTGTTAAGCAAACGATCTAATTTGTTCAAAAGATGTTGATTAATATCAGAAAAGCAAACGTCAGCATAATCTATGATAGGGTGAATAAGAGCTTGTACAAGCGCGATCTTTGTGCTAAATGGGAGAAAGAATTTAAGCCTGTACAGAGACCGTAATGCGTTGACCACCTTGCGAGAAATCTCATTGACCTGGTCCTCCCAGGTGAGAGAGCAATCGATAAGAAGGCCTAAATTCTTGACTCGAGGTAGATACGGTAAGCAGTTGCCGTTAAATACCAAAAGAAGGTATAGAGCTTATATCTAGAGACGACAACTGTCGAGAACTGCCGAGTATGATTGCTTGGCACTTATCAGTATTGACGGATATGCCGTAACATTCTGACCATTTGGCAATTCTGATAAGATCCTGATTGCAATTGAAAATGGTCTGATTTATGTTACTTTTATGGGTTTGAACATATAATTGGAGATCGTCCGCATACAGATGGTAAGAGGATTGAAGTTGAGTAGTTAGAGAGTTTATAAAAGAGAGAAAAAAGAGGGGAGAAAGTATAGCGCCTTGTGGAACACCAGCAGATAGACCACGCCAGCTGGAAAGTTGCTGATCAACCCGAACAGCTTGCTGACGTCCACTAAGATACGAAGAAAACCACGACCTAGTTGAAGTAGATAGTCCAATATGTGAGAGTATAGCAAGGAGAATGTCATGGTTGACTGTGTTAAACGCGTTAGAAAAGTCGACAAGAATCATAACAGTCAACAGAGCATCCTCCATGCCGTCACGCACGTCCTCTAAGACTTTGACAAGAGCAGTGGTGGTACTATGTCCAGGCCGAAAAACCAGACTGAAAAGGACTTAGGAGATTGTGACGGAAGATAAAAGAGGAAAGTTGCTTGTGGACAGCAGCTTCAAGGATCTTGGAAAGAAATGGTAAGATGGAAATAGGTCGGAAGTGGTTAAGGCTAGAAGGGTTAGAAACTTTGGGAAGAGGAATAACAATGGCTTTATGCCAAGCGAGAGGGAATTTACCAGAGGAAAGAGAGTGATTAAGGATAAATGTAAGAATAGGAAGTATGGAATCAATAATAGGTATAATCATAGATCTACCTATTTCATCGTGGCCAACTGCTGTCGACTTCATAGAGAGAACAATTTTTTTAACATCCTCTTCAACTAAGGGACGGAAATCGAAAGATTCGTTAGTGGAGGCCTGGGAAGTAATAGATGAAATAGTGGAGAGACTTACAGAGTTAGAAAGAGAGGAACCGTTGAAAAGTGATTGTTGAGATCATTGAGTGAGTGAGAAAAACTATGTAGACGAGAGTCTCTCTTACCAAAACCAAGAGACCGAAGAAACTTCCAAGTACTGGCAGGATTAGAGTTAAGAATGTTTTGATGAAAGTATTGTCGTTTAGCGGCTCTTACCATCTGATTGCATCGATTTCTAGCGGTTTTGAAAGCTTCCCAATTAGAGTCAGTACGGCATCTTTTGTAAACACGAAAACATTTATTACGTCTGCGCATGGCCATGCGAACCCCTGAGCTGATCCACGGCGCGGGTGGCCGACGCATCCTAACCCGCCTTTTAGGCGCATGCTTGTCATAAAAATTTATTAATGAATCATTAAAATATGCAACCATCACATCAACATCCTTAGTCTCTCTAATGGGGGACCAGTCAATATCACAGGCGTCACTATTAAGGCTCTTTACATCTAGTCTGGCAAAATTACGCATATAAATAACACGGGATTTAGGTTTGGGAGGCTTAGCTTTATAAGATAAGAAAATAAGGTCGTGCCTGGAGAAGCCAGGAGCAGAAAGTTGGCCATGCTTAACGAGATGAGTAGAAGAGGAAATTAAAATGTGGTCAATCCAGGAGTCAGGAGAAGATATATTGTGGTGAGTTGGGTCTAGCGGTAGTATTTGTAAATTAGCCGATTCAACTATGGCTCGAAACTTACGAGATTGGACATTGACTTTTGATAGGTTAATGTTAAAATCGCCCATTATAATATGATGCGAGAAATCAGTTGCGACTGAGTTAAGCACAGAGTCCAATTCGGATTGGAAATCAACTGAAGGAGGGCAATAGACAACTCCCAGGACAACCTGTACACCTTTTATATCAATATTGATGAATAGGTATTCTATGCCAGCATGACGGGAACTGGAGGAGGCTAAAGGCTTGTAAGAAACACAGTCAGATAGGTAGATAGCCACTCCACCGCCACCTATCATTAGTATCTAACTACTGAAATTTAGGCAACAAGCCTATTGTTTTCATGTCTTGAATTGTATCTAAATCATATTATTTGTCATCTTTAATGTGTTGTACCATAGTAAGTGACAAAAATTTGCTACATGTTCAAAGTCATCGTTGGTTTTTATGACAGAGAGATGCTTTATTGGCCTGGATTCTAGTCCTTTAGGGTTTTGATGACAGCTGTCACAGGTATCAAGCTGTATTTTACAGACTGTAGTATACGTCAAATTCCTATGGAAATTTCACGCTAATTCACGGTAGTCACTCATCTTATCTGAAGCAAGCAAAAAAAAAAATTGTAAAACAAATTTCTCCCTTTTTGCCTGTGTCTGTATAGACGTATTCAAATATTTTTAACGCGATTAAAATATTATATTTCTGATGCGTAGAAAGTTGGTATATTTTTTACGATTCTTTTCGTTATAGCTTACAAATGAGTATTTTCCTTTGGCATACAGCTGACATTTTCAAAAATGGTATTAATTTCCATCTTGCGTCTAATGTTTATACAATTATATGACTTTTGTATATATATATATATATATATACAAAGTCGTTATATATATATAATATAATGAGTATTTACCTAAGTTTGTAAATATGTACAATTTAGTGCTTTTGTATTTTTTTTTCAATATTTCTTTCGTTATCTACTTTATGTTTTCTTTCTTAATAATGACGACCTCCATAGTCGAGTGGATAGTACACCGGTTTCAAGGTGTCGCCATCTCTGAGGTCCCGGGTTCGAATCCCGGTGGGGGCAGATGTTTGTGATGAATACGAGCATTTGTACCTTAGTCATGGTTGTTCATATATATTTGTATAAAAAAAATGAATATATATATAATATATGTATGTCTATCCGTTACCCTAGATCCCATAGCACAAGCCTTATAGAGCTTAGTTTGGGCTAGGCTAATTGGTGTAAGTGTAACAAATATATATATTATATATATATATATATATATATATATATATATATATATATATATATATATATATATATATATATATATATTATTATATATATATATTATATATATATTGTATTAATAATGTACACTAAAATCATATTAATAAGTTAGCGTCAATTACGAATAATTGAATTTGTGATTATATTGCATGTAAGATCAAACGTATAAATTATTCGATAGAAATTATATTATTCTTTTTTTAATTATAAGCTATCTAATCGATTTAAGTCTAAGTTTCCTGGGGGCAATCGCACTAACAAATTGCAGCTGAAATGAAACCAAATCGTTCCACTCAACCAATCAGAGAGCTAGAATATCACGTCATCGAACAGATGACGTGATATTGTGGCGTTCGGATTGGTTAAGCCGAACGGTTCGGTTGCGTTTCGGTTGCGATTTATTAGTGCGATAGCCCCTCTGGTTAGCTTGTACAATCAGACGTAAACAGCTTTTATCGCGTTGGAAATAGAGGCGGCCTTAGGATCGACAAGTAAAGTCTACTTGTACAATCCATTAGATAAAACAATTCGAGTCTTTCTCTAAATATTTTTTTATTTAATCATTAAGCCTTTTCTTATATATTTTTTAATGGTAAGAGTCATGATACTAGTATATATTTAGTAAAACTAACGACGCCATCTTTGGAAAAAATTTATATGACAATTTAATGTTACCAACCGCTTATTGCTATAACAAAATTTCTAAATATATAATTATATGTTAATGCATATATTTTTATGTGCCAGATTATTTAAGTATGTAGAAGAAATATTATTATCTGCGAATATTTTGAAACCCCTTCATTCATTGTGTCACCATCTCTGAAGTCCTGGGTTCGAACCCGGTGGGGGCAGATGTTGTGTGATGAATGCGAGCATGTACCTTAGTCATGGTTGTTAACATATATTTCTATCAAGAACATTAGTATATGTATGTCTATCTGTTACCCTAGATCCCATAACACAAGCCTTACAGAGCTTACTTTGGGCTAGGCTAATGGGTGTAAGTGTAAGGAATATTTATTTACTTATTTCATTTTATATTACGATCTATGGCGCACTGTATTCAATAATTTTATAGACGAATGTTAAATCAATTCGAAGTAAATAACTTATCGGTAAATTAAGCAGACACACCCAGCGGACAACGAGTACAGGCAAAATGTTAATCTGACAAATGCATGCCATAGAAATTTCATCAGGCGCTATGCCCAAAACTTATTGACCTACGATTTGATATTAGCAAATTTAATCAACAATTGAATAATAACATTTTATTTAAACTACAGGTTTTTTATACCAAAATCTTTATTCACTAATTCTTGAAATAAAATTTAGTTAAAATAGGTATTAAAGTATTACATTTAATAATAAAACATAAAGAAAAAATCCATTTTTTGTGTTATAGAACTTTTTTATATAACACTATAACTTCAAATTTTCGTTATATATGGTTAATTTTGACTAGATTTATGTTAAAAATTAATAAAATAACGTTAGAGGGATCTGAATATATGAAAGAGAAAGGCCATAAAAATTTATTTATTTACTTATTTGACACACAAAACAGACTATAGATACATTTTTCTTATATAATATAGCAGACCGGATTATATTCCTAGTTGTGTGTGTGTATAACATAAACGAATTAAAATCTTATCTCGGGCGGGATTCAAACCCGTGCTTTCATATTGCTAGGTATATACATTATGATTTTATATAGAATGTTACATACACAATAAATAATATTAAAGTATAGCTAAAAATTATTGTAATTTATTCAACAAATTATCTGCGATTAGTTATTTTTATAGGTAATTTAAGATAATAACTTGCAACATAAATAAGTACTAAGTAATATCGTAGTTACGTAAATAAGTTTCATACTGTGCTTAATTTAATAATAAAACTGATAATACTGTATATATTTTTCCCTAAATATATTAAATGTGATTATATGGTATGCAATCAAATTGGGAAAATTAAAAAAATAACAAGAGATTTTTTTATTTGTAAAATTATTTTAAATAGTGAAACAATTATTATATAAATTTTGATGACTATTTTAGATTTTTGAATGTATGTTATGTATATACAATAAATTACGCCATGACAATTTAGCTATGTTATTATAAATTGTAGAAATAAACAAAATATGACTTATATACAATTTTTCTTTGTCTTTTTAATTGCACTAGTTTATGCATATATCTCACTCATTTCCTTTTCAAATTTTTTGCTTTTCTTTAATTGCGTAATATATTTTTTAAAACCTGCAAGTCTGCAACACATCTTGATTTTGCATGATACAGAATGCATCCATACGTAATTTCTGGAATGTTTTGAAGTAAAGTATATTTATTAGCCATTTAGTAAAATATTTTACAGGCAAGTCAATTACATATTTAGCTATTCTTAAAAATATTTCAACATTTAATTAAATAATATAAGTATAATTATGCTACAAGATAAATTTTTAGTAATTTAATAATATTAAAGCTTCAGACTATTTAATTATATCTCATACTTGATCGTGTTTATAAAATTAAGGTAAGCCTGACTTCCACTTTTTACTCTGTGCAACTGAACGATAGATTGAACGATGAATGAACGATAGAACGATAGATGTATAGAATATACTGAATGGTTCTCCATAGCAGATGTTTGTGATGAATTCGTACCTTAATCATGGTTGTTAATAGATCAAAATCAAAATTATCTTTATTCAAATATGACTTTATACAAAGCTCTTTTGAATCGTCCAAATTTTTTCCTACCACCCATTCAGCTGATAAGAAGAATGGGCGCAAGAAAATGATCAGCTTTATCAAAGTAATAACAACATTTGCAATAAATTATGTCGTTACCATACAACGTACATTGTGCTTACACTTTTCACGGAAAGCAAATATTTACACTTTAGAATGTAATGTCTTCAAAATCACGTTGACGACCTCCATAGTCGAGTGGATAATACACCGGTTTCAAAGGTGTCGCTATCTCTGAGGTCCCGGGTTCGAATCCCGGTGGGGGCAGATGTTTGTGTGATGAATGCGAGCATTTGTACCTTAGTCATGGTTGTTGATATATATTACAATAAAATTATTTATATATGTATAATATATGTATGTCTATCCGTTACCCTAGATCCCATTGCACAAGCCTTACAGAGCTTAGTTTGGGCTAGGCTAATTGGTGTAAGTGTAACAAATATTTATTTATTATTATAATTCAAATCAACACCAAGCATTGGCATCATTTAAATAATCATTAACTTTGTCATAGCCCTTACTCATTAGTGTCTTTAACACGTACATACTTTGAACTTATGAAAAGGCAATTCAGCTACACTATGTGGAATCTCGTTATAAAAATTTATTCATTTGCCCAAAAACGAATCTCTAGTTTTTGTAGCTTGTACGTTGAAACGGCAAGTTTATTTTTATTTCTTGTGCTTAATTATGTATTTGAAAATTAGTATGAAATGTTTTACAATTATTATACACATAAATCAAATTTTCATAAATATACTGGCACGCTAATGTCCTTATATTAATCTCTTAAATAAAAATCTCGCAGAGAATCCCTTGCTCATAATATGTCCGTTACCGTAGGTCCCATAACACAAGCCTTACAGATTTACTTTGGGCTGGGCTAATTGGTGTGAATGTAAGGAATATTTATTTATTTATCTTCCAATCGGTTGATCTTTCCGGGATCTATCCTGCCATGTACGAGTACAATATGTTTTTAGATTTTCATTTTTAATCTATATATTTATTTAACGCTCCTAGTGCAAAGAAATCTAAAATGTATGTGAATTCGACGAATCCACTGAGTTCGCATGGTTTGGCAAGTAGAGTTGAGTCGTTTGTGAATGAATGCTTCAATTGGACTAGTCCACTTCGCAATTATATCTCCTTCACTCATACATTCTGGTCCCAACCATCTCAGTACTTATTTAGTTTCCAAAACACTTCTTTCACTGAAGGAGAGTAAGCGAACGGATAGATTACAAACATAGCGTGCGAGAGCGAGACAGTTGATTGGCTTGGCATCCGTGGGTCAATTCCACTAACAAAATGAACCGAACCATGCCGCTTATCCAATCCGAACGCTAGAATATTCACGTCATCTAACAATCTATGCGATTCTATTGGTTAAAAGTAACGGTTCGGCTGTGATTTGTTTGTGGAATACAGGAACTAGAATCACCGGCCGGCCGGAGTCTGTCCGCACACAATTTCATGTCTTATGGCGCAAACATTATGTTTAGTTTTACTTGAAGGAATATTTGTTTATGAATAATTCATATTCTTTGCTTAAGTTCTAGTCTGCATGTGCATAATATATACGAGTGTAGCGTATTCTAATCTAAATTCGTATGTAATATCTGAAAAATAGTGTAAACATTTCAATAGTTTTTAGTAACTTTTAATTACTCCTGCATTATGTTTACTTAATAATATTGCAATTACTATGTATCATACATGTGTTTAGTTACGCAGTCAAATTGACATAACGTCTCATAGGTACCCACTAAAAGAACTACGATACAGATGGACTATACGAATGAAGTGACGTGAATGAACTAAGCGATAAGCTGACTCAATATGTGAACTAGAAGAACTAAGTGGACTAAATGAGTGATATACTTAATATAGTCCAGTTGAAATATATCATTCTTTACACTTCAGTGAAGTATTTTTGCGCACCTCTAGCAAGTACAGAACAGAATTTAGGTCTTTGCTAAGTACAGTTAGAAAGAGATAGCGTTATTGGGGCTGAACAGCACCATCCTTTTTAATAGTACTTAAGCAGTGATTTAAGTACAGCATACCCTCTTTAATCCGGCACTGCGCTAATCCAGTCCAGTTATCCGGCGCTCTCAGGTGGCCGTGGTGAGGGAATTGCGTACAACAACAAATGCAAACAAAAACAAACAAATGCTGATCGGTCAAGAAGCCAAAAGAAAATTGACAGTTTCTCTACTTCAATAGTCCACCAGAACTGTAAGTCTCGGTATGCTTATGTTTCTGTTAACAATAGGCATAAGACGATTATATATTTTAAAACGCATATTTTAAACAGACATTCATTATGTCTGCAATTCAATACATACATATGTACTTTTACTTAAAACTTAAAAATAAAACTCGATTTTTATATATTTTTATATATGTACATATATGAACTTCGATCATATATTGAAGTATATGAACTATCATTTGTGCCGGATTAACGAGAGTCTATTGTATAATTTTGATTTTAGAAAACCTTCTACGGTTAGGATAGGTTTGCGCTTCGCGGTGGGGGACGTATATCCCTGTGTGATGATATCTGATTTGATGACAATCTGTGATCGTGATGGCATACCTGTAAGATGATTTTTTTATCGGAGGGAGGGTAGTTTGCTGGAGTCCTCCATCTTAACTATTTTTACCGCAAAATACCAGTGTTTGCATTCTTGTGTTCCGGTATGAAGATGAGCATTGCAGAATTGCCGTGATTTACCATATAAAGTTGAAGGCAAAAAAAGATCAGAAACTCTGTGGTAATAAAGTACAAAATTCTGATGGAATAATTGAGCTATTATTGACATTTGTATTTATTTTTAATTTAAACAAATTTTAAAATTAAAGAGTACCGAATCTAACATTATAATGTACAGTTATATAGAAATCCAAACATAAAAGTGTTTCTTTGCAAGGTACGAAATATAGAAACATCGCGATGCAACCTGCATACACCTGGGAAGAAAAGACATATATATATATATAGTCTTTTGGGCCGGTTAACTTGGTACCTGGCAGTATTTTTTTATTTTGATTGTAACGGTGTATTGAATAAAACAAAAGGTGTATTTAAACATTTACAAACTTTTCAGGAGTCACTCCAACTCTCACGTCACAGAGTACAATAAAAGGAGATTGGCGGCGAGGATAAAAAGGCAAGAAAAGGCAAGAAAGGCGAGGCACATATCAGCTAGAAGGCATTAATTGCTTACGCTAACCATTAAATTATTAAATAAAAGCTCTCTGTAATTTATTTCTTGTCCCTTACAAAATCATTCCTAAGTACATATATATTAGGAGTTAAAGTTTAAAATTACTGTTTTGTATGGAGATTTCAAAGAATATGACTTATTCCATCCTAACGTTATCCTTATTTATTTAATGACCATTACGAAATTAAAACACACGCCAATAGACAATAAGCTAAGTAATAAATTACTAACTAAGTAAAACTAATTAATAACCTATAACAAAACTGATGTTCGAATTTAATTTTAAAAAACAGTACAAGTAACATATTTTATCTTTACAAAAAATGGGCAACACAATGCGTTCCCAGAGTGGGTATTGAACATTATATATATATACACACACACACACACACATATATATATATATAAATCTATGACGTAATCAATACATAGTATAAAACAAAGTCGCTTTCGCTGTATGTCCGTATGTATGCTTAGATCTTTAAAACTACGCAACGGATTTTGACGCGGTTTTTTTTATAGATAGTGATTCTTAAGGAAGGTTTGTATGTATAATAAATGCATAATATAGTAGAGAAACACTGATAAATTTAAAGGTTTCTAATGTGATGTCGTAAATAAGCACGTTTTTTTTGCGCTTATATTGCAAACGCTGGCTGAACCCTACGAGATAGACCAAAATAATGTACTACAGTATTGTACAACTTACAAAAATCCACAAAAAAGTCCGCGATGGTATATGTCTATCTCTTAGGGATAACCCACCATAACCATTTTTTCACTGCACCCGTGCGAAGCCGGGACGGGTCGCTAGTATAATATAAATTTACAAAGTCATACAGTTTTAAATACAAGCGAAAATACCGCAATTACATACGACTAGGGACCTTTTTTTGTTTCGCTGAGGAAAATGCATTGTGCATGTGGGGTTCTCCTCCCTGAAGGGGAAGCCTACTCACTAAAAACCTCAGCGAGCCCTTCTCGGGGGAAGTGATCTTTCAGCCTCCCCCTCTCCAACCTCCTACTATGTCACCCCCCCAATGTGTTTATAGCAAATAATTTTAAACTAATTTTAGTTTTGTTCTTGAATCACGTCTGATTATCTCACCCACTCGCCACTTATCGCATGACAGTTCGTTAAAATCGTATGCGTCTATTTTTCGTTAATATATCTGACCGCTAGATACAGTCAATGTAGTATCCAGAGATAATTTGAACTGATTTTAACAAGACCAAACGTGGATAGCTATTCTTAGCTCTCTTCTCGTGGACTTGGACACTCCTTGTCCAGTCATGTCGCGACCAATTCGCGAGACCAATGTCGCGTGCTATTCCGCTGAAACGCTGAAATATACTCATGAAACATCAAAGCAGCGGGAATCGAAAAATGATAATTTTGAAAATCTATTACTGTCTCGTTTTTACCAGTAGAGTGTAATAGAAACAACCGGAACACAGACACAAAACACCTATAAAGTAAGAGACAAAAATCGACCTAAATACTTACTTTCTTCAATAAAAAATAAGCTTTATTTGTTAGCATGTGTTTTTCTTTATTTAGTCAGATGAAATTTTTCAGGTGGTGAACACCGGAAAATCTGGCTATTATAAAGCATTTTGAATTATTTATATTTCTTAAACTAAATTAAAAATCTTTAAAAAAAACATAGGCATATAACAACAGAAGCTATAGATTTCAAAGTGATTCTCTGAGGTCCCGGATTCGAATCCAGTGGGGGAGATGTTTGTGTGATGAATACGAGCATTTGTACCTTAGTTATAGTTGTTAATATATATATATATATATAATATATATATTCCTATCAAATATATTATATTTGTATGTCTATGCGTTACCTAGATCCCCTGACAAATGCTTTCAGAGCTTACTTTGGGCTAGGCTAATTGAAAGTGCAAGGAATATTAATTTTATTTTATTTTTATTAATAATTGGACCTTTTTATACATTTATTATTATTTATTCTCTCAATACTATGAAATGAACTCCAAAATATCTTAGGATTAAAGTACATACAATGTATAATATTTAAAAAATATACGAGTGATCATCTCAGAGTGGACATCTTGTCAACACTGATTAACTGTAAATCAAAAATAATATAAAAATTATTCAACAAAACTACCCATTTATTGCACGTAAGCACTTCTGTACTGAGGAACGATTCTATAAGTAAATTAGAGACGGAACGAAACAAATACAAATTTTAACCAATCAGATAACCGAAGATCGTGTCATTGAACAATTGACAGCCAATCTACGTGCTTCCTATTGGTTGAAGGTATTGAGTCCGCCGTAATTTCTATGAAATCAGCCCTCTGTTGAAACACCAACTCGGAGCTTCTTAAGACATTCCATAATTAATTATACTTTGTAATGAGTGGCCGGAGTCACGCGCGCAGGTAGTTTAAATGCATTCTGCCAGCGTCTTCCAGTCGCGTGTAATATGCTGTGTATATATATATTTGTGTGTGTGCATGTGTGCAATGAATAAGTAAGGCTTGGTGTATACCTCTGTATAAATTTTATTAATGACCTAAAATACAACAGCTGTGCTATCAAAATAGATGTGTTAAAAATAAATTGAAAATCAGTTACGCAAACGCCAGATTGCAGTGTGTATGCATAACACTGCACCAAAGAGTAATATATAACGTACACTATTCATTTAATATCGATATATCGAATAATTTGATAGTTGCCATACGATATATCGAAATAAATTCACTTTATAAGGCACAGGTCCGGCCTCATATGGAATACTGTTCTCATCTTTGGGCAGGGGCGCCCCAATACCAGCTTCTCCCTCCAGACCGGATTCAACGGAGAGCGATTCGCATCGTCGACCACCAGGAAACTTCAAGTCGGCTTGACCCTTTGGCATTGCGTAGAGATGTAGCTTCTCTCTGCATACTCTATCGCATTTACTACGGAGAATGCTCAGAGGAATTATTTGGACTAATCCCTGCAACTACTTTCCAACATCGTTCCACGCGACAAACCTCCATCCTCACCATCTCAATACTTGGCAGTCACCACTGTGCGTTTCTCTAGAAACTTTCTGCCTCGCACAGCTAAACTGTGGAATGAATTGTCGCCTGCAGTGTTTCCGAGGCGTTATGATGTCCAAACCTTCAAGAAAAGAGCGTACTCCCATTTAAAAGGCCGGCAACGCGCTTGTGACTCCTCTGGTGTTGCGGGCGTTCATGGGCGGCGGTAATTGCTTACCATCGGGTGATCCGTCAGCTCATTTGCCCCCTATCACATAAAAAAAAAAAACGATATTTTGACAAAGAATGTTTTTATTCGATATATCGATGTATATATGAGAATATCGAATCGATTAAAAAAGATAAAGCTGACTCATAATGACAACGGAACCGAAGTGAATTATGACATTACTCGATGATTTCAGATTAGAATCAATTTCATTAACCGGGCACAGACAGATAGCCAGATAGCCAATCAACATTTTCTTATCTATTCTTAACATATATTAAGTATTTCTATATTAATATTCTTAATGTAGGCTACACTTATGGTCCGTGTACATAATCTGTGGGTGTGGATTCACACACAACTCTTACGTTCCTTTGACCATCTTCCAGCTCTGTCGTCAGACC
Organism: Scirpophaga incertulas; assembly: GCA_036419045.1. NCBI lineage: Eukaryota > Metazoa > Arthropoda > Insecta > Lepidoptera > Crambidae > Scirpophaga > Scirpophaga incertulas. The sequence continues at coordinate 23,946,931 of CM071636.1, forward strand.
CTGGTTTTCTTATTACACTATTAGTAAAACTATCTTACTCTGGTCATTGATTATACTTACATATATACGATACAAACAACAACAAATTGCTTTTGATAGAAAAGGACAATATATATTTTTTTACTTATTGAAATTTTCAAACGATATATCGAAAGGTATCGATATGACATTTCGATATTTTATATCAATAAAATGTATCGATATATTTTTTGAATGAACACCCCTTGTTGGTAGGCCTCCCATTAGATGGGTAGATAATTTGAGACGCCTGCAGAAAGACGCTAGATCTAACTAGTGTGAAGATCCTTGGGGGTCCTATATCCAGCAGTGGACGTTTTTTTTTGTTCCCCTGAGGAAAATGCATTAAACTGCATACCCCGGCTGTGGCGAGCCGGCGTTATGTGGGGCTCTCCTCCCCAGAAGGGGGAGGCCTACCCACTAAAAACCTCAGGATAGCCTTCCTCAGGCGTGTAGGGAGCCCCCGGGAACATAAAGCCACTTCCGGGAAAGCAGTGGACGTCTACTGGCTGAAATTATGAATGATGATAAACGTATATATCTTATACTTTAATTATACATTTATTGATGCTCAAAAATCCTATTTTCGTCAGAGACTTACAATGTTATTACAGTACTTAGGACACTTTCTTTCGCTACCGTCATGTGGGCGTATAGTAAAATTGTTTTCACTTCAGTAGCTCAAACATGAAGGTTTTGCTGCTTAAAATCAGTGAGTAAAATCGATTTTTACTCACTAGTGAGACAAAGCTACCACAGATTATAGTAACCTATGTATAGTAACTAATGGGATAACCATACAGACTATGTTGTTTCGCCCTAAGATAATATGCCCATGGACATTGGATCTGCCTGACACTTCTCGTTGTTCCGTGTCACGCATAGGTACCACTTTAAACTAATGTAAAATAAATTGGCAAGAAATCAGAAAAAATAATTGTTAAAAAAATGTCTCTTCGGAACGGAACATAATAAGTACTTATTAAAATCTTAAGAATGATGCGCGGAACGGAACTATTAACAGAAGTTCCTTTCCACGCATCATACATTCTTGAGATTTTAATATTTTTTTTATTTAATTCGCTTAATTTACTAACAGGGAATAATAATAACAATAATTTACTTACTTATTTTTTTTGAAGACATATTTTAACAATTATTTTTCTGTTCTTTTGACAATTTATTTTACATTTGTTTAAAGTGGTATGCGTAACACGGAAAAACGAGAAGTGTCAGGCATAATTATCACCTTAGAGCAAAACAAAAAAAAATCAAAATTTGGAATTCGAACTCGAAGGAAAACAAAAGACGATCGGCGAGAAAAAAATGTTCTCGCTGCTGAAGTGAAAAGTTATGTGTGTCACACGAGAGCAAAGTTGTTTGCATCTCGTGCCTTTGAATCCCTCGACACGCTCAGGATTCTACTCTAGAATCACTCGCTTCGCTCGTGATTCAAACAGAATCCTTCGCTTGCTCGGGACTCAAAGCAGCACGCGCAGCAAACATCAACTTTGCTCACTTGTTGCACAAATAACTATTTAACTGTTTATTACCTTTCATACGTATACTCGTGCCTCTTTCCCTTGGAGGTAGGAATATATCACAGTTTTCTACTTGCTACGATCAAAGTATACTTTCCTAGCTTCCTCGTCGGTTACTGGGACTCTTGACCTGACCTTCTTTCAGTATAGCACCTATTTGGTCAAAGTATGTTCTTTTAAGGTCCCCTATTATTTGGCTTATTCATATTTGCGATCTTTATTGTACACATAAAATACAGACACACAAAAAAAAACAAATGTACAAAAGGCGGCCTTATTGCTAAACAGCAATCTCTTCCAGGCAACCTAGGATCAGGGAAGTATTAAAAGGAGATTTAAATATAGGATGGGTACAGTAATTGGACAGGACAATAGGCTATAATTAGTTTAAGTTAAGGAATCTTTGACAGGAAGTGAACACGGATTTGATTCTTAAAGGACTCCAGCGTTCGCGCTCTCCTAATACCGGGAGGGAGTTCCACAACCGGACGGCATAAGCCGAAAAAGAATATGAAAAAATGTCAGTACTTCGGGGCGGTATATTCAGAGTCAGATTAAAATTAGAACGCAAGGCACGACATGACGAATGGGATCGAAAAGAGAACAAAGATTTAAGGTAGGATGGAGATGTTGGAAAGTACAAAATATTGTAAAGTAGGGATAAAACATGCAAGTCTCTGAGCTGGCGAATAGGTAACCATTTCAGTTGAGAGCGATAGTTAGAAACATGGTCAAACCTACGCAGATTGAAAATGAACCTGATGGCTACATTTCGCAGCCGCTCCAAGCAGTCAAGTAGTTCCTCAGATAAATTAATCCACGCAGCGTCAGCGTAGTCAATCAAGGAAAGCAAGAGAGACTGAGCTAACACTGTCTTTGTAGCTATCGGGAGAAAGTTTCAAAATCTATTTAGATATTTAGATATCTATATAGATATGCAGCAAATAGTTTCTTCCGGACAGCCTCAACCTGCGGCCGCCATGTCATGCACTGGTCAAATATAATTCCTACATACATTCTTTCTTCGGTTGTCTTTCGTCCATCTTTCTTTCTATCGTCCTTTCTTACCCATCTAAGCATTCCCTTCTCGAATTTCGTCACTATACCTTTTTTAGGTAAGAGTAAAAGGTAGTGTTACCTTTTACCCAATAGTTAGTTAAGTAATAAATCCGGAAAGCGTTTGTAAATATATAGATAGCCTTGTAGAGTTCGGAAGTGTAATGGTAGAATCTTGCTTTTATCTGAATATTTTTTCCCATTACGAGCTATATGATCTTATCTTGTTAAAGTTTTATCTAAGAATGCTAATGATATCGAATCCTATTATACAGGGTTACCTGGTAAGTCGTGCGAACCCCGTTAGGGGGTCGTGGTTCCCACCATTTCTGACAGATTTCCCCTTGGAACCCCGCCCCCCAACTTAACCCATTTCAAGTTATAAGGCTTTAAAGACTTTTTTGAAAAAATGTCCGATTTTGTCTATTGGCCCATTTTTTTTTGTTTATTATAATTCAAATATTTAGTTTTATACTATTTTTGTGTAGCAGATTAGTTTGTTCATCATAATGCAAAATAAAAATAGAGTTACCTCAACTAAATAAGTTGTAGATAGAAGATTGATAGTTATAGCATCAAACAAAAGTCAGTACAAATCAAACTTCAACCAGCAATAGTAAAAAAAAATATCTATGACACGTAGGCTGCAGACACCTTTAAAAATATCTACGTTTCATTAGCTATTCAACAAGGTAGCTATTTTTTTGTTTATTATAAAATAAACAAAAAAAATGGGCCAATAGACAAAAATCGGCCATTTTTTCAAAAAAGTCTTTAAAGCCTTATAACTTGAAAAGGGTTAAGTTTGGGGGCGGGGTTCCAAGGGGAAATCTGTCAGAAATGGTGGGAACCACGACCCCCTAACGGGGTTCGCACGACTTACCAGGTAACCCTGTATATCTATAATATACATTTTTAATTACATTATTTGGAGACCCCACGAAGCCAAGTGTAGATTTATGTTCGAATTAATTTCATTGTAATTTGATTGTAATTTTAATTGATAGATAATGTCAAATTTATAACTTTAATTTTACTAACCATATGCAATAAGATCATTATTACTAATCAAATATAGGTTTGCCCGAAATAAATGAATATTATTATTACTAATGGCATATTTTCAAATTATATTTTAATGGCAAATTACGTTCTGCCTACCTGATCTTTAATTTCTGTTAATATGTATAATGTATAATGTTCTGTTAATTGGATTCTACGTTTGAATTATCTGGTCGAAAGCCTCATTCTATCCTCACCTTAACATTATTCGTCCGACGATGCCAAAACTTTGTATCTAGTCAGTAAGCACGACGCGCGAGCAACGGTACGTCGCGCCGTCTTTGAAATTCGAATCGCCGCGCGTGTGCGTCTAAAATAATAAAAGTTTATTTAGAAAAAAAATAAAGGAAAAATTCAACCAGTACCCCGAAGTGAGTTTTGTGTTTGTGGTCACTACGCGATTTATTTCGCCTACAAATTTGACAGTTTTATTTTTTTCATAACATCGCTTATGCAACCTGTTTTCGTAACTTTTTCGAGACATACCAGTTCTGTATAATCGGGTCATGCACACTGTATCGGTTATTGCTTATTTCATAAGCTGTAAGGTGCATAATTGCATTTCGTAATTGCATTATAGCGAAATGTTTAGTGTTATTTGTGACAATATTGTTGAGTCTGTCTATGTTGTGATTGCGCAATAGAAAGTGGACCTTTTTGCTCAGGCATACAGCGCATTTTATCGCTCAAAGGCTTAACTACATTGATCATTAATTAATTATTCTTTTAATAATGTTCGTAGTTTATTGAGCAAATTTTAATATTTTTTTACCAACAAATATTTAATAATATTTGTATCTAGCTTCTTAACAATTAAAGTTACTATGTGTTTGCTTATGCCAATACTTTGTTACAGATAATAGGCACACAAAATTTAACTTTTCCGTAGTTTCTGCATTTACTTTAGAAATGATAATTATATATTTCAAAAAAGTTTAATAAAGAGTATTGAACCTTCATTTTTGAACATTGAAATATTAAAATTTTAATAAATACAGTACTTCAGAACCATCGTGACTCGAAAAATTTGTTTTTTTTTTATATTTATACAGAAAATAGTAGAACTTATTTAAAGTACATTGCAGGATACAATATTATTTTATAGTGAGGGCGTTTTATAGGTTTCTGAGCTAAATTACGAATACAGAACATATCGTTTCAGGTCAAAATAAATTTGCCAACGACAGACACACTCCGGCAGATACTTACGAATAACACAAATAAGTAATGTAAGGTTAACTTATTTTCAAACAAAGAAAAATGGCGACATAATTTATGTCGCGAAATAAACGTAGAAATTTGTTTGAAAACACAAGTAACTCGAACGTAAATATCTCGAAGTACGGCGAAACTTGTAATAGATAACAATCGACAAGTTAACTGTGATGCCACATCTGGATACAAAATTATGTCGCATTTAATTTTAAAAGTATTTGTCACTAATCTCATGTTCAGAATCTTAAATTCAAAACATTTATTCGCACTTATAAAGATCCAATCGAAAGAGAACCACTTCGTTTCTTTTATTTTCGTTATACTCGCGACGGACATACGAGTAAGATGTAACACAATACCCAGTATTTTACTAACAATACGAACACCTTTTGCGGCAGTAGGAAACATAGAGCTAGAGGCAGACCTTGGTATATCTCCCTCCAGAAAGTTGTATGACCAGACAACACATATTGACAACTCATATAAGTCCGCAATAAGGGACATAAGTCTATTATAACTAGAGATCGGATAATCGGATGCATATTTACCTAAAGTTAATTTTTGGCTCACAAATTATGGAAGCGGCTTTTTAAAATACATTTTGTTAAATAAAAATCCCGGGAAAATACGGGACTGCAAATTTAACGTAGTGATATTGTTTGAAAATTACTAAATTAGCACGTGGTATTTCAAAAGACCGAGACTCCGGGTTCATTTATACAAGTAGGTATGCATAAAGAAAGTGAAAAAATGAAGTTTAGTTTCAGTTCCCCGTGCGATTTATGAATGTACGATTTATTACATGAAGAGTGTAATACGAAAGTAGTGAGCTAGTTTGACTAAAACAATAATCAATTAAATAATTGGATAAAAAAACAGAAATGGTGAAAAATTTTAATTAACAAAACAATAAAAAGCCGTTTCCATACTTTGTCTTAAACTAACTTTAGGTAAATATGCATCCGATTATCCGATCTCTAATTATAACTTAAGGTAATTAAGGCTTCGACAACCACTCTGGCTCAGTGCGATCAGACAACTTCAAACACAGATTAGATCCGCCAGTAACTGCAGCTATCGACTAAAAAAACATCATAGTAAAAAAAATATTATTTGCATATTTATATGGCTATAAGTTTTTAATACACAATTGACATTTGGAACTATTTCACCCCAGTACATTAATCCCATTATCATCATCATATATCACTAAATCATATCGCGTGCTATAACATACATACATAAGTATGTATGTTAAGTTATCATTATCTATTATACTAACTCATATTGAAATCTTACTTCGAGAATATAATGATTGATGTGAACGTTATAAGAACTCATTCATAATGAAATCATTTGTATGGTATTATTTATATTCTTATTCTTAAATATAAAAATGAATCGCAAAATGTGTTGGTAAGCGCATAACTCAACAATGCCTTTACCGATTTGGCTAATTTTGGTCTTGAATTATTTGTAGAAGTCCAGAGAAGGTTTGTACGTAGAGAAAATAATAAAAATAAAATTTGAAAAAGTGTAAAGTCAACATTTTTATATAAACAATTTGTATTAATACTTAAAAGCCAATTTGAACCTTTGGCAAGACAAAAAAGGGTCCACGTTAGTTCTGTCAAACAAATTTAATGTCATCATATGTCGTTTCAAGTAGGAACAAAAAACAGCCACTTTACAAATCTTTTTGACAGGACGAAGTCTGTCGGGTCCGCTAGTTTATAATAAAACTAGCGACCCGCCCCGGCTTCGCACGGGTGCAGTGAAAAAATGGTTATGGTGGGTTATCCCTAAGAGATAGACATATACCATCGCGGACTTTTTTGTGGATTTTTGTAAGTTGTACAATACTGTAGTACATTATTTTGGTCTATCTCATAGGGTTCAGCCAGCGTTTGCAATATAAGCGCAAAAAAAACGTGCTTATTTACGACATCACATTAGAAACCTTTAAATTTATCAGTGTTTCTCTACTATATTATGCATTTATTATACATACAAACCTTCCTTAAGAATCACTCTATCTATTAAAAAAAACCGCGTCAAAATCCGTTGCGTAGTTTTAAAGATCTAAGCATACATACGGACATACAGCGAAAGCGACTTTGTTTTATACTATGTATTGATTATGAATATTTTGCATGCCTAAAGAATCAAAATGAGCTTTGAGAGGATTAGCTAGAGTGAAGATAAATGATAAATTGTGATATAGTCTGATGTCCCTTACATATGTGGTGTGACAGACAGTGATAAGAGAGAAGGTATTTCTTAAATGGTTTGGAGAAATGATAATTATGGGCGAAAGATAACTGACGAAAGATATAAATTCGACAAATATGAATGGGCTAGTTCGTAGGTGAGCACCTAGACCGGTGGTTCCCAACTTTTTTTGTGTCGTAGACCTTTTGTCAACTTTTCCGGTTTTGGGTAGACCCCTACTTACCTGATATTTAATACCTACATCCTACACGTTACAAAATTTTATAAACACACTAGCTTTCTACCCGCGGCTTCGCCTGCGTGAATTTCGGGATTGAGTTTATAGAGGGTTAAGGGTCATAGCTTTTGCCCACGGCTACATATGCGCGGAAGTCAGTTATGGCACGAAGGTTTTATCGCGCTTCCCGTGGGACTATCCGTTTTTCCGAGATAAAAAATACTGCAAAACCTTGCTCAAGAATCACTCTATCTATTGATGAAAACCGCATGAAAATCTGTGAAGTAGTTTTTGAGCGAAGCCTTTATTGAGCTTCCCGTGGGATCTGTCGATTTTTCCGGGATAAAAAGTAGCCTATGTTACTCGGGGTTAATGTAGCTTTCCAAAGGTGAAGAATTTTTGAAATCGGTCCAGTAGTTTCGGAGCCTATTCATTACAAACAAACAAATCTTTCCTATTTATTATAAGTATAGATATAAAAACTTTTTTACTTCATAGGTATTTTTATAAATAATGTACATATATGTCTTTATATTAGAAGAGAGTATAGTGCTAATAAATAGGTACTATCAGTGTTTTTTGAGATCTAATATCGTAGACCCCTATTTTCATTTCGTGGAATCCCCATTTTTTTTCGGTGACGTAACCCCTTGTAGGTTATCATTAGAGATCGGATAATCGGATGCATATTTACCTAAAGTTAGTTTAAGACAAAGTATGGAAACGGCTTTTTATTGTTTTGTTAAATAAAAATCGGCACCATTTCTGTTTTTTTATTCAATTATTTAATTGATTATTGTTTTAGTCAAACTAGCTCACTACTTTCGTATAACACTCTTCATGTAATAAATCGTACATTCATAAATCGCACGGGGAACTGAAACTAAACTTCATGTAAATACGTATGCATAGTTGTATAAATGAACCCGGAGTCTCGGTCTTTTGAAAATAAATACCACGTGCTAATTTAGTAATTTTCAAACAATATCACTACGTTAAATTTGCAGTCCCGTATTTTCCCGGATTTTTATTTAACAAAATGTATTTTAAAAAGCCGCTTCCATAATTTGTGAGCCAAAAATTAACTTTAGGTAAATATGCATCCGATTATCCGATCTCTAGTTATCATAGACCCCTAGGGGTTGATGTAGACCACATTGGGAACCACTGACCTAGACGATCGCCTTTCACGGAGGGTTTTGTGAAAAATTCGAACGAAATAATAAATAAAATAGGGTTCGCTAACATGATTTTTATTAAAAGTATACCTTATCTTTTGTACTTTACAATAGTCTTAGGCGGATATATACTTATTTAATAACATCACAACATATATAATAAATTTTATTATTATTCACATTTCACATTCTAATCATTCATTTCTGTGTATGGACGCATACTACGTACGCTTTTACCCTCTTCCATATGAAGTGAATGAATGAATGAATACTTTATTTGCATCATTTTACAACACACAAAAATAGACATAAAATAAAATAAATCAAACTTAATAACTAACAAATTGAACGAGGAAAGGATGGATTGCTAACTTCTGACGAGTTAAATACGTATACGTAGAGCCAGCAACCAACTCACCTCAGTCCAAGTTACTACATACTTATAACTAAATAATGATACAATACATGCCTGCTGCAGAGATACAAAATGGCGATAGCTCAGCGACTGATTTTGCTTCAAAAGCAAAGCACTGGTATTCTGCTCAGAGGATAAGGACAGGAAGAAAACTAAATGAAAATGTAAAATAAAAAGATAATATATAATACTATATCAACCACATCTATATTATCTATCTATCTATCTATCTATCTATCTATATTAACCGTGGAATAAACCATGAACAACAGCTGAATTTTTGAGTAAACAAGTGAACAAGTGATGCCTGTGTACCAAATAAATACAATGAATAATATAATATAGAGAACCCCAGTCACCAGATCAACACGCCGCACACACGGTTGAAAAAAAGCGGTCGATAATTAGACAATAAAATCCGCCATCGAGTAACCATTTGGTATACCCACACGTTGCTTTTCCAAAAGAAATAATTTAAATTGTTTTTTAAATGTAGATTTAGAGGCAATTAGTCTCATTGGAGGGAGTATATTGTTCCAACACTTGGTAGCTAAGACAGCGGAAACTACCGTTGAAAGACGTGGATCTGTGTGCGTGAACTTCTAGTACACATTTCCTGAAAGGGTGTTATTTTTATTTTTGAAAAGAGGTATGTTGGAGTTTTTGAATTAAGTGAATGCTTAGCCAAAGCTGGCAAAAGAAGGATAAAAGTAAGATTAATGCAGTGGTAATGAGAGCTTTGAGCGGAATGGCTGGAGTGACGAAGAAGAATAAATTGCGAAATAGCCACTCTATTTCGCAATTTATTCTTCATCGGGGAAATATGCAGTTTGAAGATGGCTTGGACATGTAGAAAGGATGGACGAAAGATGACTGACGAAAGAAATTTATAATGCAAATATAAATGGGCCAGTTGGTAGGGGACGACCTGGACGAACATACTTGGACCAAATAGGTGATATGCTGAAGGAAGATTAGGTCAAGAGTACCCGTAACTGATGAGCGTGCATGAAAACATCAATGAAAGTCGGTGAAGCTAGGGAAGTGGAAAACTGTGATCTCTGCCTACCCCCAAAGTGTATGCAGTTTTCAAATGTCTTTACACTATGCACTGCATGTGCCTTTTTTTGCGAGGGGAAATGCTCTTTATGCACCGCGACACCGCGCTGGCAAGGCGCGGCCGTGTGTGGGGCTCTCCGGCTTGAGAGGACCGGCCTACCCACTAAAACCCCCCAGAGTTCTCTGAGCCCATACCGGGGCGCGTGTGGCGGGGTACGCTTCCGCGATTCTACCGCCACAGCGCCCACGGGCTAGCTCGACCTAGAGTGGTCAAGCCATCGCCAAGGGGAACCAAGCACTGCAAGTGCCTACATACAAAGGGAAAAATATTTAAATTCCTGATCGCGCCTTAGAATATTCATAAGTCTGTACTGTCTACATCTTATCGTATAATATATGAGAATTAAATTGACATAAGAATTTATTGTTTTGTGCATTAAGTATTCTAAGTCTTAACATTTTTATTTCACTTCACAAAAACTTATCGCGTCGCATGCTAATTTCTGAACAGTAGCAAAAAGATCCATACTAAATCCACAACACAACGGCCATATTAACCAGAACTACGATACGCTACACATTTTTACAACATATAGGCCACACGATTCTGGTCTATGAACCAGTTTAACAAAACCTATATTTTCATACGACAAACGAGTTAAGATGGTTCAAATTACAATTGTTGTCTATTGTAAGAAGACCTCGCTGGTTTATTAAACAAAACACGAACATAGATCAGGATTAGTTGGTCGATTTGTGATACTTTCACTGATCTAAGGTTTTAGTTGTTATGTGAGATTTTACTTTGTTATTGATGTCTTTTACTTTGTACGATGTCTATATCTATTAATTAGAATACTGTTGAAATTATGATTTCACATTAGGAACTTAACTTCTTTGGTTTCTCCTCGTTTGGGTCTAGTTCAAAACTGAAATAAGCGTTAACTGACATTTACTTCTCTTTAAAAATTACACGTTTCTTTTAATTACGAAGTTGTTACGATAGAAACATATATAAGTAAGATTTAACAATATATAACGTATATATTTTAATAATAATGCCACTTTGTATTTGAAACAGAAATAATGTTAAGACTGTATTATTATGCGAGTGCGCGCTTCATAGGAAAGACATCAACGAGCGTTCATTCAACCTAAGTAGTATAAAATTTACTGTCTTGAAAGTTAAACTGTAACAGTTATGTGTTTAATATTACAATGAACTTGCTGCTTTATAATGATTAAAACCGGTCTTTTAAACAATATTTTTCAATATTTAACTGAATTAAAATGGAGTTGTAGTTAGATGTAGATTGTTTGAAGAGGAATAAAGGAATAGCTTAATAATTGTTCAATACACAACTATTTACAAGGTTTCTTAAACAGAAGTGCAGTAAGTGTATTTGTATATTGTTCGTTGCCAAATATGTTGACTATATTTGTAAATAATGTAATGAAACTACGAGTATAGTCTTTATAGATATAGGTAATGTGGATTTACTTAAAATCGTAAAAGGTTCACACTATTTGTCTGAGGCCACCAATTGATGACTCTGTAAAAATACACGGGGAAAAAAATACAGCCCTTGCTGGTTTTCATGCTCGTTCTTTCCAGTACAAAGTCTTCTGCCGCAAACTTGTGAATCAATGGCATTTGACGTGCAAAAGTGATTGTAAAAATCCCATTTGAAGAATATTTCAGACTTCTTTTTATCCTTCTTTAAGTATATAATTTCTTATTGCTTTTTTTATAGCAGTATACAATAATAAACAAGCAGATTGCCTATCTAATGGTAAACGATTACAGTTGCATATAGTACAACTGTTTCCTGTGAGTTTCGTACCAAAGCTGCACCTCCTACAAAAACCAGTGTCTATTGCCAAAATAAATGAACTGGGACTAAAAATATTTTTTTGTCTCGCTGCGAGTATCAAACCCCTATGTTCAAACATTGCAAACAGGAATTTAATGCTATAATTGATTAGGCCAAAGGTACGGTATAAATACGAATACAGTACTTCTATATACTATAGATTTTTTTATATTTATAGTAGAACGTATTCAGTGTACATTGCACGATACAATATGATATTTTATAGTGAGGGCGTTTTATTATTTTCTGAGTTAAATTACGAATTCAGAGCATATCGCTTCAGGTCGAAATAAATTTGCCAACCACAGACACACTCCAACAGATTCTTACGAATAATACAATTGAGGAATGTAAAGTAAACTTATTTTCAAATGAAGATACAAATACGTCAACTTACAAGAAAAAAAAGAATATAACTTGAAAGAAGGCTAAGTCAAGAGCACCTGTACCTCGTTGAGTGCATAAAAGTATTAATAAAAGGCAAAAGAAGCTAGGGTTTCCTAATGTTTGACGGGTGGTGCCGATGGGTACCGCATCGCCTGCATTGCACACGATCCCTGCGACGGCGGGGGTAGCTATAGAGAACCGTAGCTACCTCCATGCCCACGGCGAAGACGGAAGCCCGCGCCGTTCCTTTTTGGAGCAGTGCGGGCTGGGCCGAGCGGCTTATGCGAGCACATGCACATAGCTGCTAACCTTTTTTTTTTTTGTTCCCCTGAGGAAAATGCATTAAATTGCATACCCCGGCTGTGGCGAGCCGGCGGTTATGTGGGGCTCTCCTCCCCAGAAGGGGGAGGCCTACCCACTAAAAACTTCAGGGATGGCCTTCCTCAGGCATGTAGGGAGCCCCCGGGAACATCAAGCCACTTCCAGGAACCCCCAGCCTCCGCTCCCCTGCCTAGAGGGGAGCCCTCCTCGGGGGAGGCTACTACCTCCCTCGGTCTCCTCCACCGACGACGCCCCCGGCCATGGAAGGGGCGTGATCCATCCCGGGTCGCCGTAGCAGTCGCGACTTCTTCGCGCCCGCCGGCTACCCGCGGCGGCGCCGCAGCTGTGCTACCGAGCCCGGCGCCGCCTTCTTCGAGCTGGATCGGCCATCTCCCGACCCCGCTCGGCGGCCTCCTTCTGGAGCATCACTGCTTCACAGAAGGAGGCCACAGCCCTCCAACCTCCCTCGTCCGCCAGCATTGCCGCAATCAATGCGGCGGAGACAGATCTCGCCCGATCTCTGCGACCAAGACTCGCGCGCTCGGAGGCCCACGCAGGGCACTCCGCCAGCGTGTGCTGGGCCGAGTCGAGGTCGGATGCGCAGTGGTGGCAATGTGTCGATCCCTCCGTCCTATTCGACACAGATACTCACCGAAGCAGCCGTGCACATAGCCGCTCACCTAGACCACATGAAGTGTTCCTGAGGGTTTTAGTGGATTTTCACGGCCTTCTACCGTGGAGGCCCACACACTCTTGTCCCTTTCTACCCAAGGAGCTTGGACAGTGCGTAAAAGCATTTCCCTCGCTAAAAAAACGTTAGTAAATCCTTTGTTTGAATCATAACCAGTGGAAAAAAATGTGAGAAATAACGTATATATAGTTTCAAATTAATTTATTGAAATTGAGCAAATATGACATAATAATAAACGAGATTAAGTTGGTGGCCGCTAAAACGCAGCAATTATCATATTGATGGCTTAAAAATTTATTATATATTATATACGCTGACGATTTCAAAATAATCGGATGTATTAAAAAAATTAAGGGCATAGAATATATTTGACCTGTTAGTGATATGAAAAAACCCGATCGACCTTGCGTTAGGCTGTTGCGCCAGCTTGCTATACTCGTCGTGACCAAGTTCTTACGTAACATAAGTTGCTCTGTTTGTTTTATCAGCATACTATTTATATTGATTGCGGACTTAAAACCATGTCAGAGTATCACAATTCGTTATCAGTACCATTCGAATTTTAGTAATGTTCAACACATCGTCGAATATCGGCGTGGCCATTGCCTTTCTAGAGAAATAATTCATTTATTTACATAATATTTTTTTTAACGATTAATCAGGCGCACAAAATGCGGACATAATGCCGGAAGCATTTTCTACCAGTTAACACTTAACGACACTTATTACTAACATCCTTGAGTTAAATGGATTGTAGCGAAAAATAATAATAATATAGCATATATATCAGAATAATACATAGATTACAATTTATAAAGATACACGCAATGCTAATATAAGCTACTCGAAATACTAATCCTGCGCAGACGAAGTCGCGGGCACCAGTTAGTGACCAATAAATTACAATGTACTTAAATACATTAAAATACTAGAAACACATACATAAATAGACTAATATACAATATTGTTAAAAAATGATAAAAATTATTATCATATAGCCTCCTTTTCTAATATCAATTTTTTTATGGGATAGGGCAGCAAACGACCAAACGGATCACCTGATGGTAAGCGATAACCGCTGCCCATGGACACCCGCAACACCAGAGGACTCACAGATGCGTTGCCGGCCTTTTAAAAGGGAATCACTCGGCGAAACACAGCGCAAGCGCTATTTTACGCCGGTTTTCTGTGAGGCCGTGGTATCACTCCGGTCGAGCCGGCCTAATTCGCGCCGAAGCAAGGCTCTCCCACGTTTTAATACCTTATGTGTGAGTAAATAAAGATTATTATTACAGTTGTCGCTTATGTCACGTGGTTTAAAACACGGTCCTTTATAAGGCGTGCGCGGGGATACAGATCCAACGCGTAGAGGCCATTTAAGCGAATTTTAATGAAAGTGTACGTGGAGTGTACCAACTGGGTCCAATCTCTATTTGCATCATGAAAAATGCAGCTAAAGACTACACCCAGTTAGATTCACAGAAACTACTGTCATTAGTGGTCAAAACGTATGTAGACTATTGCATCGATTTTGTGGTGGTAATGAAAACCGGGTTATGGATGAGACTCCGGTCACCTTCCTTCTCAAAGCCTCCTAATTGATTTAAATATGGCAGGTAGTGAGTCGCCGCTCACTAAATGGCCCCTCAAAAAGCAGACCAATATTTATGCGAAGAGAGCAACATTGGTGTGAACGGCTAAGGGTGTAGAGAGGTGTGTCTGCGATAGCGGTCGAGACACCGTCGGCGTTATGACATTATTACACTTCCACCCTTCGAGCATCTGCTCTTGTGACTCCACTCTGTCCGGCTGGTTAAGGCAAGACAGAGGCGGGTGGCATACGCCCCCCTAGAGCACATCGGTACCTTCGGTGACGCAACTCACCGACAGCCCGCCACAAACTGCCCTGAGGGAGACTTACTTCACTGATGGGGCATTTATGGCAGTTAAGGGGCATTAAATGCCCCACCAGCGGGCGATGGGGTCGTCACTTCCCTACGCCTTTATTATTATTATTATTAATACATATACAAATCCTTTGTTATACCAATTTTAGACAGATTCCGAGAAGTGTCTTCGTAATGGTTTTTTGAATGAAGCCTTAGAACTGGCTAATATCAGACTAGTAGGTAACTTGCGAAGTACATAAGCTAGAGGTAGCATAATATAATTTACTATCTTTAATCAGGAGACTTTGTTTTTGGTTGTTGTCGCACAATTCGCAAAAAATTATCTTATATTGAAGATTTGTCTTCACGTTTCAGAGGAAAAACTCGGGTAGCCGAGACAACGATTTGAAATTTAAATTGTTGTTTATATTCCCTTCTGTTTTGTTTTTGATTATACTAATATACATTTATTTAAATTAAATAATAAATTAAATGTATTAATTCTATATGTAATATAATGTTCCTTTAAAAATATAAAATATGTTATCGATTCAAATTAAATAAACCTGAACATGAATCCAGCTGGGGCATGACAATATATATTGATAATAAAATATTTAATTATATAATTAATATATTATTTAAGGACATTTGATTAAGTTGTTTTATCAAATTCAATCAAAATCAAATCAATCATAAATGTATTCTTCAGATACTATTTTTATGGTCACTTGCACGTCAATGATGCTACGTCATTGATTCACAAGTCTACGGCAGAAGATCTTGTACTGAAAAGAATCAACAAGAAAACCAGTTAGGACTATTTTTTTTTCCTTTTACTTTAAAAGAGTCGTCAATTAGATGCTGGCCTCAGATATTAGCCTGAACCTAAAATCCTTTACAAGTTTAAACGAGTTGACAATACATCTATAAAATTATTAGTGTTGTTGTGTTATTTACTGAAATATGGTCAAAATATTTAGCAACGTCACTATTGAGTCATTAAAATTAAATCCAAACATTTCAACTACATTTCATTATCAATTACATAATCCTTAACAGTACAATAACTTTATATCGTAAATCAAATTATTATTGACAAATTATTCAAAATTGTGAAAATCGTTGTCATCATAAACGATTGATTGTCAAACTTTTATGAAAATGATGTGAAGTACTCTGTCAGTTTGACATATGGATATAAGGAAGCTGTCAGTTTGACACATCGATTTAAATTCGCGATTAGGGATTTACTGGAGGCCCTTGATCTGTCGCGTTAACGCTGACAAGCCGCGGCGACTTACCGAAAACTCAGCGTCAGAATTACTTTCTCTGTTACGCAAAACTAAGCCGGCGCGGGCGCAGCATTCAAAGGAGGGGTGACGCGACTTTGCACCACTTTCTGATTCTAAGCAGCTTAGAGGAATCTATAATCTTGTGTATATAGAAGAAGATCTTATTCGATTTTATAGGGTACATACAACAGGTTACAATCAAAATGATACAAATATAGACAATAAACAACCTGGTCGAGACTATAACCCAAAACGTATATACACATTTAACATTCATACATTTTCAAGATTACATACATACATATATATACATACATTTATATTTCAATGCTTCTTTGTCGTTAATTAATAATCACACATTCACCCATTCATTCTTACTACATGCACACTTATGTATCGCACTTTTATTATATTATACTTTTATTTTATTATATTACATCTCACTAATAATATTTTTTTTTGTTTATTTCAATAGTCTCTATTGATATATATAGTCTATATATGTTGTGATGTGTGATAATGTGTCTTGGTGTCATGTTTATTGTTGACAATACCTAGTGCGACATAAAATATATTTCAGAATATAAACTATGTTAAAAAAAATGGCAAGGCTTCTAATCCCACGTAGCTAACATAAATATCAGCCAGTTTCCTATTTACTGAAGACCAGATTTACAGCTGGACTTATTAAAAAGAAATACATAATGAAGTATTTCTCATTATCATCATCTTAAACATTACACACTAAACTAAAATCTCATAAAAAAGGAAGTATTTTAACTATATTTATTAAACAGAAATGAAATAAGAAATATGTTTAAACATAAATATAATCGTGTTGATTCTGTTGACGCAAAATTCGAAATGTTTGATTGGTGCTGTCTAAGGCAATATTTGTCTAAAATTAGTTAAACTAAAATGGTTTTAGTTACTCAACTTAGTGATTTTCCTATTCTATTATACGGTTTATGTCAAACTACAAAAATGTAATAATGTTGAATTAGAAATAATATAAGTATTAAACAAAAAATATATAGCTTGCTTGGTTTAAGTTTAGTTCGAGGTAATGAATAATAACAATAATGCCTTTATGCCTAACTGCCATAAAGTCCTCATCAGGGCAGTCAGTCTCCTTCAGAGTAGCTTGTGGCGAGCTGCCGGTGAGTTGCGTCACCGAGAGTACCAATGTGCTTCAGGGGGGCGTACGCCAACCGCCTCTGTCTTGCCTTAGCCGGCCGGATAGAGTGGAGCCGCATAGCAGATGCTCGAAGGGTGGAAGTGTAATAATATCATAACGCCGACGGCGTCTCGCTCGCTGTCGCAGACACACCTCTCTACACCCTTAGCCGTTCACACCAATGTTGCTCTCTTCGCACAAATATTGGTCTGCTTTTTTGAGGGCCCATTTAGTGAGCGGCGACTCACTACCTGCCATATTTAAATCAATTAGGAGGCTTTGAGAAGGAAGGTGACCGGAGTCTCCGCCGGCATTGATTACGGCAATGCTGGCGGACGAGGGAGGTTGGAGGGTTGTGGCCTCCTTCTGTGAAGCAGTGATGCTCCAGAAGGGGTCGGGAGATGGCCGATCCCGCTCGAAGAAGGCGGCGCCGGGCTCGGTAGCACAGCTGCGGCGCCGCCGCGGGTCGCCGGCGGGCGCGAGGATCACACCTGTGACTACCTTAGTCACAGGTGTGATTTCATTACGAGTGCCCTCACCCACTCGTAATCAAGTCATACTTGTGGAAATGTTATCTGTGTTTTGTTTGGAGAATATATATATATATACATACATATATATGATAACCATAATGGTTAAGCCGGCAATAACCGTAAGCGGCTACATTCTGCGTGGAACCGAACTCTTACATTTATGTGTGTACTTTATCTATGTTGGCAGCTCTGTGATCGACTTTCAAAAATTGGATGCTTAGGAATCCGTGACCTCAAAGTCACCGCTGACTATTTAGTCAGCGGTGACTTTGAGGTCAACTTTAACAAAATAGGTCTCCGTGTCTGTCAAAGACGCTTGATATAAGCGATAATAATAATAAATATTTCTTACACTTACTAAGCCTACACTCTCTATAAGGCTTGTGCTGTGGGATCTAGAGTAAGGAGTAGACGCACACATAAATATTTTTGATAGAAACCTATACTAACAACCAAGACTAAGGTACAAATGTTGGCGTTGATCAAACAAACATCTGTTCTCAAAGATGGCGACACCTTGAATCCGGTGTACTGACCACTTCACTAGACAGGTCGTAGAATAACTTTCGTGATCGTTAAACTATTTGTGTTTAATGAAAAGGAGATGTCCCATATTGGTTTATAGTAACTAACTCGGGTAAATTTGATATATTTGGATAGAAGGCTCTTAAAGAAAGTAATCGCCGTAAGTCATGTTATTTTCAAGACGCCCGATTTTTAATAATTCGTATTCTAGTATAATAAAAAATGAAATATCTTTAATGCAATAATTACACATTGCTTAAAAAAAATATCAACAAGCCTTTTAAAAATCTAAATACATACATAATTGCTTTAATGAACCGAATATTTCTAATTTTGACAAGTTTTTAACTAACAAAATATAGGGACTGCTATGTTACTTAATGTATGTTAACTAGAGCCAGAAAAAAATATTAATAAAAAATCAACTGACAAGTCAGGCACCTGCTGTCAATGTCATAACTCAACGGAAAATATCAAACATAGAGTAAGATACCGGTAGTCACAGATTAATAAAAACATCATTAAGGTGTTGCCATAATGAAATATTTCTTAAAAACATGTTTTATTTATTTAAAAATAATTGGGGGTGGTAAAAATATTTCTTTTATTTGTTTCATACTTCATATTTTTTCGGCTTTCAATTTAATGTAGTTTGGTGTTTGTTAGTTAACGCTGATCACAAAAAACCAACCTCCTTGTAATAAGAGGACATCTCCTTTAGAATTGGCATCACCGTCTAAGATTTTATTAAGCAACTAGCTGTGCCCGTGATTCGTCCGCGTGGAATAGTTATTTTGAGCATCATAAACAATTTTTTTCAAACAATTAAATACTCTTAATCAACAACACATTTATTTGGATAACGATTAACATTACTATTTTGATACAACTTTAACAAATAATTGGTGATAATGCATTAATTTTGACCAAATTTGATTACCATAAAAACGATTCTAGTGAGTTAACCTTAAAAGATAGACTTTCATACAAATAATTCTTTCATACACATTTTTTTGGTATCTTGAACCGTTTTCGCAGCGCACGCAACGGAAGCCCTCAAAGATAAATAATTTTCCCCGTTTTTTTTCACATTTTCCATTATTTCTTCGCTCCTATTAGTGGCAGCGTGATGTTATGTAGCATTAAGCCTTCTTCGATAAATGGTCTTTTCAATAAAAAAATATTTTTTCAATTCGAACCAGGAGTTCCTGAGATTAGCGCGTTCAAACAAACAAACAAACAAATTCTTCAGCTTTATAATATTAGTATAGTTTGCTTATTTCATGTTGGCAGAATAAGCGTAAAAAAACTCTACATCAATTACGCAGAGCAGGAAAGAAACTCGAAAGTTCGAATTACGTATCTCCCCTATTTTTGTTTTCTTTTATAATTCTATTAATCAAAATATTATTCACAAACAAATCGAATGCCATATCGAGATGTGATACAACGGAATTACCTAATATTTTAGTGGCGTTGCGTTTCACAACCGTCTAACAGATGTTTGACTGAACGATTTGCGCAACCAACGGTGTCACTTGAGGTAGTGAGTTCGGACATTTTAGAAAAAAGTCTGTTTTTATTTTATTTAATAAAATACTTAATAAAGTATTAAAAGTAATTTATTTAATAAGTTTACTGATCGATCAGTATGTCAAATTTAAGTGAAGTTTCAAATATTTATAATATTTTTTGTTGTACAGAATAACAGTGGTCGTTGCGTGATGTCGCGACCGTTTGCGGAGTGGGGACCTTTTTGGTACCCATATATATTGTATCTAAATATTAAGTATTATAAATATTGTCAGTGTACCAAATAAACATTTTTCTTTCTTTTTTTTCTTTAGCCTCAGATGGCTATGTTCAGCTTTGCAATGAGTGTATTTGTAGAAGGCGCACGAACAGAAGGTTCGACACCTAGCCGACTATCGACACCGGCAACCGTTCCGGGATCGTTAGGGTCGAAAAAAAGTGTGTCGACGCAACTTGAGCGCGCCGTCTAATAGCTCGAACGCTCAAGTTCGCCGTGTAGAGGGTGAGAATCTATCCCGTACGTGACGGTACCGGGTATATGTTTGACGGATGTGTGGCCCGGGTCTTCGCGCTCGCCGACGAGCGCGGTGAGTGAGCGAGAGACGTGGGTGTCTGGCGTGAGGGACGACGCGGTTGGTGGCCGGCGGGAGGGATTCGTTTGCGCGGGTGATTGGGTCGGGCTGAATGGATAAGATGTTTTTAGGGCGGCGGGCTCTAGCCGAGACGCTATCGCTCGGGGTGTAGTCTAGCATTGTTTGAATTATAGAATAATTGCTTGTTTTGGTATATCTTATCTTTTCTTCTTTCTTTTGCCCTGCTCCCCAATTATATTTAAAAGTGGCTCTATATGTCTACCTTTTTCACTCTCCTCTATCACTCACTCCCATCTTCAACATACCAACATTCACACAGTCCATGCATCTTTTTTTCGCTCTTCCGTGGGGATGGGCGTATGGGGAGACCCACACGCCCATCCCCTTTCATATCATTCATCATTCCATAACTTAATACTTTCATGCACTCGAGGTTCACTCACATACGAGACTAACTCCCTTCTTGACCATATCATCAATCTTTCTCTTCCTATACACCCATACACTATCATGTCCATAACTTTCCTAGTAAATAACTGTTCTCTCTTTCGTCCCATACAAGGAAAGTCTTCTTTTTCCCAATTTTTCAACAATAGGGGCTACTTTCAGAGTTCCCCTGATATATTCATTCGTCAATCTATCCTTCGGTCTAACTGCATGGAAGCGGTCTTATGAATACTTCCACCCCAACTCCATTTACCTTTAGATCACCGTCGGTGGAGGGTAAATCACTAACAATTCCATTACCAAAGAGGGTTGGCGTCAGTTTGTCAGTATGAGAGGGCGTGAACAAATCGATCACACAATCGAAAATATAGTTTGATAGATAAATACTTTATTACACAGAAACAAAATAAAACTAATGTGAGCGTAGGCGGTCTTATCGCTGAAAGCAATCTCTTCCAGACAACCTTTGTAAGGACATATTTATGATGTAGAGTGTCGTCGAATACAAACGAATACATGACAATGCAGTAAAATTTCACAACATATATAAAATATCTTATTAATGTACTCGGACGTAATCAATACATTTTTACCCGCGGACAAATACCTTCCTGTCTTTCGCGAGATATTTACATGCAAAAGTTATTTTGTTTATCGTACACCTTCTGTAAAAAATATCACGGGAAATATTAATGCATTTCCGCAACTAAATACTACACTATTTTTAAAATATATATTCATTAGTTTGATATAAAAAAATATATAATCAACTCTAATATTATAAAGAGGAAAGATTAGTATTTTTGTATGTAACATATAACCTCAAAAAGTACTGGACCGATTTTAATAATTCTTTCTTCATTAGAAAGCTACATTATCACTGAGTAACATAGGCTATATTTAGTACTAGAATACTATAGAAATCTTAAGAAATTCTTATTAAAACCAACTAAAGGTGTCAAAAAAATTGCCATAAAATGTCTTTCATCGCATACGCTGCGAAGCTGTGAACGTTGTGTATACATTTTGTAGTAGGTATATTTACATAAGCATTGCATCGATGCGAAGCCGGTGCGGGTCGCTAGTCTTATATATAAAAATGAATCGCAAAATGTGTTGGTAAGCTCATAACTCAACAACGCCTGGACCAAATTGGCCAATTCTTTTTTGTTAATGTTCGTTGAAGTTCAAGGAGGGTTTTTACAATGAGGAAAATTCGAATAATTATCGGTAATACCTTAAAAACAGCCCTTTTATTTTCCCATGCAAACGTTTTCTAACTAAAACGTACAGTCGAATTGAGCTTTATTGTTATTGTATAAAGTTCATATTGCAAGCACTCACTGTTGTCTAAGCAATGAAGGTGTGTTCCTAACATCAAAGAGTCAATTTGCGCTTTATTAACGCTACATATAGTTGAAATTCAATCATATCTATCAAAACAGTGTGCGTGCGTGCGTTGGAGCACAGAATACATCGTTGGAGGATTTAATGTCACGTTCCAAAATTGAATAGCCACAAAATGTAATAGGTCATTTAGACTTTTTTTGCGATTTGGTTGGCTATGCGACATTATCTATAAAATAATTAGGAACAAAAAACTGCCACTGTACAAATCTTTTTGACAGGACGAAGTCTGTCGGGTCCGCTAGTATATTAATAAAAACCAGTTGCGTAGTCGTGAATCGATCCATCTATATGGAATCTTACACAAAGTCTGAGTGCCAGCGAGTGAACGTAACATGTCTGACATCAGTCTACTAAC
The DNA here is from genome assembly GCA_036419045.1 of Scirpophaga incertulas. Taxonomy (NCBI): domain Eukaryota; kingdom Metazoa; phylum Arthropoda; class Insecta; order Lepidoptera; family Crambidae; genus Scirpophaga; species Scirpophaga incertulas. Next base: position 23,969,954 of record CM071636.1, read on the forward strand.
TAGTCGCTTGGGGCTATCTTGTTTTTGGGTCTCAATCAGGTCTCAGTCACATGTACGAGTAATTACCTTAATTTTGTTTATACAGCCTACTTACGTGTAGTACTTATGGCATACAAAACACATTTAAATAATCAGAAAGGCTATCAGCTGGGAAAGATTAATTCTTTATATGTTGTATATTACACAATGGTGATTTAATGTGTGTTTATTATTCTAGCTTAAAAATTATCCCATGTCCTTCCCCGGATCTGAATATATATATATATTTTTTTTCTTTGTATCTTGAGAAGGAATATTGCAGTATTTTTCATAGCAGGTCCCTCTGTCTAACCGACATTTTATAAGTTTGTGATTTGGACAGATATTTAAAAAAAATATTGTCTTGTTTGTCCATTCGAAAAGTGTATTCTAAGATAATAACAAAAAAGAATGCATATTTTTTATTTAACCACAAACTAAGGTAAACAAATTATGTTTATATACATAAATCTGTTTCTTTCTTATCTGTTGGAGTAAATTAAAAACATGTGCGTTGCTCTGGAAATAGGAGACTTATTGATTAAATTTAAATTAAATATCTCACCTGGAAAAAAGAGACTTATTGATTAAATTTAAATTAAATATCTCACCTGGAAATAAGAGAAACAACACTTTATTTAGTTTAACAATTATCTTTTGATAACTGTTAAAATATATAATATTTATTGACGCGGATTGACGCTTCGTCAATTGCTGAACTGACCTTTCGACTCGAATCAACATGAAGGTTTGAACCTCTAACTAAAATTATTGAAAGTCACTTTAATTATTTTATTTTTCAGTGTATATTTCGTATTAAAGTTAATTCGATTCTTAATACTATATTATTAATACTATAGTTCTAACATACAGAAGTAAAAACACTACGAGACTCTTTTATAAAAAAATGCATAGCCTTTTACCACAAAGTTCCACAAAGTGTTACCAATTTGCTTTTCACTTTAATGCTTGGGTTTAATTTTAATAACTCAATAGTTACGTTGCTGTATATTTTGACGATAAAAATAACATAATGAAACTCTAGCTTTTATGAACCTGTTCAAACTTGAAAAGAAAATAGGGTTCAGTATTTATCACAGGGTATTTATCACAGGCAAGCTTCCAACTGACGTATCTGTAAAAATACAAGGAGAAAAAAATAGTCCTTGTCCTTTCCAGTACAAGCGTAGGCTACGCTTACAAGAGCAGTCGCAGCCTGAAATTTGGGGGCGAGATCACTAGTCAGAATCAAAAATTTATTCTTTAAAGGGGAATTTTAAAATCACTTTTGCACGTCAAAGATTAATAAATGTTGTGCTATTGCTAATCAGCAGTTAAGCCTATTGTTTTCGTACACAGCTATCGTTAGGTTTTCACTGCTGAGCGCATACATTTCATTGAAGGAACATATGAATCGCAGCTGTAATTGCGTGATTTCTCAGCAAGCCAAGCGTGTCCTCGCGCGGTGAAACGCTTGGCCATCGCACAGTGCACGATTTCAATAACTCTTGCTGTCCTGATGTGTGGATTGAGTAGTTTGCATGCTCAGTTTTTTATCATTTGTAAAGACAACGTACCTGTAACATGAGCTATGAAACAAGATGGCGTTTATTGTGCCATATAGCAGCCATCTTGAAATTTATCTTTTGTATTTTGACAGTACAAAGTGATAAATCGTTGTATCGTATCGCGTCATGCTATAGGAATATGTGTTATGAGAATTGAATTAGAAACATTTGTCTCGCTCTAACTTCAGTGAGATAGAATAGAAAAAGGATGAAAGATATTACTAGCACATAAAACGTGTTTAAGATTTATCAAATCAAATAATCAACTGCCACTGTAAGGAGTTCAATTCAATATTAAAAATTTATTCTTCAAATTTTTACAATCTCTTCAACCAACAAGAAAACCAGCAAGAGCTATTTTTCTCTCCATGTATTTTTACAGAGTCGTCAACTAGAAGTTGACCTTTTTTTTACGAGGGCTCCTTATGCACTGTGACACCGCGCTGGCAAGGCGCGGCCGTGTGTGGGGCTCTCCGGCTTGAGAGGACCGGCCCACCCACTAAAACCCCCCGCTGTTCTCTGAGCCCATATCGGGGCGCATGTGACGGGGTGTGCTTCCGCGATTCTACCGCCACTGTGCCCAAATTAGACGTTGACCTCAGATAAATAATCTGAACCCAACTTTCTTTACAAAAAACCGGCCAAGTGCGAGTCGGACTCGCGCACCGAGGGTTCCGTACAAACCTGCAAGGTTTACAAAGTTCGGCTTAGAATTTTTTTTTTTTCACGGGTTAAAGGCAATTAGATCTAAGTATTTGATATGAATTTCAACTTGATAACTCTACGCGTTCATGAGGAAAAAAGTAAAAAGTTTATATTTATGAAAAAATATATATTTTGTAATGTAACTAAAAATGTATGGTTTTCGTAATTTTTCCTTTATCTATGCTATAAGACGTTGCTTCGTACCAAATTTCAAGATTCTGAGTTCACGGGAAGCATCCTGTAGGTTTTGATTCCCTTGCAAGTGTCGAAAATTTGCGGCATAAACGGCTGTATCTTTTGATTGCGTTGGCTTAGAAGTTTGATTTTTTCACAGCTTCAAGGGACAGTAGACCTGAGTAATTGATATAAATTTCAGCTTCATACCTCCACGCGTTCCTGAGAAAAAGGGTCTTGACAGACGGACGGACAGACGGACAACAAAGTGATCCTATAAGGGTTCCGTTTTTTCCTTTTGAGGTACGGAACCCTAAAAATAAACAAATTCATATTATATATATAAATACTATAGTTTTATTGTGTTATTTACAATAAATAGTCAAAATATTTGGCAACGTAGCTATTGAGTCATTGGAATGTGGAACTTTTCGTTTCGTTCGTCTAGGTCGTCTCCTAACAACTGGACGATTCTTTGCCTTATAAATTTCTTTCATCAGTCGTTTTTCGTCCATTCTTTCTGTGTCGACACCGTCTAAGAAATCCCTTCCCAACTCTTGTCACTATCTGCCTCACCAAACATGTCCCTTATCACACTATATGACAATTTATCGTCTATCTTCACTTCAGCCATTTCTCTCATGTCTCATTTTAATTCTTTTTCTTTTATTTGCTCATTAAAACTCTTGACCTGATCTTTCAATATGTCACCTGTTTGGTCCAAGTATGTTCGTCTAGGTCATCCCCTACTGACTGGCCCATTCATATTTGCGTTAGATTGATATATTTTCTCAGTCGTTTTTCTTCCATTCTTTCTGTGTCCAAACCATCTATTGTCAGTTGAGTTACCTTTTTTTTTGTTCCGCTGAAGAAAATGCATTGAATGGCATACCCCGGCTGCGGAGAGCCGGCGGTTATGTTGGGCTTTCCTCCCCAGAAGGCTTTACTACTAAGAATCTCAGTGATGGCCGTACTCAGGCGTTGTAAGGGGCCCTCAGGATCGGGTGTCACATCTGAGGACTCCCTTCCTTCGCTGCCCTGGATGCGGTAGCCCTTCTTGGGAGCGATCTTGCAGCCTCCCCCCTCCAACTTCCTACGACGTCACCATCCGGGGGTGATTGTCGAATACTATACTACTTGTGAAAGTCAACAGTAAAACTCCGTATTCCTTTAAAGTAACTTTCGTGTCCCAAGAAATAAATATGGTATACCAGTTCATATCGTGATTTAAGTCAACGTAACCAAATCGCATGATGCACGATCAACTTCCTCCATAAACTTCAAATATTTCCTTCCTTACAAGTTTCCGTGCTTCGTTGTTCTATGCCATTTCGTTAATTTCCGTTAATGTTTGTTGAACGGAAGCACTTACTAGCGTACATAACGCGCGTGCAACTCGGTCAAATTGATTCAGGAATCGATCGGCAGTTAATGATAATTAATAGGTTTTATCTATGAAATTGCTGGGTTTTTTCGTATACGCTGTCGTATAACTTTGTTTTTTTTAATTAAGACTCAATTAAAACTTAGTAAACTTTTTATTTTGCATTTCAAGCCTACAATATTTTTTTTATTACTCTCGAATCAAACATTTTGTTTATTCAAATTCAGAAAAGTAGTCGCTAAAATATCTGCTATTTATTTAGTCACAATTTTGTTAATTATACAAAAATTTAAGGAAAAGACTGTAAGTAGCAAAATCTATATTTTGGATAGATAGGGCGTTAGTATCTTTTTTTTTGGACAGATCTATGCTCAAGCCTCAGATGGCTATCTTCAGCTTTGCAATGAGTGTGTTTGGTGGAAGACGCACGAAAGAAGGTTCGACACCTTGCCTGCTAACGATGCCAGCGACCATTCTGGAGCGTTAGAGCCGAAATTGTCGCCGAAATTGTCGCCGAAATTGTCACAGTTAGTCACATTTGTGAGACTCCCCCCCCCCCTAGTATGACGTCACAAATTTTGAAATTATAGAAATTATTGAATGATAAAAGCGGTTTCGAAATCAATCAATAAACAAAACAAAAGAACGATTACTTATATTAAATAAGTATATGGTCATTTCATGATTTTCTTATTATATTTTTCAAAATCACCTACTAACCTACTATAATCAATTAGAAAAATAGTACGTTTCGGGAGTACCTCTATTAATAGATAGAAGAAGATACTATTCCTTTATTTATTTATGAGAGTATACAGACTTTACAGTAAAAGTTAATATTTACAGCACTTTTCATACTAATAGTAATAATTTATTTGTGTTTTAACAGTTTGCTTATTTGATTTAATAGATTTTGTAATGTGACGTCACGAAATTTAAGATCCTTCCCACCCATGGGATGGCTCCGCTCAATACCTTCTCGAAGCTCTGGACAGATTGCAGCGGCGCGCAATCCGCATAATCGGCGATGTAGAGGCAACCAACACCCTCAAGCCTCTACAACTTCGTCGTGATATCGCCTCTCTTAGCGCCTTCTATCGGATGTTTCATGGGGAATGCTCTGAAGATCTCTTTAGCCTTATCCCTCCCTCTCCTTTCCTTTATAGAAACACACGTAAGGGTCTTCGGAGCCATCCGTACACTACGTCCCCCATTCCACACCGCACTAAGAAATTCCAGATTCCTTCTTCTGCCGTACTTCCCGCACTTGGAATTCTCTGCCTGCGTATGTGTTTCCTACATCCTATAACATGGGTTCCTTCATGGCGACGAGGCGTGAAAAGGCATCTTTTGGGCCGGCAGGGATAGGGCAGGTAGGAGAGTGGAGTAAAGTCATTATCCTGTCATCTCATTTGGGCCTCTTTTACCGCTTAACATCAGGCGGGGAGGTCATCTGCCGCGCCTAGCATATAAAAAAAAACCCCTTGTCACACAATGTCACACTTCGTCAACCCCCTCCCTCCCCCTAACCGTGTGACGTAATTTATGGATGGCCCCTAATGTCTAGGACGCTTAAGTTCGTGACGGTACCGGGTATATGTTTGACGAGTGTGTAGCCCGGGTCTCTCTATAAGTAAAGCTTCAAGTTGTTTTTGTCATCAACTTAAAATTAAGTTTGTATTGATGAGTTGAGTATCCCAACTCATTAGCGCAAGGCTGAACCCGCGACCTTTCACACAAGGTCGCACCTCAGGCGTGTACGCGTGTACATAGCTGTCGGTCGGTGTTTCGAATCTGTTTTAAATACTTGCTTAACTTTTGACACGGAATTCATATCTCCACTTTTTACCGTGCAATAGTTCTGCATGCAATTGGAAGACTGTTGGCATATAAATGAAACAGTGTTTTAAATACTGACTTGTGTTATTTATTTTTTTTCCTCACGGGGGATGGTAGTGAATCCTCATAGGGGGCGCGCCACCACAGTGGTCGCTATGACAACCCCCTGGTGCTTGGACGACCTCGCACCGGATACCACCCGCAACCGGTCTACGGCGGATGGTTATGTTGGACTCTAGCAGAAGGCCAGCCTACCAACTAAACACTACCTGTCCTTTGGTCGGGCGGAAGGCCTGGGCGGCTTGAACTAACGCTCCCGCCCTCCAGAACGGGGGCAGTGCTTAGCGCAGCCTCAGGAGAGTGCGTGCGCTCTGATGTGGGTTCGGTTACCAGAGTGGTCCGAATAGTATAACATGTGCGCTTATGCACTTAATAACAGTGACCTGTGTTAAGTTATTTATTTTATTTATAGTAATTTAAATATTACTAGCGACCCGCCCCGCTTTGCACTGGTGCAATGAAAAAATGCTTATAGTGGGTTATCCATAAGACATAGACATATACCATCGCGGACTTTTTTGTTGAACTTTTTAAGGTGAACTGTAGTACATTATTTTGGTCTATCTCGTAGGGTTCAGCCAGCGTTTTTGCAATATAAGCGCAAAAAATCGTGCTTATTTACAACATCACATTAGAAACCTCTAAATATATCAGTATTTCTCTACTATATTATGCGTGTATTATACAAACAAAACCTTCCTTAAGAATCACTGTATCTACTAAAAAAGACCGCATCAAAATCCGTTGCGTCGTTTTAATGATCTAAGCATACTGTCAGACAGACGGCGGATAGCGAATTTGTTTTAGTAATGTGGTGATTATTACACTTGCTGATTCGTTAATTTGTTTGTCATCATTTTATTGATTTTTCATTTACTATAAATGGGTAAATATACCCAATTATAGTTTAATTTCAGCAATGACGACACGTTTAGCGCAGTGGTCGAGAATCGGCTTCTACGCAATTGCAGGTTCAATTCCCGCCGGTTCATTTGTAAACCCTCTAAAAGAGGAGAGAAAAACATGAACTAATAATTATAACAATATACACATTTTTTGATTGGAGCGAAGTTCTTTTTGTATTAACACAATCACACCTCTATGCCAGATATTTCGATACTCACTTTTATAAATTCTTTAATAAATTAGTTACTATTAAACTGATCCTAACTGTAACTTAACTTACTTAACTTACTAATAGACACAAATAGCGATGTTATTATAACAGTTTAATTTTATTTTACTTCTTGCAATAGCTTTAATTAGGATTGGAATTGATCAATTAAAATAAGGATAATTTAAAGCGCTGGTAGTGCAGTGCTTTCGGCATTGATCTTCGAATCGAAAGATTATAAGTCGATCTTACCACGCACTCATATGTTTTTATAATTTCATACTCGTACGTACATTTATGTGATACTGTGAAGGAAATATTACGAGGCAACCTGCATACATCTACGAAAAAATTCAAAAGTGTATCTAATCAACTAATCCGCCCTTAGATATGGTAGGCTTATGTCCCTCGGTAGAGATATAAGCTGTGATGCCCTTAACCCTATGATGCTTACCCCTTTGATTATAAGAATATAAAAAAAATGTCTTATATTTGTGTGCCACAGATTAAATAACATGCGACGCGACTAATTGAGCTGTGTGCTGATTAGATTTGTAATTGTAATTCGTTTTAAATAGACAGTTTGCGACCTAAATCTTGTTGAAATTATACAACTGTGTCTGTGCGCTAAGCATGAGGACACGCAGAAGGTTGCATTTATATTTCAAGGTCACGTCAAAGGTTTTTTTATTCTATGTTAACGCAGTTGTAACTAACAAACATTCATCGTTCATAAATATTCATATAGTAAAATCTTTATTGAGCAAAATAAAAATACTGAAATACTGAGTAGAAAAAAAAATATCTTAGTTCAAAGGCGGACTTATCTCTCAAATAGATTTATTCCTGTCATACCCTAGGGTTACATGAAAATTATGATTCATGTTTTATATAAATAGTATTTACAAAACAATACCTATAAATTACAGGAGCATCATATTTAGGTACATTATCAAATCTAATTACTATGTACATTAATGTAGTAAGCTATAAAAAAATTGAATTTGAAATCAATTACACTGAGATATGTTGCTTCTTAACACGTTAATACCAAACTGACATCATAAAATTACTGTCATTTGACAACGAGACAGTGATTCGTTTGATTGGCAGCATAGTTGTAAGAAAAAAAATGGCCGCTTACTCTGCAGTAATGATTGTAAAGTGATCCTTCTGTTCTCCAACTGAGTGTATTAACAAAGCTATGTTATAATAATGCCGAGGTTCGATTTCACGCAGCGGCCGGTGTTGGCGACTGCGCGTGGTGCGCACACGCAAGACGATAGGTTCACCATGAATTTGCGATTTAATCGGACAATACAAGATGGCGTCACATGCTGTGACAATATTCACAGAAGTTCATCACGCCTTAAAGCGAACTTTCAATTTTGTAGCAGCCCTGTTATTATTTCTATAATTATAAATATAAAAGCTGGTGCCCGCCATTTCGTTTACAAAGTAGGCATTAGTCGAGAGTTTTCCGCGGGTCGCCGGCGGGCGCGAGGAAGTCGCGACTGCTACGGCGACCCGGGATGGACCACGCCCCTTCCGTGGCCGGGGGGCGTCGTCGGTGGAGGAGACCGGGGGAGGTAGTGTAGCCTCCCCCGAGGAGGGCTCCCCTCTAGGCAGGGGAGCGGAGGCTAGGGGTTCCCGGAAGTGGCTTGATGTTTCCAGGGGCTCCCTACACGCCTGAGGAAGTCCATTCCTGAGGTTTGGGCCTGAGCCCCACATAACCGCCGGCTCGCCACAGTCGGGGTATGCAATTTAATGCATTTTCCTCAGGGGAACAAAAAAAAATGTCGAAAACTTCTTTTAGTGTGGGCAGCCTAGTGGCTGTACCTGCCCTGTGGGAATTTTAACAATACGGGTAAATAGGGCACTAGGATATGTCACAGTAAATAAAGAAACAAAAAATCGGATGGGGCTGTGCCGGGGCACACGGCCGTTGGTTTTAATGTGAAACGTCTATCTTAGGGAATCGCTTTTAAAGTAAAAGATCGAAATAAAAACAAGATTGACGGTGTTTTAAGTATTTTAATAAAAAACTCAATGTCACAACAGCGAACTGACTATATAAGTGAAATATTCACACAACATTTTTGTTTCTAAGACTAATAGTTTTTTAATTATTCAGGTACGATGATACAGACCTTTGCGTTACGGTCCACTTTTTAATCCTGGTACCCGCATGTTTTGGCGCGATTTAAAAGACGTTTCACGTCAAAACTACAGTTATTAACTATAGTCAAAACATTTACGTACGTAATTATTGAATCATTAAAATTAAATTCAAGCATTGTTTTCACTTAAACAATCCTTAAATTTCTTACAAATGTTAAAACCTTAATTATTATACGCTGTCGTTGTAATGTAAATATGCAATTCTACTTCTCACTCTTGAAGTTATACCATGATGATAGATTGCGGATTTGACTACTGTATCTTTTCTGTTTGTGACATTATCCAATAGATTCAGATTCAGATTCAGATTCAGATTTTTATTTGCTAAACATGAGCGCATATACATTTGGAGAATATATATTGGTTGCTATAATAATATTGGTAAAGTTCATCATGTTTTACATATGTCAGCATGCAAATATTGTTTTCATGAGTTACAAAATTAATTTCGAGATAAATGAGAATGTTAATTAGGTACTAATGTCAATTAATATACAGAATATCAATTACATAACTTAAGATCGATGTCAAATTTAATAATAATATCTAATTAGGTACATGCACTTAATTTTAATTGAATTACATAATTGAGTAACGATGTCAGATTTATTAATAATTTCTAATAACCTAATCTGAATTTTATACATATATGTCAAATTTGGAGAAATTTATTAGCTAGTATAAATTACAAAATCATAATCATGTCAATACAATAGGAAAACTAACTTAAATAAAATTATAATTAAAATTAAATTGATTATTAATAAAGATCTTGATTAATAGTTGATAGATTTTATAATTTATCATTTAGAAAATCTTGCACACTATAATAACATTTATCTATCAACAACTTTTTTACTTTGGCACGAAATGTATTTCTATTTTCAGTTTTATATATTTCAGGAATCTTATTATAGATTTTTGCATGCATGCAAATGCACATGATACTTTTTACTAATAATGATTTTTTTACCAATGGGACTATAATTTTATCTCCTTTGCGTCGGGATCTATGTACCTTATCCGATAATGTCGAGAATAGTAGATGGCAGCACAGTGAGCCACGTGGCGGAACACAGTTGCACATTTGAATTTAAAAGGTGTAATGATTAGATGTGACTTGGTCAGCGACAGTATTTAATCAGTCGGGAGGAGTGCAAGTCGTAAAAGTCACGCTAGTATTCCAAAGCTTTAGATAAGTAAACCGCTATTTCTAGAAGGTGTTTGATATTGTTGACAACACATAATAATCTATGACACTCGGTTGCTAATATTGAAAATGCAATTATAAATAATAATAATAATACTATATAGTTATAGATTTGCCATAAATAATTTAAAATCCCATAAAATCTAGAAAAAAGGGCACCCTACACCTACCCGCTGTGATTCAGTTAACGTCCGCACGCAAGTGTTCGTAATTTATTTTTAAGAGAACCCAATAAATCATCTTACGATATTGTCAATTAATTGACTCTTACATCTTTGCTGTACTCATAAACTTAGCGCTGTGGAAAATTTATTTCATTTTTTTTATTTTTTTACGCCGTAGACAAATAGGCGCTTTGCCTGTTGTTCAGCAATAAAATATGATAATACAAGATATCATTCTAATTTTTCTGTTAAACACGAAACTCTGGTGTTTGATCTCTGCTATTACATGTTGTTCAAAGGAAATTAAAAATGAGACTAACCTTTTATTTGAAAATATCATATAATATATATGTGTATGTGTGTGTATGTATGTGTATATATGTATTATAGGTAAGTATATGTGTGTGTGTATGTATGTATATTTATATATTTACGATTATGTATGGGTGTATTCGAATTAATTAAACATATCTATTTTAATAAAGTACGTATTGTATGTAGTATAAATATGACGCTTCTATTATTTATTTTTAAAAACAATTATATATAAATACTGTGTCCCCGCAAATTTTTAATATATTTTTCCTTGCTTGTCTATCTTCGGAATTACTAAAGTAGAAACCGGTCAAGTGACCGGTCGGACTCGCGCAATGAGGATTCCGTACAAATTAGTCGACATGTGAATTGTTCGTTCATTACTAGAATTAAGTCTCAAAGATTTTTTCTGTTTTTCCCAATTAAGTTGTGAAAAAAATCTTTATTGTGAAATTACTACACACTTACGGTTTTCGGAGTTTTTCCTTTACTTGTGCTACATGACATTGCAAATTTCAAGACTCTAGGTCAAGGAAAAGTACCCTATAGGTTTTGATTCCCATTGTGCAATATAAATGGAACATAAGCGGCCATATCTTTTTATTGCGTTAGTTTAGAAATTAGATTTTTTCACTGCTTTGAGAGATAGGAGACCTGAGTATGTGATACTAGCTTTTGCCCGCGACTTCGTTCGCGTGGACTTCAGGTTCGTCCCGTCTAGTCTAGTAATAAGTAAGAAATACGGTAACTAAGCACTGCAGAGCCCTAATCATAGGCTACTGCAGTATGCTCCTATAATAAGCCATTATTTCTCGTACAAAGTAAAGGATAAAAAATGGTTATTGTGGGTTATTCCTAAGAGATAAACATATACCATCACGGACTTTTTTGTAGACCTTTTTAAGTTGTACAATACTGTAGTAAATTGTTTTGATCTATCTTGTAGGATTCAGTCAGCGTTTGCAATGTAAGCGCAAAAAATGTGATTTTTTTTACGACCTCACATTAGAAACCTCAAAAATTGTAGCCTATGTGTTATTCTGATGTATAAGCTATATTGTGGTAAAGTTTCATTCAAATCCATTCAGTAGTTTTTACGTGAAAGAGTAACAAACATCCATACTTACAAACTTTCGCCTTTATAATAGTAGTAGGATTAATTTCAGCTTGATATCTCAACGTGTTCTGAGAAAAAGGATGATCTTGACGGACGGACAACAAAGTGATCCTATAAGATTCCGTTTTTACCTTTGGAGGTACGAATAACTCTAAAAATAAAGCTAACGAAATGTATTTTATAATAATATAATTCAAACATTTTATAATATTTTCAAACAACACAAACTTGTTTCAATTTTTAAACTAACAAATGACGTGTTTAACTTTGTACCTACATAAGTGTTTCATAATTTCCGAGTCCGCGCGAATGCTTGGCCACTGCACGCCCCCACTCGGCGTCTGCTGTCAGTATACGGTCGCCAAGCGGCTAAGAAAGTCAACTGGCTTAGCGCTAAGCAAAGCGATGTTAGTCCAGTGTCTAGTTCTGTAGTTTCAATCTGTGTTTGTTTGTGTTTCGTAAATAAATATTTCTTAAGCGTGGTAGGTGTTCAAGTTGATTTGAATACATATCATAGTGTATGGAATTAAGTCTATGATTTAGTGTTTTTGTGATTTTATTTTATTGCAACAATTATTTCAACACTACCATAGTAGTAGGTATAACTTTACATTTTTTTATTGTCGTGAAATTATTGAAAAATAAAGGTAATTTCAAATAGTTATGTGTTATACACTTTTTTCTTTTTAGTTTGTTCTCATTTGTAAACCAAATAAATCGATTAAGAATACGTATACTAAGAAAATACAATTGCCACTCTATCATCAATTAAACATTAAAAATTACTTACCTAATTATCAATAATAAGTACCTATTATTTAATTAAGAAAGTATTATATTATATGTTAACATACATTTGCAATGTTAATATATATTTAACTGAGTATTGCAAAACAAATTCGCTTGAATGCATAATTATAATGTTTATTAAAGCATAACACATTGTCGTATTGAAATAATTTGTTGTTTGTAAATCAAAGTAATTTATAATAAACAAGCTGACCCGTGTCCGCTTCGTTGGGCATAATATTAATAATCCCCGAAGCGAGCACGAACGCGAACCGAATTAAACCCGAAGCCATCGCGCGCCGTCCGCGTTAAGTTTACTTATTTTCATAAAGATTTATAATTTTTGGTAATATATGACTAATAAATATGACCTAATGATTAAATTATCTATACTAATATTAAAAGAACTACTTTTTGTAACTAAAATATAAAAGTTAGACATATGCTGTTGTTGACTTTTTTGTAGGCATTTTCAAGCTCCACATCTTTTCTCTAGAATTCAAAAATATATCTTTTATAGTTAAGGCAGCGTTCGTAAGAAACGCTTTTATTCGACCGATTTTTCTCCCATTCACTTTGCAAAACGGACTACCACGTAAAAGCCTTTTTATTTTTCGGTTTTTTATATAACCTATGACACTCAGCAATAATGTGGCTTTCTATTGGTAAAAGAGTTTTTTAAATCGGTTCAGGAGATCCGGAGATTACCCCTTACAATTTAACAAATATATAAACACAAACTTTAGTTCTTTATAATATTGTATTAGATTTAATATCCTTGAAAATTCTTTCATTGAACAATCCTAATGTATATAATGCTATTTCTATATATTTATGTAACAAGAATATTTGATTATAATATACACTTATTTACCTACAGATCTTGATTCTAATGCTTATTTATTCCGATCCTTACATATTTCATTTGTTTGCCTACTTTTTACCCTTGTTTGTGGCTAATGCACAAGTCGTGCAAGCCAGAAGAGAGTTAAAAAAAACAAATTTTATTTACTACTAGTATATTGAATTGTTTCGAAATAATTGTTGCAGGGCAAAAAACTCGTCTGTCACACATAAATGCAAGAAGTCACTAGCCCTGCCCAAAAGGGTATAACTCAAAAAATCTGCTTTTACCTGAAGGACATAATTTTTTTATATTTAAAGTTCGTGATATACGCTATAGTTATATTCATCTTGTTCTATTACTACGATTACTATTTTGGGTGATACAGGTGATCAGTGAGCTATGTGAAAGGCGCTGGTGATAGACTGTCGAGTGATAAAAGTGTTAGTGAGTGACTAAATGTGTTGAAGACTCAGTGAGTTACTCACATCGAAGCAGTTTCTGATCAGCGCTTTGGTGAGTAAATTTCATTTAAAAAAACGTCAAGTGCGAGTCGGTCTCGCGCAACGAAGGTTCCGTACAAATTTGTCGACATGTACGTACATTGTTCGTTCATTACTAGAATTAAGTCGCAAAGATTTTTCCTGTTTTTCCCAATTATGTCGTAATTTTTTTTTGTGAAATAACTACAAATTTACGGTTTTCGGAGGTTTTCCATTACTTGTGCTACATGACATTGCTTCTTGCCAAATTTCATGATTCTAGGTCAACCGAAAGTACCCTATAGGTTTTGATTCCCTTGCAAATGTCAAAATCCTACTACTATTATAAAGGAGAAAGTTTGTAAGTATGGATGTTTGTTACTCTTTCACGTAAAAACTACTGAATGGATTTGAATGAAACTTTACCACAATATAGCTTATACATCAGAATAACACATAGGCTACAATTTTTGAGGTTTCTAATGTGAGGTCGTAAAAAAAACACATTTTTTGCGCTTACATTGCAAACGCTGACTGAATCCTACGTAGTTTATAGAAGCATACTGCAGTAGCTACCTATAGGCCTATGATTAGGGCTCTGCAGTGCTTAGTTACCGTATTTCTTACTTATTACTAGACTAGACGGGACGAACCTTAAGTCCACGCGAACGAAGTCGCGGGCAAAAGCTAGTATACAATATAAATGGAACATAAACGGCCATATCTTTTTATTGCGTTGATTTATAAATTTGTTTTTTTCACTGCTTTGAGAGATAGCAGACCTTAGTATGTTATATTAATTTCAGCTTGATATCTCGACGCGTTTTTGAGAAAAAGTCTTGACAGAAAAGTGATCCTATAAGGTTCCGTTCTTACCTTTGGAGGTACTGAACCGTAAAAAGTATTCTGTTTATGGCTTTGTATATTTAGGTAATGGAAACAATATTAAATATACTCTCAAATACGCCAACATGTATGTTGACTGGAATTGAGACCTTATGTCGGTCGGAATAGCACAGCTTTATATGTGATCGACATATTAGTAAAGCATTTTTTGTTATTCGAAATTCTTCCTTCATGGTCGGATCGATCCCAGGTGTCCTAAATCTCGCAATTCAAAGACCAGTGCTAGACTAATGTCGAGTTTGTACCCTATGCACCATGTGTATATGAATGTATATATGCTTGAGAGTATATATATATATATATATATATATATATATATATATATATATATATAATTTTATTTTAAATCCTTACCTTTTCAAAAAAAAAATATCACGTGTAAAAAACACTCTTATGAAAAAGGTTATTGTACTGTTAAGGATAACTAATAACTCAATAGTTAAATTGCCAAATATTTTGGTCTAAGTAAAGAACATAATGAATCTATAGTATTGATGACGATATTTACGGCTCTGTAAATATACAGGGAGTAAAAAAAATGCATTTACAGGTTTTCTTGCTGGTTCTTTTCAATACAAGATCTCCTGCCGCTGACTTATGAACCAATGGCGAAGCATCTTTGCTTTGACGTACAAAAGTAGTTGTAGGAATCCCATTTGAAGAGCAAATTTTTGATATGATTTAAATCGCTGGGTTTTTTGTGTACTATTTAAATGTATACGCGTGTGTCTTTAATTCTGCTACTTTTTTCATAATATTAAAATTATTTTCCTCTTGAAAAATAGAGCGATTCGTGCTATTTCCCGTTTACGAGCTAGGTCTTCGGTATTGTTTAAATAAATCAATAACTTTACTTTCGATAATGTATTTCAACTTAGTTTTTGTATATAAATCTATTATACATTAAATAGAAACAGTGATTTACATAATCTGAATACACGAAGTAAAAATAAACTTGCCGCTCCAATGAACAGGCGTCACAAGACTAGCTAATCGCTCTTGGGGAAATATACATCTGAGTTTATTAAGCTTCCACTAAATGTTATTGAGTCGCCTTTATATTGCCGTTCCAACGTACAGGCTACAAAAAACTAGAGGTTCGTTTGTAGGCAAATGTATGAATTTTTATAACAAGATTCCACATAGTGTAGCTGAATTGCCTTTTCATAAGTTCAAGGTACATGTTAAAAAGACGCTAATGAGTAAGGGCTATTACAAAGTCAATGATTATTTAAATGATGCCAATGCTTGGTGTTGATTTGAAGATATTACATTTTAAATTGTAAATATTAGTTTTCCAGTATAAATTTTAAACATATATGTACATTGTATGATAACGACATAATTTATTGTAAATGTTGTTATTAATTTTGATAAAGCTGATAAGTTTCTTGCGCCCATTCTTCTTATCAGCTAAAAAAATACGTCTTGAATGGGAGGTAGGGGAAAAAATTGGACTGAATCGTCCAATTTTTGAGATTTTTCTATAAAGTCATAATTGAATAAAGTTAATTTTGATTTTGATTGATTTAATGATCATAGTAAAAAGACAATCAGCAATAAAGTAAATTATTGTTTAAATTATCACTTTATATGGAACTGGGGACAGTGTTCATTAAACCAGGTGTGGTAACAACTCACATATTTTTTTATTACTAACTAGCGACCTAGCGTATGCTGATACTAAATACACTACAGAAAAAAAAATATGTCAAAGAACAAAGTTAAGACTACATGGACTATAATAAATCAGGAAACGGGAAAAAGTAGAAGCTCTGGGAACTCTTTCTCTTTAGAAATTAATAATAAGACGACAACAAGTCGGACGATGCAGTTGCGAATGCATTTGTTGATTATTTTTCTCAAATTCCTGCTATAACTACCAGTAATCTTAACTCATCTCCTAGTTTAGCCGTCACCCTCCTCGAGTCAAGTGTGAATAGGTGCAGTGAATCATTCAAATTTAGCCATATTGATGCTTCTTCAATTAAGAAAACATTCCGTTTACTTAACAAGAAGAAAACTGAAGATCTCTGGGGTATATCAACTCACATAATTCAATCTGTCATCGATGAATTAGTCTCATTGTTAGCACAAATTTTTAATTTTTGTATTGATGGGGGTATCTTTCCTGATCTAATGAAATATAGTAAATTAATACCACTTTTCAAATCGGGTAACAAAAAAGATACCTCAAATTTTAGACATATATCCATATTACCTACTTTCAGCAAAATCTTCGAGTAAGTTATTTACAATCAACTAATAGGTTACTTGAGAACAAACAGACTCATGCATGAAAGCCAATTCGGCTTTACCAAAGGTTAGCACTACCAATGCCGGAACTGCACTTATTAAACATATTTTAAACGCATGGGAGGGCAAGCGGAATGTAATTGGAGTATTTTGCGACCTTTCCAAAGCGTTTGACAGTGTGAGTCATGAAACGCTTTTAAGTAAACTTAGACATTATGGTGTCTCGGATGGAGCTGTTAGCCTTTTAAAATCTTAATTATCAGACAGATTGCAGAAAGTCGTTATTAATAGATCAGAATCTCCTAGCTCGCCTATAACGATGGGGGTTCCCGAGGCGTCAATATTGGGTCCTCTACTGTTTCTAATATATATAAATGACCTTCCTTACTACATTACAGAATCATGTGAGACAGTATTGTTTGCAGATGATTTTGTTGATTCTTTACTATTCAAAGTTGATAGTCAAAAGGAATGTTATGACGATGTAAATAGTGCTCTCTCGAGAGTTCTGTATTGGTTCACAACTAATAATTTGTCTTTAAATTCTAAGAAAACAAAATGTATCAAATTCTCTTTGCCCAATGTAAGGCAGGTTGATACTCGTTTAAATATGAATAGTGCTGTCATTGACTTAGTAAATAATACTAAATTCTTAGGCATTGCGTTAGATTCACGACTATACTGGGATCCACATATTGAAATTTTGGCAATCAAACTTAGTTCAGCGGCGTACGCAGTAAAAAAGATTAGACTTTTAACTAATGTTGAAACGGCAAGAATTATTTATTTCAGCTACTTTCATAGTGTTATGTCCTATGGACTGCTGCTATGGGGATCAGCGGCTAACATTGAGAGTATTTTCCTTTTACAAAAAAGAGCGATTCGTGTTATTTATTGTTTACGGGCTAGAGAATCCCTAAAATAATTGTTCAAAGAAATTAATATTTTAACTTTAGCTAGTCATATATATATGATAATTTAGTTTCTGTATATCGAAACTATAATAAATTCAATAAAAACAGTGATCTACATAATGTGAATATTAGAAACAAAAATAAACTGGCCGTTCCAATGTTCAGACTCCATAAAAGTAGCTGTTCGTTCTTGGGGAAATGTGATATACATTTCCCATTTTATGTTTAACAAGCTTCCGCAAACTGTCATTGATTTGCCTTTATATAAATTTAAAATCCATAATAAAAGACACTCATGAGCAAAGGTTATTATAAAGTAAGTGACTATCTAAATGATCACACTATTTGGGAATAGGGACACTATTCATAGAGCCATGTTTGGTAACAATATTATTTATAATATTGTATTATTTTTCTGTGTATGTAAACATACATACGACTGTAATAGGTTTGATAGTATCTTATATTATATTGTATTTTTATATTATATTATTATAATTATCAACATTGAAAAGAGGAGATAAAAAAAGACCTTCAGAGTTTCTTGCTTGTTCTATTTCCGAACAGGTGTAGAGTCAATATTTTTTATATTTTCCTTATTCGCACGTACGGACAGGTATTTGATTTTTTTTAAGCTTTTTTTGTTTTGTTTGTTTTGACGTCAATAAGTAAAGGTCTATGTTGAATAAAGATTATTATGATTTTGATTTGAATCTAATGCAATGTAAGCGCAAAAAACGCGCTTATTTAGGACATCACGATAGTGAATCTCAACATTATACTATCTTCCAATATATAGACATATACATTATTTGTAAACGTAGTTATGAAGTAACTCCTTATTTAACTTAAAACTGTAGTGTTTGATTTTAGCGATAAAGTGAGGTAGAATGGTGATAACAAGCAATTATATAACTTATTTTTTTATTAATTAGCCACCATTACTTTTCCCTCTTAATACCCAATGGTTCCGCTTACATTTTTGCTTATGTATGGAATGCCAATGGCATACATAAACAAAAATATAAATAGTTTATTTAAAACTGGCGCTATAACATTAGAAATGTTGTTTACCATAACAAAGACAACTTTTTAAAGCGTTCTTTATCTCTTAGGTGCGACGTGTCATGGGAAAATATGGTGATTCTTCGCTTCACTTTTCTAAAAGTGTGGCAATCGGTTGCCTTTGACAACTATTAATGCCAATTTCAAGTTTTGGATAATATGGTGATTCGATAGATTTTCTATACAATATCTGTCAAACTCGCATATTTATTCCATAGATAAAACTAATAAATAAATAAATAAATATTTGTTACACTTACACCAATTAGCCTAGCCCAAACTAAGCTCTATAAGGCTTGTGCAATGGGATCTAGGGTAACGGATAGACATACATATATAAATATTTTTATTGAAATATATATCAACAACCATGACTAAGGTACAAATGCTCGCATTCTTCACACAAACATCTGCCCCCACCGGGATTCGAACCCGGGACTTCAGAGATGGCGACACCTTGAAACCGGTGTATTATCCACTCGACTATGGAGATCGTCAAACCGCTAATCTCCGCCGGCATTGATTGCGGCAATGCTGGCGGACGAGGGAGGTTGGAGGGCTGTGGCCTCCTTCTGTGAAGCAGTGATGCTCCAGAAGGACGCGGCGCCGGGCTCGGTAGCACAGCTGGCGGGCGCGAGGAAGTCGCGACCGCTACGGCGACCCGGGATTGACCACGCCCCTTCCGTGGCCGGGGGGCGTCGTCGGTGGAGGAGACGGGGGGAGGCAGTGTAGCCACCCCCGAGGAGGGCTCCCCTGTATCGACGGGGGAGCGAAGGCTGGGGGTTCCCGGAAGTAGCTTGGTAAGTTCCTGGGGGCTCCCTTCATGCCTGAGGAAGGCCATCCCTGAGGTTTTTAGTGGGTAGGCCTCCCCCTTCTGGGGAGGAGAGCCCCACATAACCGCCAGCTCGCCACAGCCGGGGTATGCAATTTAATGCATTTTCCTCAGGGAAACAAAAAAAAAAGATAAAACTAATCTGACTATTGAAAAAACAGGCCTAAGCCGAACGCTGTTAGATCGCTTTTGCGGAGTACATTTTCTCGCGGCGTTTATGAGTTTCTTTTAGATTGTCGACTCCAAACTAGATAGGTGTGCGAGTTGCAGTATTATTTTTTTAGTTAGATTATTTACCCTGGTCGCTACACTAAGCTGACCCTATCCCGTAGGAAACCAGTATACAAAAACCAAATACCCAAAACTTTATATTATTACTGTGCTGGCGACTTCACCGCGTGGAATCGTAATTTTAGGTAGCATTTTTGATGACTGAGAATGTTATAAATAAACGTAAGAATAGACAAATATTATATAATCAGAAAGCCTCGAACTTCTAAGCTATCGGGAATTACACCTGTTATTGTGAGTCAACCATAAAAGATAGACTTATAGAAGAACGGAGAACATTTCCGTCATACATGATTTCTGTGTAGCTTTAACCATTAAGGTTGAACACGCAACAGAAGCTTAAAAATTAAAAGTAAAAAAACAATAATTAATTCAAGCTTTTATTAAATGCGCTAAAAAGAACAAAATAAACGTTTACATATAAAAGCTTGTTGCGAGATTTACTTACTTAGAGAATACTTTTAACGACAAGCTTTTACCGCAATTTGATAGTTATTATTTACCGTAATTTAATAGTTGGGAGTCGAATGGTTTCTCATACTTTCTGTGTTAGATTTTAGTATGCCTGTTGTGTGTGAGTTAGAATCATTTCAAAAGTTCTTCAGTAGCATTTTATGTTAAGGTACTGAGCCATTTTTGGACCCGAGGTTTTAAATAGTATTATAAAATTATTAAGACGAGTAATTTATATCTCACGAACGTAAGCCATTATAAAAATTTAACTATAATTTTATACTAATGTTGCTTTTCTAAAAAATGTACAAGTATTTTTCACAAAATTCTAATGAAACAAATACCTTTCTAACTTAACAAATATATAATTAATGTAACATTATTTAATATAGAAAGTATATGTATAAAAAAAAAACAAAATTAATGGCAATTTTGTTTATACGCTCATACAAATGTCTACTACTAAATTATGACGTCACGATTGCAGTGCACTTTGTATGGAGTGTTTTTGAGCGTCCCGCGATAGCTCCGCAAACATGGCGCTGTATCTTCAAAAGTAATAATCGCAGATACGTCGTTACTTCTACATAATACGCTCCAAGCCATTGCAGACACAAACCGGGTAATCCTGCAGTGGATAAAAGGACACAGCAACTCACTCGGAAACGACGCGGCAGACGAGTTGGCAAAAAGAGGCTCCAACACGAAAGTGTATGGACCAGAACCCCTAATGCCCATTCCACAGGCAGAAGTAAAAGCCTGGCTGCGCAAGAGACAGAAGAACTACACTTAAAAGAATGGACAACTAAGGAGGGGTGCAAGCGAACGAAGGAAGCAGTCCCGGTACCTTCCAAGAAGATTGCCCGTTCCCTTATCAAACTAAAGAGAGACAAGATCCGAAAGGTCATAGCCACCATAACCGGACATTGCCTTTTAAACAAACAACTGTACACAATAGGTATAACAGACAGCCCCCTGTGCAGAGGGTGCATGGAGGCTGAGGAAACGCCACAGCATGTTCTTATGGAATGTGCAAGTGTGGCCGACCAACGGGAGAAACTTCTCCATTCCCCGGCGTCCCTGCCAGAAGCATGCAGCAGCCCACAGAGGCTGCTAGCGTTCTGGGAGGAACTGGGATGGATGGAGTAGGAAGGAGGCAGGAGCCTTCTATCATACGCACAATGGCCCAATCGTGAGGCTAAGTGCGGTGGAGCCCAGCTAAACTAAACTAAACTAAACTACTTCTACAATATTTTTAATCTAAAAGAGAACTGTTATTTTGTATAGAATAAAAAAAAATGTCGTCTACCCAATTCTTCTTCTAAAGTTTTTTTAGTGATAGTATGTAATTACATTTTTACAAATTACATTAATATGTGTCAGGGTAGGCGAACCAATGTCACAATGCCCTAAAAATTTAGGCACGTCGCCGATCGAATGCGAGTAATCCTGACATAAATTGTTTGTCATCTAACCTGCAGCAACAGGAGACCTATTTTTGAATTACGAATGCGACTTCGAAATCACCGCTGACTAAATAGTCAGCGGTGACTTTGAGGTGGGAGTAGGAGGTTGAGTAGGAGGTTGTAGCCGCTGCCGGTTATCTATACTAATATTATAAAGAGGAAAGATTTGTTTGTTTGTTTGTTTGTTTGTAATGAATAGGCTCCGAAACTACTGGACCGATTTCAAAAATTCTTTCACCTTTGGAAAGCTACATTATGCTCGAGTAACATAGGCTACTTTTTATCCCGGAAAAATCGACAGATCCCACGGGACGCGCAATAAAGGCTTCGCTCAAACAGATTTTCATGCGGTATTCATCAATAGATAAGGGATTCTTGAGCAAGGTTTTGCGGTATTTTGTATCTCGGAAAAACAGATAGTCCCACGGGAGGAGCGATAAAATCTTCGCGCCATAAACCGACTTCCGCGCATATGTAGCCGTGGCCAAAGCTATGACCATTAACCCTCTATAGACCCAATCCCGAAATCCACGCAGGCGAAGCCGCGGGCAGAAAGCTAGTTATATATATATAGACTGAAAAATCAACACATCAACTTCAGACTCTTGTCAATATGTTCTCTAAACAAAACAGATAACATTTCCACAAGTACGACTTGATTACGAGTGGGTGAGGGCACTCGTAATGAAATCACATCCGTGACTAAGGTAGTCACATAAGTGATATTCAAAAATACGAATTATTTAAAATCGGTGATTATTAGTCACATCGGTGATTTCGAAGTCGCATACGTGATTCAAAAATAGGTCTCCAGAAGTCACACAAATTTTACAGTGATTTAATTTGGGCGTGTAATAAAAACATTCCGAAATGTACCTCTTTTGTTAACTTTATTTCATAAAGAGTTTTGATAGTATTTATTATTATTATTTTCCAAATAATTTGAAAGTCTTTATTTCATGGCACAAGAATGATCCCGTTAAACATTTTTTTAGAAAAAACGGTAATTTATTGTATAAAAGTTCGCCTACCCTGATATATATTATGAAATTTCTCACTGCAAGCGTTAGTTAACCACAAAACAAAATTACCCAACCAAATACAGTATGACAATAAAAAACAAATGAAAGCCTACATTTCTAGACTAAGGACACAAGAACTGGGTTAAAAATGAATTCGTTCAAGCGAAATGTTATAAACATAATTTTTGCTAATCGGGCACATTTTATCGAAATTCCACACTTACGTCACTTTGCCACCGCCGTTGCGGGCAATTTCGCTGTAATCCGATTCGATTACGAAATCGCCGCCAATCGATTATAAATCGATCAGTATCATCGAGCCAGTTTCTAAATCGACTTGTTATACTTGCTCAATGACGTTAGTTCAGAAGATCTGGAATTGGAATGATGATATAGATAGTATATAGTTTAGTATCTGTATTAATGCTACTAACATTTTAAACGCGAAAGTTCGTAAGTATGGATGGATGGATGTACGTAAAAACTACTAAATGGATTTTAATTAAACTTCACAATAATAATTATAAATCAGAATAACATATGAGCTACGATTTATACAAATATAAACATATAGAAAGAATCATGTTGCATTAAAGTCTTTGGAATAGCGTACATTAACTTTATTAATCAAATTATTAATTACTAGCTTTCTGCCCGTCGCTTCGCCCGCGTGGATTTCTGGATTGGGTCTATAGCGGGTTAAGGGTCATAGCTTTTGCCCACGGCTACATATGCACGGAAGTCGGTTTATGGCGCGAAGGTCTTATCGCATTTCCTGTGGGACTATCCGTTTTTCCGAGATAAAAAATACCGCGAAACCTTGCTCAAGAATCACTCTATCTATTGATGAAAATCTGTGCAGTAAGTAGTTTTTGAGCGGAGCCTTTATTGCGCATCCTGTGGGATCTCTCAATTTTTTCGAGATAAAAAGTAGCCTATGTTACTCTCCATCCCTTCAACTATCTCCTTGTAAAAAATCACGTCAATTCGTCGCTCCGTTTTGCCGTGAAAGACGGACAGACACACTTTCCCATTTATGGATTAGCTTAGCCCGCGGCTTCGTTTGCACAGGTTATTGATTTTTTCCTACTTATTTGACAATTATAGTCATATTTTAGACAAATCACACATTATCTTCATAAACAATGTTATATACAGTTGTTTTATTGACTATAGTCAAAATATTTAGCAACGTAACCATGGAGTCATTAAAATTAAACCCAAGAATTGTTATCATTTAAGTAATCCTTAACAGCATAATAACCTGTTTTGCTAAGATTGCCTACTATTAAATTAATGAATATATGTAAAGAATGAATTATAATTAATGAATTTATTTAATTAACATTTATAAAGTTCGAATAAGTACAAGAAACTATTTACAAAGACAAAACAAAACAAACATTTGTAAAATTTTTTCTCTTGGAGTTTCATGACATAAGTAAGTTGATTGACTACTCAATTTTTCATCACAAAAATAATTTCAACGTAAGAACTATTCTATTATTATTATGTATCAATCAATACATAGTATAAAACAAAGTCGCTTTCGCTGTATGTCCGTATGTATGCTTAGATCTTTAAAACTACGCAACGGATTTTGACGCGGTTTTTTTTAATAGATAGAGTGATTCTTAAGGAAGGTTTGTATGTATAATAAATGCATAACATAGTAGAGAAACACTGATACATTTAAAGGTTTCTAATGTGATGTCGTAAATAAGCACGTTTTTTTGCGCTTATATTGCAAACGCTGGCTGAACCCTACGAGATAGACCAAAATAATGTACTACAGTATTGTACAACTTACAAAAATCCACAAAAAAGTCCGCGATGGTATATGTCTATCTCTTAGGGATAACCCACCATAACCATTTTTTCACTGCACCCGTGCGAAGCCGGGGCGGGTCGCTAGTTTAGATATAAAATGATGTCATTATTATATATTTTCTTGTGACTAGAGTCACAAGAATCACTACATAGTATAAAACAAAGCTTTTTCGCTCCCTATATCCGTATTATGTTTAAATCTTTAAAACTACGCAACAGATTTTGATGCGGTTTTAAATAGATCGAGTGATTGAAGAGGAAGGTTTATAATAACATCCATTAAATAGTGGAGAAATACTGTTGTTGTTTTTTTTTACCTATAATTTATTATATACAACAATACAATACAAATAATTTTATTGAAACAAAAAAACATCAGATTGCTAATAACAGTGATTCCTACATTAGACATGGAATCTGTATCGTGTCCTGTTTGAGTAAAAGACATGCCTTTTTTTACTAAATAAATCTAATTCTTAAATAAAAAATAAAATATAAGTCATTCTTAAATAAAAGAGCTATACACTTATGCTAAAAATATACACATATAGCATATACCCACAAAACACAAGCATACACATAAACATATATTTAAACACATATACACATACATCTATATACATATTTAATAAATAACAAAATGCCTAGCTTCAATAATACCAATTTCCTTTCTTTATTTATTTTTGAATACATTTACAATCTTATATATAAAAATGAATCGCAAAATGTGTTGGTAAGCTCATAACTCAACAACGCCTGGACCAATTTGGCCAATTCTTTTTTGTTAATGTTCGTTGAAGTTCAATGAGGGTTTTTACAATGAGGAAAATTCGAATAATTATCGGGAATACCCTAAAAACAGCCCTTTTATTTTCCCATGCAAACGTTTTCTAACTAAAACGTACAGTCGAATTGAGCTTTATTGTTATTGTATAAAGTTCATATTGCAAGCACTCACTGTTCAAGCAATGAAGGTGTGTTCCTAACATCAAAGAGTCAATTTGCGCTTTATAAACGCTACATATAGTTGAAATTCAATCATACCTATCAAAACAGTGTGCGTGCGTGCGTTGGAGCACAGAATACATCGTTGGAGGATTTAATGTCACGTTCCAAAATTGAATAGCCACAAAATGTAATAGGTCATTTAAACTTGTTTTGCGATTTGGTTGGCTATGCGACATTATCTATAAAATAATTAGGATTACAAAAAACTGTCACTACAAATCTTTTTGACAGGACGAAGTCTGTCGGGTCCGCTAGTATTCATATATTTTTAGATTTACTTTCATTATTTGGTGGTATTTTTTATTAAAGATTCAGATTCTTGATAAGAAATCAAAGGCAGGACACTCAGCAAAACATTTTTTAGTTCTTTTGATGATTTAAGTTTAATATCATACAGCTTCTTTTTCATGAGTTTTGTTACAGAGTTATAACCATGAAATCCAACAAAAGGGTTGAAGCGCTCAGCAAAACTACTCGATACCAAGGGCAGCCTAATTTGATAGATTCGTTTGCTATATAACA
Organism: Scirpophaga incertulas; assembly: GCA_036419045.1. Taxonomy (NCBI): domain Eukaryota; kingdom Metazoa; phylum Arthropoda; class Insecta; order Lepidoptera; family Crambidae; genus Scirpophaga; species Scirpophaga incertulas. Next base: position 23,996,483 of record CM071636.1, read on the forward strand.
AATCGGTTTATAAAGACAATACTTTTTTATGAATAGATAGAGTTGTATTGAGTATGAATAATTGTCTTACACTAAGTAATTTGCTTTTGCTGTAAAGTAAGTTAGTAGGGTATCTAAAAGGCTTCCAAAGCATAACTTTAAGACTGAACGCTGTGCTCTTTTCAACAACGTTCACAGTTTTTCTGTATGTATATAAATAAGTGTATATATATATATAAGTTAGTATTAACACTGCACCCGTACGAAGCCGGGGCGGGTAGCCAGTATGATAATATAATAATAACTTTAAGTTGCAAAATTAAGACAATGGTTTCTTATGTATACATGTCATTATGATTATTTTCAACACACTTCCTCATAAAGTGGCTCTAATCCCATGGCTATTAGGCACATAATGACACCTATAATCAAACTGTGACTTTTTCATTACTATTATTCACGAGTGAGTAATTGAGTTACGCTTACATTTGCGCTAAAAAGCTATCCGCGAAAAGCCCAAAAAAAAGAAACCTCATTTTTTAGTCTATGGCCGGTGCGCGCGCATAGGAAAACTAATTAATTTTTCCCGCCATTACGAAATTTATTAGTCTATGGCCGATGCGCGCGCATAGGAAAACTGATTAATTTTTCCCGCCATTACGAAACCTTTTTCACAGCTCGTCTCGTTTTCTCTTTTGAAGTTATTTAGTTAGTTATTAATTAAGATGTCTGCAGATAAAATTTATGAAGAAATGGTTTTTTATTTAAGTATTATTTCATTCAGAAGTGTGTTGAAAAACGTTGTATGAACACGCGTGTATTGATGATTACCGTCCTCGGCTCCTTAAGACCCTCGCCTGACGACTCGGGCCTCAATGCGCCTCAGCGATAAACACCAACATTACACACTTGTACTATAATGTACTATTAATTCTATTATTATTATACAAGTCACTTTTGTCACATCTTCAAACTAGACATGTGATACTCGTATTATGCCTCAAGTAATATTGAACATCGTGCAATGTCGTCAAAAGGTGATTTGTTCATGACTTCATACACATAATCTATTAAAATTACTTACTATTATATAACTCAAATACACATTCATGTCATTATTCCATTCTCAATCTTTATTATTGCATTGTCAATTGTTATTATTGCATTCTCAATTATTATTATTGCATTCGCAATTGTTATTGGACCAAATATTAACGAGCGGTGGACTGTATTGATGTGGAAAGTATGAAATGATGAAGACACTGATTAAAATAACAATAATTATATTAAATAAATAAACTTTACAATTTTGTTTGCGGTCATCGTTGTCAGATCCACATCCAAATTGTAAAGTTTATTTATTTAATATAATTATTGTTATTTAAATCAGTGTCTTCATCATTTCATACTTTCCACATCAATACAGTCTAAGTCCTTATATTACGATAGTATAATGTAGATACAATTATTATAAATTTTAGAGACAGTGTCAGTTGCTCAGGTTTATTGTAGTGTCTCTTTGGCTGGCATCGGCTCCAAAAATAACAATAATTCCAACTGCATTATATTATCGTAATATTTTTTTTTTTTACTTTTTAATGCATATCAGTTTCATTTGTCTCTACTCTATTTTTTTTGTTAAAATTTTATATTCCTTTTTATTTACTCAGCGTTATATTGCGTAATTCGTCTATTTTTCACGCACATGCTTAATTTTTTTCCCTCTGGCAGGCTTCCGCAACCAAATGCCACGGTAATTATGTCGGACTACCGACCGGCGACTCGACCGGGACGACCATCCGACTAAACTCATTCTAAGCCTTCCCTATAATGGCCCTACGGTTCGGATGAAAAAGTACATACATAATACAATGTCCTCTCTCCTGAGGGGCAGTCGCCCTCACGATTTGCCTACACAGTCCGACATAACCTCCGTGACCCTTGCCGTTGCGGGGGTATCCTGGGCACGTTTCCTGCTCCTTATGAGGATTCTCAGCCTTCCTCTCCTGAGGAAAAAAAACATAATACAAATTTAAAACTTTATGGTTTTATCATTGTCAGAACTGGGCTAAGCAAGAAGGACGAGCATTTAAATAGTAAGAGGGAAAAAAATTAAATTGAGAAATTCGTTCATTTTTCAAGTGTATTAAAAATGGACTCCGCCCTTAATGTTAAGGACTAAACTGTCAATTAAAGTCAATAATCAATTGTCACTGAACTGTTAACTATTGTTAACAGTGACAACTAGATAGATAGTGTCGAAATAGAATTGTAAAAGGGAAGTAGAATAGGTTTTAAAGGGTTGGAATGTCACGAGTAACGCCCGTAGTATTGAAGTGTCCACAGGCTACGGTAACCGCTTATCATCAGGAGGCCGTAGGCCTGTTTGCTACCAACGTTGTATAAAAATTAAAAGTATTTTTTTTTCAATACAAGCTTTTATTAAATTCGCTAAAAACAAAAAAATAAACTTTTACATATAAAAGCTTGTCGCGAGATTTACTTTCTTATAGAATACTTTTTACGACAAGCTTTTATATGTAAATTTTATTTTGTTCTTTTTAGCGCATTTAATAAAAGCTTGTATTATTTTTTTTTTACTTTTAATTTATTTTCCGACTAAAAAACCAAGCTTAGCGAACCCTTTCATTTGATACCCATATTGTAGGGGTTCAATAATATGTTCAATAAATATTAATTGATCCGCCATCTTGGGAAAGTCCGCCATATTGGATTAAGAGTGTATTACAAATAAAAATGACTTTATATACACAACTATTACTTTTACTGTAACTCATGTACTTACAATAATAATAATACCTTAAAGTCAGACAACAATTGGACATAGATTCTACAACTAGTCTTAAAACGCCCGTAGCTAAAATAAGAATGGTCTCCGAATTTGTTTTTGGCCCGAGCAAACCTGGGCACCCCGCCATTTTGTCATAATTCTAGTTAAACCAATAGCGGCCAAAGGCGGGAAAAGATGTTGCCAGTCTTAAATTTACAAAATCTCCTTTAGTAAACACAATAGTTTGTGTTATTACAATATAAAATATTCAAAAACATGACAAGTGACGTCACATTATTTATCGAGGTGTTCTTTGCAAGCCCTTTCATTTGATACCCATATTGTAGGGTGCATTAAAAATAAATGATCCGCCATCTTGGTAATGCCGCCATGTTGGATTTAGAATAACGTCACACACATAACCATACATTGTCATCCGACTTACACGTGCATACAAAATTTCAGCTCAATCGGAGACCGGGAAGTGGGTCAAATTAAGACTCCAAGATTTTCTTACATAGTTACAAGTGAAGCTAATATAAAAGCTTGTAAAAAAATCCCCACTAATATTATAAACGCGAAAGTTTGTATGGATGGATGTACAAAAATTGATTAATGGATTTTCATGAAACTTTACAATAATATAGCTTGTAGCTTCCTGCCCGCGGCTTCGCCTGCGTGGATTTCGGGATTGGGTCTATAGAGGTTAAGGGTCACAGCTTTTGCCCACGGCTACATATGCGCGGAAGTCATGGCGTGAAGGTTTTATCGCGCTTCCCATGGGACTATCCGTTTTTCCGAGATAAAAAATACCGCAATACCTTGCTCAAGAATCACTCTATCTATTGATGAAAACTCATGAAAATCTGTGCAGTAGTTTTTGAGCGAAGCCTTTATTGCACATCCCGTGAGATGTGTCGATTTTTCCGGGATACAAAGTAGCCTATGTTACTGAAGGATAATGTAGCTTCCAAAGGTGAAAGAATTTTTGAAATCGGTCCAGTAGTTTCGGAGCCTATTCATTACATACAAACAAACAAACAAATCTTTCCTCTTTATAATATTAGTATAGATATAGATAAATACTAATCCTGAACAGATATAATTACGGACACCGTCTAGTATCAAAATATTTTATTACATACTGTTGAAAATTAATTGTGTTACTGTTTGTCTGTTAAATGAATTTACTTGTAATAAAATTTAGCCTTTGAGCAACCGTACAACGTGTTTCATTAGTTTTAGCGCCTGATTTCTTCACCAGCTTTTCATCAGCCGTTGTTGAAACGTCCGAATTGTCAATTGTCGCAAGAAGTTTCGCGTCACAATGTTTGCAAAACAAATTCATCTCTCGGTGAAGTTTCATTAGAAGTATTGACAAGCTGTTGCAGTTTATTTGAAATATCAATCAACAAAAAATGTTGAGTGATCGCTGTAAAAAGAATGCGCTTATAATGAAATACAAAATTGAATATTGTTGACTTCAAAAATTATATAAAAACTTCTAAAGAGAGAAACGTTAGTTAGTATAGCTGGGCTTTTATCTGCACTCAGCCTCATAGTTGGGCAATTGTGTGTCCTGTGCTAGTTCTCTCTTACTCCAACCATCCCAGATTTTTCAGAATGCCAGAAGCCTCTTGGGGCTTCTGCATGCTTCCGGTTGGGATACTGGGGAGTGGAGAAGTTTTGCCCGTTGTTCGACCACGCTACTGCACTTCATGAGAACGTGTTGTGGTATTTCTTCTGCATCCACACGTCCTCTGCATAGGGGTGCGTCACACCTATTGTAAATAGGTGCTTATTGAGTTAGTGTCCGGTTAAAGCACCTATATCTTTCCGGATTTTGACCCTGTTTAATTTTATGAGAGAACGGACAAGCTTTCTGGACGCTACCGATACTGCATTTGTTTGCATCCCTCTTTGGTTCTCCATTCTTTTAGATATTGTGAGGTATATGATACATAAAAAGCGTATAATTGAAATATTTTTATTTTATTTAATTTTATTTATTATTATGGCTTACCAACTAAATACAAAAACGTAAGTACTATACATATTACATTTCTATAAAAATAAATATTTTATATGTATTTGAATTACAATTTGGAATGTTGTGCTCACCACAACATTCCAATTACAAAAAATGTTCATAATTTACATGAAAAAAAAATACTCTAATCTAAAATCTAGGATGACAATGATGATCAATTTACATTTTTGTAGATTTGAGGAATCTTACTACAAGTTTTTGGACCCATCTGCAATAGTTGACTAAAATAACCATAATGGCTACATTTTCACTGTCATAGTTCTATGTCGTCTGGTACACGATCAAGAGCACAATGTCACGATCAAGAGCATCAAAGTGTCATTGATTTTTCAAAGTGTCATTGATTTACCCAAAGTGTCATTGATTTACCTTTATATAAATTTAAAATCCATATCAAAAATACACTCATGAGTAAAGGTTATTATAAAGTAAGTGACTATCTAAATGATCACAGTATTTGGGAATAGGGACACTATTCATAGAGCCATGTTTGGTAACATTATTTATAATATTGTATTATTTTATATGTGTATGTAAACATACATACGACTGTAATCGTATTAGGTATGATTGTATCTTATACTATATTGTATTTTTATATTATATTATATTATTATAATTATTAACATTGGAAAGAGGAGATAAAAAATAGACCTTCAGAGTTTCTTGCCTGTTCTTCTCGAGAAGGCTCTCCCAATTTCCGAACAGGTGTCGAGTCAATATATTTTTTCTTTTTTTTTTTCCTTATTCGTACGTACGGACAAGGTTTTTGTTTTTTTTTTTTTTTATTATTTAAGCTTTTTTTTTGTTTTGTTTGTTGACGTCAATAAGTGCCTGTAAAGGTCTATGTTGAATAAATATTATTTTGATTTTGATTTGATTTTGAATGTCGTAGGAAAATGAGTCCATAATTTTGTACTAATGTCCTCTGCTTGGGTACCTTTTTCTTTTTGTTGAGGCGGAGGAAATGCCTATTCCCGGGGGGAAGATGTTGGTCTCCGGCGCACTATCCCTCCTCCGGGGAAGGGTACCCATGCACCCACTAAAAACTCCGCCGTGTTCCTTCTCCTCATTTGCCGGAAGTTGCGGGGACCACCAATGGTATAACTTCATCGCGACTCCGGCGATGCAGACCCGTGAGGGCCCCGTCTCTCTTTGTAAAAGGCCCGCGGGAACACCGCGTGCGCTTCTTCAAGCCATCAGTGGCAATAGGTTCCCCAATCCCCTGCCACAGCTCCTTGTGCACGGATCGTTGGTGCTTACTGCGGGGGCAGTTGGTGGATGTAATTTGCCCGTCTCCCGGTTACTCTGCTTGGGCACCTAAGTCATATCAACTTCGCTTCGTATTCCAGTTTAATATAGCAATGAAATTAGTAGATATATAATTTTACATATTGTTGACAAGTTGGCAGTTTGTACTTGTATGATTCTTGTGGGAATGTAGATTTGTTTCGAATCTCACACGAGTCACATGTACTCATACTGTTGGCGACTATATCAACATGTCAAGACACGGTCTATTTGTTTGTCAATATAGCGCTATAAAAATCCCACGTTTCCTCATTTTAAAACCACTCTATCAGTATGATATCATCATCCTCTTGCCCATTTCCCATTATCTGGGGTCAGCGCAGTAGATCTTTTTCTTCCATTCCTCTCTATCAGCCGTCATTTCCATGCTTACTCCTTTCATTCTTATATCATTCTTCACACAATCGATCCATGTTTTATTCGGCCTTCCTCTGCCCGTGTATCCCTCCACTTTCATATTCAACATTCGTTTTGTGACATGACTTTCATCCCTCCGCATCACATGTCCAAACCATGCTAATCTACTTCCTCTCACTTTTTCTATCACTGGCGCTACTTTCAGGCTTCCTCTTATGTACTCATTCCTTATCTTATCCTTCAGTATGATATGTACATATGTACATCTTATCTATCAGTATGATATGTACATTAATAATGATTTCACTACCACTATATTTTTTGTACATACATAACTTCCTCAAATCCCCTTCTTCATAATCAAATTTCAGCTAATAGATGCCAATAATCCAGTGCATTTCTGTGATTTTCACCGAATCGTCCATTTTGTAATATTATATTAGTTATACCCAACTTCTCGACCCAAAGAAGTGATTACCAGCTTACTCGTAACAGCTAACTCGTAGGCTAATTGTAATGGTTCTTACGTCTATCACTTTTTTTAAATCTTGTATTATTAGAGTCATATCATTAATGAAAATTCAGACAAGAATCTAAATTAAATTTATTCTTCTTCCATCTCCTCTATCACTCGCCATTTCGACAGTCACTTCCTCCTTCAACGTACCACCATGCACAGACTCCAATCTTTTCTTCAGCTTTTCTCTAACTACAAACTAGGGTTGTAACGGAACTTCGCTTCTGCCTCCGTTACTGCGGAAGTTCCGCAAGAAGTCGTACTTTCGCCTCCGCTTCCGCCTCCGCACAATTTTTGCGGAGTTGTAACGGAGTTTTATTTACGTTATCATAGAGCGTGAGCGTCGCGCGCAGCGCGCTAAATGGTCACGAATCGTGCTGCCAAAAAAGCTGGAGTAGAATCAAACCCAATGCACGATGAACCAGGCAGTACAAGCTTCCAGATATTTTCACCAACACAAAGCGTGCATTCGAATCTGGCTGACATATTGACAAATCGCAGTGACAGTGAAGAGGAAACTGAAAATGATGACAGCAATATTAACCTCATGATATGAAAAATTTTAATTAATGGATACAATAAAGAAAACAGATTCAAATTAGACGATGATCTTTCACCTTCGCCTCCGCTTCCGTTAACCTCCGTTAAGAAGGCCTCCGTTACAACACTACTACAAACCCATCCAAGTTCATGCGTAACTTTCCTAGTAACATGATCATTTTCTCTTATTAATACTTAACCATACCACGAAAATCTCTTTTCTCTCAATTTCTCAACAACTAGCTTTCTGCCCGCGGCTTCGCCTGCGTGGATTTCGGGATTGGGCCTATAGAGGGAGAGCTTTTACTCATGGCACATATGCGCGGAAGTCGGTTTATGGCGCGAAGGTTTCATCCCGCTTCCCTTGGGACTATCCGTTTTTCCGAGATAAAAAATACCGCAAAACCTTGCTCAAGAATCACTCTATCTATTGATGAAAACCGCATGAAAATCTGTGCAGTAGATTTTGAACGAAGCCTTTATTGCGCATCCTGTGGGATCTCTCGATTTTTCCGGGATAAAAAGTAGCCTATGTTACTCGGGGATAATGTAGCTTTCCAAAGGTGAAAGAATTTTTGAAATCGGTTCAGTAGTTTCGGAGCCTATTCATTACAAACAAACAAATCTTTCCTCTTTTATAATATTAGTATAGATAGAAGTTACTTTCACACTTCCCTTGATATATTCATCCCTCACTCTGTCATATATTGTCACTTTTGTCACATTAAAATGAAATATATTACCCAGTTCAAATCTTTAAACTAGTTATTACTAGTTACAATATTACTTTACTCAAGTAATATTGGACTTCGTACAATATGTCGTCAAAAGGTGACTTGTTTGTAGACTCAACCATCTATTAGACTTGAATAGTTTAAATAAAATATTTCACCGGAGATGTGTTGTCCAAATTGCTATAAAGGAGCTGCTGTAACGCGTTGCCTTCCATGAACTTTTAGTTCAAAAATGTAACGATTTCTTCAAAATGATTGTATTATATTAAGTGTGTAACTTGTAGTATAACTTGTAGTGTAACTTGTAATGTGACTTGTAGTGTAACTTGTAGTGTAATTTGTAGTATAACTTGTAGTGTAACATGTAGTGTAATTTGTAGTATAACTTGTAGTGTAACTTGTAGTGTAACTTGTAGTGTAATTTGTAGTATAACTTGTAGTGTAACTTTTACACTCATCATCAATCACAAAAGACATCAATTTTATATATGTTAAGTGCCAAGAAATTGTATTTAAATCAAAACGTACGGATCTAGCTTTTAATTATATTTGGAACATTTCCAAAAAAATTACTCCGTTGCGAGAGAAGTATTATCTACATACTTCTCTCTCAACAGAGTAATTTAAACTTTAGTAGTATATTATTTTTTACGACTATTTGTTTTAGTCACTTGGTAGAAAAATCACTAAAATCAAGATAAAATCTATTGTCTTTAGTTGTTTTAATATACCCTACATACTTTTGGATATCAAAGAAACTGAACTATTGGTCCACAAATATGCGCCATGTGATCTTGTATCCGAATTAACCAATAAGCTATTTTTTCTCCCTGCCGGAAGAAGTATTGCTCAAATATTTGTTTACTTTTATTAAAACAAGAATACATAATTAATTGACAGTCTTAAACGTGGTAAAAAATATTATTTATTTAGTGACTGTTATAAAAGGTAATGACTGACAGGTTTCTCTCCCCTTATATACATATATATAGACCCTCAACGGACATGGCAACAATTATATGTCTTTGGTCGATTCAGAGCAGGTCATTTATTATTATTATAATTAAGTGAAACAGGGTAAAATTAAATCAAATCAAACTAATTTCAATTTAAGGTCATCAAATTTAATTATTTTATATTTAAGGGAGTGAAGGAAAAAAATTGTGTTAACTAAACTGCTAAACTAAAACCGGAACTGGGAAAATATACATTAACATACATTATATATGTACTCTGTATACGCCAATGTTGGTGGCATTGAGGCATGCCTTATGCGTCGGCAGCTTCGGTGGTGTGGACACGTCTCACGAATGTCCGACGAGCGAGTAGCAAAACGCATCTTTTACTCTGAACTGAAGGAGGGCAAGCGAAAACAGGGCGGCCAACTCCTCAGATACAAAGATCTTCAGAAGCGACACATGAAAAGATGCAATATAGAACCAACCAACTGGAAGGTTTGGCAGCACAACGCTCAGAATGGCGCGGCCTTGTTCAGCGGAAAGTGCGCGACTTTGAAGAGCAGCGCAAAGCTGATCTGGACGCCAAACGCGATGTCATTAGATCCCGTCCACCCGCGAACATTCACTACAATTATGTGAACGGTAGGCTTACGTGAGCTCAATGTTCGCGAGAGTTTGCCAAAAAGATTGGCTACATTCGGGCGCATGAGCGCCGCACATAGGAGTCACAAGTGGTCGCCATGGCCGAAATCGGCCAGATCATTCATTCATTCATATGTACTCTACAAACATACACACACAATAATTAAAAGAAAAACAATCAAAGAAGTATAGAGATATAAATGACAAATATTCAAAAGTGCAATATATAACAATTAAATATAAAATTATAATATATAAACACACGTAACAATACAACACTTTACAATTTAAAAAAAAACAATCTATTTATAGCAGGGTTAAGTGTTCACAATCCTGTCTACCAGATCACAATATTGTGTGTGTGCTGCAGTAACACAAAAAGGCAATAACCCAGCGTCAATATTGTTACGCCGGTGGCTTAGTAAAACTTCAAAAATGATTTTCTGTGACTTAGAAACGTTTTCAGCAGGCTGAAACGTCGTTTCAGGCCGTTTCAGAAGTAGTCTTTCACATACTAAAAAAACCTAAATTACACCCAAATTACAGTAGTTTTCAGGCACCTGAAACATGTTTTCAGTACGTTTCAGGCTACCCTCTATCCAACGCCGTTAACCTGAAAACCCGTTTTCAGGCGTTTTCAGGACCCCTTATGAGCCATTAAGCCTACTTCAGTAAAAATACATAAATTTCAATAGGAGTGAAAGAGATAGCAATAGTAGAAAGAGACAGATACAGTTGGAACATTCGAGAAGTATTAGAATGAGAAACCATCATTAGAAAGAGATAGACAAACTCAGAATATTCGAGAAAGATAGTACGGGAATATTCGAGTATTGTGTGACAAGGATAGCACAAGGAAGACAGTTATTCCTACGCGCTTATGTATTGGACTACACATTCGAGTGTGTCCGCGAATGTTCTGGCAAGAGTGGCAAGTGCCTTAGGGGACTATATAAGGCTGTGTCCGGCCGCCGGGAGGAGAGATTGTTTTGCGATACAGTGCGAAAACATCTAAGAAGTGATATTGGAGAACTAAGAAGTGACTTTCAGTGCTTTCAGTGAAGTGATTAGTGACTGTTAGTGTGCTAATTAATAAAAGTTCAGTGTTTTGGTAGACCGCCGTTTGATTTACTGACCCCAGCTCGTAACAATATTTCCAAATGAAATATAAGCTAATCGTTGATTATCAGTAGGAACTGCGTTTATGACACTCAGCAGCTAAGATGTGCTGATGTTAAATTTCTGTGCTTATGTCAATTTAAACATCTTATAGTATTTGGATTAACATATTATCGCATTGTAATTAAATTTTATTGTATTGTAGAAGAAGATACGAAAAAAATATGCCTACGGAGGGTATAAAAGCGAGTGTAAACTATTGACCCGGGCATTGCTGTCCGACAATGTATTTGTGTTTTATCGCTGACGAAAAACAGTTAGCGCTACGTGTGCTATGTAGCGTTCGAGCGACAGCAACCGAATTTATCCGAGCGCTCTCGAGCTCAGAGGCTTCGTGGCGACTTCACTTCTCATATACTTTGTCGACGAGTGAACACATGTTTTTCAATGTACCCTCTATAGCTTTCTATTGAATATTAGTTGAGCTTTTTTTGTATAAATTAAGTCAGAGCATTAAGCATCTAGTGTTTTGTAAAAAGATACGCCATTCTCTTAATAAGCTCTGAGGAATTATTTGCAATGGTGCCTTCGTCACCTTTTTACCATCGCACCACCCGCCACCGCAGTAGAGTTCATCCATATCACCTGGAACCGATCTTGTCTAGTCAAATCAAAATCAAAATCAAAATCAAAATAATATTTATTCAAACATAGACCTTTACAGGCACTTATCTTGACGTCAACAAACAAAACAAAAAAAAAGCTTAAATAATAAAAAAAAAAAAACAAAAAACCTTGTCCGTACGTACGAATAAGGAAAAAAAAAAAGAAAAATTATATTGACTCGACACCTGTTCGGAAATGGGGAGAGCCTTCTCGAGAGAACAGGCAAGAAACTCTGAAGGTCTATTTTTTATCTCCTCTTTTTCAATTGTTGAATAATTATAATAATATAATATAATATAAAAATACAATATAGTATAAGATACAATCATACCTAATACGATTACAAGTCGTATTGTATGTTACATACACATATAAAATAATACAATATTATAAATAATGTTATGTATTATAAATAATAATGTAGTACAGTTCGGTTTCAGCGTTCATTCCTTCCGCGTACATGCAAACTCTGGAATGAGCTCCCAGCTGCGATGTTTCCTGAGCGCTACGATATGTCTAACTTCAAACGAGGCTTAAAAAGAGTATTTCTCTCCAGGTAGGCAGCGGCTCAGCTGTGCCCCTGGCACTGCAGATGTCCATGAGCGATTATTACCACTTACCATCAGGTGGGCCATTTGCTCGTCTGCTACCGAATGGAATAAAAAAAAAATAGCATATTGTAATCAAAGGATAATTTTCTGATACAAACAAAATTTTTCTAAGCAATACGGACCACATTTTTATGTCTATTTAAAACCATGTCATGTCTACACTTTTGTATGTACTTCCTACAGTCCGAGCGGGCGACCTTCCAACGCCGACCATACAAGGTCGGCACATTCTACTAATGAATTGAAAATAATACCATATTTACTTTCGATTTTATATTTAACATTAAACACGCGCCCAAAAAGAAACCTGTTTCGAAAGATTGGTCGTGGAAATTTTCGGATGTTCTTATAATGAAACTAGTTGACCCATCCACCTATAGGAGTTAATTTGAAGTCTATGAATGTGTTATACATATAAATAAACCTTTCGGAAGATATTCTCTAGATTATAGTGAAACTAGCTTTTGCCCGCGACTTCGTTCGCGTGGACTTCAGGTTCGTCTCGTCTAGTATTGGATAAGGATTAATACTGTATTGCTTAAAATCGCTTCGTAAATAAGCCATTATTTCTCGTACAAAGTAAAGGATAAAAAATGGTTATTGTGGGTTATTCCTAAGAGATAAACATATACCATCACGGACTTTTTTGTAGACCTTTTTAAGTTGTACAATACTGTAGTAAATTGTTTTGATCTATCTTGTAGGATTCAGTCAGCGTTCGCAATGTAAGCGCAAAAAATGTGTTTTTTTTTACGACCTCACATTAGAAACCTCAAAAATTGTAGCCTATGTGTTATTCTGATGTATAAGCTATATTGTGGTAAAGTTTCATTCAAATCCATTCAGTAGTTTTTACGTGAAAGAGTAACAAACATCCATACTTACAAACTTTCGCTTTTATAATAGTAGTAGGATTCACATTTGCGTGTTAAAGATCTAAGCGAGTGATTCGCAAAGTTGTCGTGGTGGTATATCTATGACAACCTTCAAGGGCTCTACGTCAGCGAAACAAAAATTTTGGGGGTCCATGAAATGAAAACCACGATAATGGATCTCAACATACACTGTACATATTTACTTATATTATATCATCTTCTAATATAAAGACATACAATTATTTATAAGTTCCTATGAACTGAAGGTGAACATAGATATGTTAAATCATTTTATTCGGAAATTACATCAAAATATAAGCATATTTGTTTTGATAAATGGAGTGAATATTTCGATAAACGGTCAAAAGAAAAAGGCATTTGGTATAAAAGTATTCAGTGTCAGCCTCTACGTCACCCATGGTTTTACAACCTTAAATTAAGTAGAGAATATATAGTATTATTTAATAGATTACGTTCTGGACATTATCCATCCAATAAGTTTGGATATTTAATGAAAAAAATAGAATCTCCTAACTGTGAAATTTGTGGTACTATGGAAGATGTCCAACACTTGTTGGTGGAATGTGTCCGTTATCAAGATGCTAGGAGAGTACTAATCAACAGATTAAAAATTAATATTATGGATGTTGGTATGTTCCACAGTATTTTGGCCCAGCCAACTTCCAAAGAGGCCCATATGTTATACAATGTACTGTGCCCGCCGCGACTACCTTGTGATTAACTGTGAATATGTTCCGTATTATGTATAATTATGTATATGTTCCGATAGGACTGACATATCCATTTGGATAAAAGTCCTTTTAAAATAAAGAGAAAATAAAAAAAAATCGGGTGGGGCTGTGCCGGGGCACACGGCCGTTGGTTTTAACATGAAACGTCTATGTTAGGAAATCGCTTTAAATAAAAACAAGATTGACGGTGTTTTAAGAATTTTAATAAAAAACTCAATGTCACAACAGCGAGCTGACTATATAAGTGAAATATTCACACCATATTTTTGTTTCTAAGACTAATAGTTTTTTAATTATTAAGGTACGATGATATAGACCTTTTCGTTACGGTCCACTTTTTAAACCTGGTACCCGTATGTTTCGGCGCGATTTTAAAGACGTTTCACATCAAAAAAAAAGTTCCTATGAAGTAAAAAAATATTATACATGTTTATCATGCAAATACAAGCCCATTCCGTTACATATACACTGGCATAAATAATCTATACATATTTAATTAATGAGATTACCCAAGCTTACTTAATAGATTGCAGTGTCTTGAGAATAGTATTCGTTGACGGTTAATTAACACAATGACTTTATATAATCTGTTACATATAAGAATCGACACAAGTTGGACTTTATTAATCGAATTCGTTGATCATTTACAAAAGATGTCAAAATCGTTATCTTATGTTAGGATTAGTAAAATATTCAAAAACCTAGAGGTTCGTTCATGGGCAAATGTATAAATTTTTATCACAAGACTCCACATAGTGTAGCTGAATTGCCTCGTCATAAGTTCAAGGTACATGTTAAAAAGACGCTAATTAGTAAGGGCTATTACAAAGTCAATGATTATTTAAATGATGCCAATGCTTGGTGTTGATTTGAAGATATTACATTCTAAATTGTAAATATTTGTTTTCCCGTATAAATTATAAACACATATGTACATTGTATGATAACGACATAATTTATTGTAAATGTTGTTATTACTTTTGATAAAGCTGATAAGTTTCTTGCGCCCATTCTTATCAGGTAAAATATACGTCCTGAATGGGTGGTAGGGAAAAAATATGAACGATTCAAAAGAGCTTTCTATAAAGTCATATTTGAATAAAGTTAATTTAGATTTTGAGTAGCCTGTAGCCCAGTCAATGACGCACATCAGTTTAATAATGCTCTTTATTTGCTGTCTGTGCTGAATGTTCGTCTGTCAAATTCAATTCATCGTTGTCATTTAAGGCTTTCTTATGTCAAAATTGATACTGTTCCTTCGATCGTTCAGTGGAATGCTTTAAACGATAGTAACTAAGAGTTGGATACGACACGACGAAGTCCACGATAATCGAATATCGTTTTTAAGATTACGCCCCCTAGCGTTTAGCGTTTAGGAGTTTAGCGTATATGATCAAGTCAGATCAATAACGTAAAACGTTATAACGTCCATTTCAGATTGTATAACGCTGATCGTTATTACGTTATCACTAGAGTTCGGATAATCGGAAGCATATTTACCTAAAGTTAGTTTAAGACAAAGTATGGAAACGGCTTTTTATTGTTTTGTTAAATAAAATTTTTCACCATTTCTGTTTTTTTATTCAATTATTTAATTGATTATTGTTTTAGTCAAACTAGCTCACTACTTTCGTATAACACTCTTCATGTAATAAATCGTACATTCATAAATCGCACGGGGAACTGAAACTAAACTTTATGTAAATACGTATGCATAGTTGTATAAATGAACCCGGAGTCTCGGTCTTTTGAAAATAAATACCACGTGCTAATTTAGTAATTTTCAAACAATATCACTACATTAAATTTGCAGTCCCGTATTTTCCCGGGATTTTTATTTAACAAAATGTATTTTAAAAAGCCGCTTCCATAATTTGTGAGCCAAAAATTAACTTTAGGTAAATATGCATCCAATTATCCGATCTCTAGTTATCACACACACATCGAAAACGCTGGCAGTAAACGGAAATATGATTTGCTTGCGTTCAGTAAAAATTTGAGCCGGTTGTCTGTGCCCATAGAATCCTGCGCAGGTGAAGTCGCGGACATCAGCTAGTCTTAAATAATACGTTGACCACGGTCTGTCTGAATTTTGTAAGACTTTGCCCTAAAATATCTTCGTATTGTCTCGTGATGAGTTATTGAGGTATTGTATTGATGACACATCCTGCCAATTGGATTGTAAAAGGAAAAATAGTTTTGGAGCACTTACAGCGAAAAAATTTTTGCAAAACTGTTAGCTGTAGCGCCCTTCTTTTAGGGTTCAGTACCTTCAAAGGTAAAAACAGAACTTTATAGGGTCACTTTGCTGTCCGTACGCCCGCCCGTCTGTCTGACAATAGCCCTTTTTATCAGAATCGCGACGAGATATCAAGCTGAAATTAATATAACATACTCAGGTCTCCTATCTCTCAAAGCAGTCAAAAAAATCTAAATCAACGCAATTAAAAAATATGGCCGTTTATGTTCTATTTATATTGCATATTTTGACATTTGCAAGGGAATCAAAATCTATAGGTTCTTTTCCGTTGACCTAGAATCATGAAATTTGGCAAGAAGCAATGGCATGTAGCACAAGTAAAGGAAAAACTTCGAATACTGTAAATTTGTAGTTGTTGATGAATAAGAAATATTTTTTGGGAAATGCAGTTGTACTTTTTGCCTAACTGCTTACACTCGCACTTGACCGATTTTTTTAATATTATATATGTTTAGTAATTATAAAATAGTTACAGTAATTTTATTCAAGGTAACTTTTGATGCTGGTTTACAAACAAACACGCGTACAAAGTCACAGCTAGAAATCAAGTGTCCACAAAACAAGATCACTAACTGCATCAGTATGCAAATAGTTTTCTAATAAGGCAAGTCTGGTCCTCAGCTCCCATTTTCGTCGGCTGAATGTAGACCAGGGCCTCGGCCACCATAATGTTACGAGGCCAAAGGCCTTGAACATTCGCTTCCTTGTTGAAAAGAAAGTATGCAGTTGCGTTTTGTAATTTTAGTTCACAATTGAATAAGAAGTCGTACATCACCAATATTAATGAATGTATGAGGCATCCAAATTTATCATACATTAAATCTTTTTTTACAAGCTTTTTATATTAGCTTCACTTGTAACTACGAGTATGTAAGAACATCTTGGAATCTTAATTTGACCCACTTTCCGGTCTACGATTGAGCTGAAAATTTGCGTGCACGTGTAAGTCGGATGACAATGCATGGTTATGTGTGTGACGTCATTCTAAATCCAACATGGCGGCATTACCAAGATGGCGGATCAATTATTTTCAATGCACCCCTACAATATAAGTATCAAATGAAAGGGCTTGAAAAGAACACCTCGATAAATAATGTGACGTCACTCTTAATCCAATATGGCGGACTTTCCCAAGATGGCGGACCAATTATTTATAATGCACCCCTACAATATGGGTATCAAATGAAAAGGTTTGCTAAGCTTGGTTTTTTAGTCAGAAAATAAATTAAAAGTGTAATGAGCATGAGATACTTGAATAATACATTTATTGTATAAAAATTACAACAAAACAATTAATTTCATTAAAACTTCATTGCATAACAAAATCTGTTGCTTGGTTACTCACTATAGTCAAAGTCCGCGCAAGTGTGCAAGAATAGAATGCTGTCTACGGCAAATACTTTTGTCTAAAATTTATAGTTTTAACTCGTTGGGTTAGCCGTCTTACAAAAGTAAAAAAAATAATAATACAAGCTTTTATTAAATGCGCTAAAAAGAACAAAATAAACTTTTATATAAAAGATTGTCGTTAAAAGTAATCTATAAGTAAGTAAATTTCGCGACAGCCGCCGACTCACTCGGCGCCTGGTTCACCAAATGGCGAATCGAGGTCAACCCCGATAAGAGTGCAGCAATGTACTTTCATCGAGGTAGGACTCGAATAGCCACCCCCGACCTTCAGTCAATAAAACTCTTCGATAAGCCTATTCCCTGGCAAAATCAAATCAAATACTTAGGCGTTACGCTCGATAGGAAGCTAACGTTCAAACCTCACATCGACATAGTCCGCAATCGCGCAGCCTTCATCTTAGGTAGACCACCTCATTAGGAAGCGAAGTAAAATGTCACTTAGAAATAAGTTGACATTATACAAAGCTTATATACGCCCGATATTTACCTACGCGTCCGTAATGTTCGCCCACGTCCCTAAGTGCCGGTTGCACAAACTACAGGTAGTCCAAAATAAGTTCATACGTCGTGCTCTGGGTGCCCCACAGCAGCACAGACTTACGCTACGCTACTTCTCAAACGCACTGACTTACCCCAATACTCTTATACAAAAAATGGTAGACTACACCCGATAGATAGCGTCTCGGCTAAAGCCCGCCGCCCCAAGAACATCCTATCCGACCCACCCGACCCCATCACACGCACAAACCAATCCCTCCCACCGGCCACTCACCGCGCTCGTCGGCGAGCGTGAAGACCCGGGCCGCACATCCGTCAAACATATACCCGGTACCACGGCGAACCTGGATACCTATTTTTGAATTACGAATGCGATTTCGAATACACCGCTGACTAAATAGTCAGCGGTGACTTTGAGGTCACGGATTCTTAAACATCCAATTTTTGAAAGTCGATTGCAGAGCTGCCAACATAGATAAAGTACACACATAAATGTAAGAGTTCGGTTCCACGCAGAATGTAGCCGCTGCCGGCTTAACCATTATGTTTATCATATATATATACACATATATATAGACTGAAAAATCAACACACCAACTTCAGACTCTTGTCAATATGTTCTCTAAACAAAACTGATAACATTTCCATAAGTATGACTTGATTACGAGTGGGTGAGGGCACTCGTAATGAAATCACATCCGTGACTAAGGTAGTCACATCAGTGATATTCAAAAATACGAATTATTGAAAATCGGTGATTATTAGTCACATCGGTGATTTCGAAGTCGCATTCGTAATTCAAAAATAGGTCTCCTGAGCGTTCGAGCCATTAGACGGCGCGATCAAGTTGGGTCGCCCTTTGTTTCGACCCTAACGATCCCGGAACGGTCGCCGGTGTCGTTAGTCGGCTAGACGTCGAACCTTCTGTTCGTGTGCCTCATGTACTCATTGCAAAACTGAACATAGCCATCTGAGGCGTCAGCATAGGTCCGCCCAATGCAAAAAAAACAATACTACCGTAAAATTTTATTAAAATCCATTTAGCAGTTTTTACGTAAAATAGTGAAACTTTCATGCATACTTACAAACTTTGTCGATTATAATATTTGTCGAGATACACACGCTTAGCGCAGCGATCGAGTAATCTGCTTCTACGCTACGGGTCGCGGGTTCAATTCCCGTACGGGACAGATATTTTGTATGGCCTACAAAAATTTGTTGCGCTCTGGGTGTCTGTGCATGTGAGAATTCTACGTTTGTGACTGCCACGACACATGATAAAAATCCTAGTGTGGGGCGACGTTCTTTACAAAAAAAATGTCTATCCCAAGCCTTATAGAGCTTCTCATGGCATCGCCAGGGCTCGATGCCGCTTTCCTCAGAGATGATCAAAATCATAAAATCAAAAATCAAAATCAAAATAATCTTTATTCAACATAGGCCTTTACAGGCACTTATTGACGTCAATAAACAAATCAAAAGAAAAAAAGTTTAAAAAAAATCAAAAACCTTGTCCGACTCGACACCTGTTCGGAAATTGGGAGAGCCTTCTCGAGAAGAACAGGCAAGAAACTCTGAAGGTCTATTTTTATCTCCTCTTTTCAATGTTAATAATTATAATAATATAATATAAAAATACAATATAATATAAGATACAATCAAAACCTAATAAGATTAAAGTCGTATGTATGTTTACATACACATATAAAAATAATACAATATTATAAATAATGTAGTTACCAAACATGGCTCTATGAATAGTGTCCCTATTCCCAAATACTGTGATCATTTAGATAATCACTTACTTTATAATAACCTTTACTCATGAGTGTCCTTTTTAATGGATTTTAAATTTATATAAAGGCAAATCAATGACACTTTGCGGAAGTTTGTTAAACATAGATATACATTTCCCCAAGAACGAACAGCTAGTTTTATGGAGTCTGAACATTGGAACGGCAAGTTTATTTTTGTTTCTAGTATTCACATTATGTAGATCACTGTTTTTATTGAATTTATTATAGTTTCTATATACAAAAACTAAATTATCATATATATATTGACTAGCTAAAGTTAAAATATTAACTTCTTTGATGCGCTCACGTCAGGGTGCGATGCTGCTCTCCTTGGAGATCAACGCTCGCGTCCAGGCGTATATCCCGGAGTTTTTAGTGGGTAGGCCTACCCCCTTCTGGGGAGGAGAGTCCCACATAACTCTACTCTCGGGTAATGTCAAAGTCAATGATTATTTAAATGATGCCAATGCTTGGTGTTGATTTGAGGATACATTCTAAGGTGTATAACGACATAATTTATTGTAAATGTTGTTATTTTTCTTGCGCCCATTCTTCTTATCAGCTAAAAAATAAGTCTTGAAGGGGTGGTTTGACTCAGATACTCACCGGGCACGGCTGATTCGGTGAGTATCTGTGTCGAATAGGACGGGAGGCATCAACACATTGCCACCACTGCGCATCCGACCTTGACTCGGCCCAGCACACGCTGGCGGAGTGCCCCGCGTGGGCCTCCGAGCGCCGAGTCTTGGTCGCAGAGATCGGGCGAGATCTGTCTCCGCCGGCATTGATTGCGGCAATGCTGGCGGACGAGGGAGATTGGAGGGCTGTGGCCTCCTTCTGTGAAGCAGTGATGCTCCAGAAGGAGGCCGCTGAACGGGGTCGGGAGATGGCCGATCCCGCTCGAAGAAGGCGGCGCCGGGCTCGGTAGCACAGCTACGGCGCCGCCGCGGGCGGCCGGCGACCCGGTATGGACCACGCCCCTTCCGTGGCCTGGGAGCGTCGTCGGTGGATGACACCGGGGGAGGTAGTAGCCTCCCCCGAGGTGGGCTTTCTCTAGGCAGGGGAGCGGAGGCTGGGGGCTCCCGGAAGTGGCTTGATGTTCCCGGGGGCTCCCTACATGCCTGAGGAAGGCCATCACGGAGGTTTTTAGTGGGTAGGCCTCCCCCTTCTGGGGAGGAGAGCCCCACATAACCGCCGGCTCGCCACAGCCGGGGTATGCAATTTAATGCATTTTCCTCAGGGGAACAAAAAAAAAATAAAAAGGTTTGGTAGGAAAAAATTTGGACATTTCAAAAGATCTTTCTATAAAGTCATATTTGAATAAAGTTAATTTTGATTTTGGTATGCAATTCCATGCATTTTGCCCCACCCTAAATTAAAAAAAAAATTGTGTAAGAATTATTTAAAAAATACAACGATATTTCTCCTCCTATTCTATCCTCCTCCGATCCTATTCGGCTTCGGCGTAATGTGCACATCCTTTCTTTTCTTTACAAAATTTTGAAGGATCCCCAAACTCCTGCTTATCTCCGCTCCCGCTTCCAATTGCTACCTCCTCCTAACCGTCCTAAACGTTCTTGTATAACAAGAATGCTTGAGCTTCCCGTTACTAACTCCCGTTTCTTCTTTTACTCGTTCTCCGTTCATGCCGCTCAACTTTGGAATAAACTCCCAACTAATATACAAAACTGTCCATCCATATTTTCGTTCAAACGTCAGCTTAAAAATTATTACCTTTCGCAAATCAACACATAGGTAACGTATGTCATTATATTTTCAACAACTCCATCGTTTTGTACTGATCTGTAAATTTTTTATATTATCTTATTTATATATTATTTATTATTATTTATGTAATGTGTATGTAATATATCTATTAATATTTATATATTTGTGTTTAATATTTATGTATTAATAATTATGTATGTATTATATCTATTATATATATGTAAGTATGTATATTCTGTATAGGTGTTATCTTTTAGATATACATATTGCTAAAATAAATATTTAATCAAAAAGTAATACTAGATTTGAATACACTTGAGTCATCTCACCATTCTACTACTTCCACTACTTAGGGCTGACTGGAAGAAATCTCTTTAGAGATAAGTCCACCTTTTGTTTACTTTAGTCTTAATAACAATATTATTTACTACGTGTACAATAAAGTGTATAAATAAATAAATAAATAAATAAATAAACGATATAATATCGTTCAGGACTTTCGCTATGTAGTCCACTTCTGCAACAATGGCGCCTTTGGCAAAAGTAGGCTCTTGGCAGTAGGCCGGTCACGTTACTTTCATTGCGTAACGCGTTACATATAGTCATTATGAGTTTGACTGGCAGACAGGTTCTGGTACTTGTTTTCAATGCCTTCTCACTTTTTGTTTTGTGTCATCATTAGCCGTTACTTTGATAATCTGTTTATTTTCCTACTAATTTTATAAACGCATCAAAATCCGTTGCGTAGTTTTAAAGATCTAAGCATACATAGGGCAAATAAGCGTATATGAGCTTTGATGATATGTCAATTGACAAATTATGCTCGCAAATCAATAACCTTAAGATTTATTGTAGAAATAAATAAAAACTATTTCCTATTATAAGCTAAAAAAAAGTGTTCTTCACCTCTATTTGATTAAGCAAAACAAATCAGTTTCTTAATTCTTAAGCAGCGCTAAAATCTAGACATTTATTTTTCTATGTAGCTACAATGTACGAAGGTGAGAGACCGTTCTAAAACGTGACTAGCTATGACAAAAGACAGACGGGCCGTATTACTATTATTATTTTTGTGTAACAATATATTGTGTCGAAGAAACAAAGTTTCACTCTTAACAAAATACAACATTTTTTAGTTGACCGCTATTGTGACGGTTAAAAAACTCCTTAGCGTAGCGAATTGTGCACTCTGCTAACAATCCCCCGTAGTCGAGTGATTTGTACACCGGTTTCAAGGTATCGCCATCTCTGAGGTCCCGGGTTCGAATCCCGGTAGTGCCAGGTGTTTGAGTGATACCTTGAGACTGGGTGCGCGTCCGGCTAAGCGCGCACGCCGTGGTGAAGTCTCTCTGTCTGGGGGACTGTCCAGGGGTTCTCGGACAGCCTCTCCTTTGGCGGTGGCTTGACCAGCCTGGTCGAGCCGGTCCCGGGACACATGGCGGTCGAATCGCGAAAGTGCCCCGTCTGGGCCTTTCTTTTTTTTTTTTTATATGCTAGGCGCGGCAGATGACCTCCTCCTGCCTGATGTTAAGCGGTGAAGGAGGCCCAAATGAGATGACAGATAGGATAGTGACTTTACTCCACTCTCCTACCTGTCCTATCCCTGCCGGCCCAAAAGATGTCTTTTCACGCCTCTTTTGAAAGAACTCATGTTGTAGGATGTAGGAAACACATACGCAGGCAGAGAATTCCAAGTGCCGCAAGTACGGCAGAAGAAGGAGTCTTGGAATTTCTTAGTGTGGTGTGGAATGGGGGACGTAGTGTACGGGTGGCTCCGAAGACCCTTACGTGTGTTTTCTATAAAGGAAAGGAGAGGGAGGGATAAGGCTAAAGAGTTCTTCTTCTCTAGAGAACTCCTGGGGGTTTTAGTGGGTAGGCCGGTCCTCTATGACCGGAAAGCCCCACACACGGCCACGCCCTGCCAGCGCCATGTGTCATGGTGGATAAGATCGCATTTCCCCCCCTCAAAAAAAAAAATAAAAAAAAGGTGTTTGCGTGATAAATGCGAGTACCTTAGTCACGGTTGTTATTATATATCTCTATCAAAAATATATACTTTATTGTACAATCCTTACTACTCGTAACACTAAAAACGCGATAGTAACTCCGTCTGGTGCGATTTTTTGATAATAGTACATTACGATATTAGTGCATTATTATGGTTATAACTAGAGATCGGATAATCGGATGCATATTTACCTAAAGTTAATTTTTGGCTCACAAATTATGGAGGCGGCTTTTTAAAATACATTTTGTTAAATAAAAATCCCGGGAAAATACGGGACTGCAAATTTAACATAAAGAAAGAAAGAAAGAAAAAACATTTATTGACTCGCACAGACATACAACATTACAAATAATAAAATACAATAAATAGTTTAAGATAAAATGTATTCATGTGCCAAGCCAAAAGGTTCCTACCTCAGCATGTGCTTTGCGCCATATATGATGCCGCAAAGCGCTGATATTCTGGCAGGGCCTTACCATTTGTGACGTACGGGAAACAATACACAATTATATATTAATTGATAAATATACATTATTAACACTATACATAACTTAAAATAGACATACGTAACTTAAACACATGATAAAAGTATATGATAGTACTATAAAAATTAAAAATAAAATTATATATAAATGGATTAAGCTGATGGCCTATGGCCAATGCTTTAAATAAATTAAAAAAAAAAAATGAATTATAGTCTATATTATTATACTCTTTGATTATAGTGTATTCCTATCACACCAATTCACTTATTTTGTGCTAAAAAAGTAGGTACATAATCGAAATTTAATCTATTTCGTATTTTCGTCAAAAATTAACAATGGTTCCTTTGTCTTTGTGCACGAGATTAAACTATTAAAATTATGCGAAAAGTTTTCAAGAGAAATATGAAGTGGTTGCTACTGAAAGATAATCGCGTAAGTTAAAAACAGTCATATTAACCTTTTTGCAATTTAAGTAAAAGAGATTTGTATTGTTTTCTAAAAACATGTTTTGATTGTAGGTTACGAATAGGCGGCGGAATATCATTCCAGCAACGAGAAGCAGCAAACCGAAACGATCCTCGAAACGCAGCAGTGTAATGTTTCGGGGTTGCAAAGATGGCCGTACAAGTTCTCTTCTGCGTACGGTTAGATTGTGCCCATGGTAGTTTTTTATGAAGATACTGAGGCTTTCCTGTTTTCGTTATACTGAACATTAAACATGCCAAGTGGAGCTTCCTACGAGCTTCCATTCGCAATATATTTGCAGCATTATGAAATGGTGTAACATGGGAACGAGGAGGAATATGAAAGGAGAACCGTGCACAAGCATTTTGCACACGCTGTACAAATTTTGATGTCCTCTTCAATATACATGGACCATAGACCGTGTCGCAGTAGTTGAGCCTAGACAAGATGAGAGATTCACATAACCTAATTCTAAGAGTCTCGGATAGATAGGTAACATAGTGATATTGTTTGAAAATTACTGTAGTAACCGAGGTAATATTTAGACTTTAAGTCTTTGTTTTTGTTATTACGAGCCATGTAAAAGGCAAAGCTATTTATTCTTCTTCTTTTGGGTTTGATGCTCGATTTAACATTACCACTGACATTGACATATGGACGTTTGACATTGACACTGTTAAATTTTTTTTTTCTTAGTTGTTTTGATGGCTCTGGGGTTTTCATGTAATTCATTGGGATGAATTCGGGTGGTGACAGTGTGTAGTGTGTTAAATTATTGAATAGTATGTTTATAAGTTGATTTTTATCAGTAGATCTACCTCCTTGTTTTAGATACATTATTATACATATTAACTTATTTTATTATATGTCAACATAATTATAATTTATTGTCATGGCATAATCCTTTAGCAGTGTATTGTATACTTTTATTCAATTACTTGTTATATATTTTTTGGTTGTAAATTAGTTTAAATATGTAGTGGTAATCCGATTGCTTCGCGAGGTGCGAATACCTATTGCGGGCCAAGCAGAATACTAGCGCTGCAGCGTCTCGCGATGCTGCAGCTAAGCGCTGAGCTTGGTCCTGTTTTGTCTCTTTTTACTTTTTAGTTACCTAATTATAATAATATTGTTTTCCGAGACAAAAAAAAAAAAAAAAATTACGCCCCATTTCAAATAGGATATTATAAGCTCACTAGCGACCCGCCCCGGCTTCGCACGGGTGCAGTGAAAAAATGGTTATGGTGGGTTATCCCTAAGAGATAGACATATACCATCGCGGACTTTTTTGTGGATTTTTGTAAGTTGTACAATACTGTAGTACATTATTTTGGTCTATCTCGTAGGGTTCAGCCAGCGTTTGCAATATAAGCGCAAAAAAACGTGCTTATTTACGACATCACATTAGAAACCTTTAAATTTATCAGTGTTTCTCTACTATATTATGTATTTATTATACATACAAACCTACCTTAAGAATCACTCTATCTATTAAAAAAAAACCGCGTCAAAATCCGTTGTAAAGATCTAAGCGAAAGCGACTTTGTTTTATACTATGTATTGATTGATATTACCGACTAGTTTTGCATTACCAAAATGTTCTACTGTACCAGAATTCCGGGATTTTTATTTATGGAAATAAAAAAATAAGACAGTTCCATACTTTGTCAAAAACTAAATTAGTAAATAAATAAACATCCGGCTATCCAATTCCGCAATCCCGGGATTTTTATTTAACAAAACAATAAAAAGCCGTTTCCATACTTTGTCTTAAACTAACTTGAGGTAAATATGCATTCGATTATCCGATCTCTAGTTATAACATGCGAGGCGGAATTTCAGTCCGAGCCGAAAGCGAGGGCGCAATTGAGCCGAGCATATTATAACCAATACGCACGTATATCGTTAGACGTTTTTTAACACATTTGCGAGGAAAAAAAAAAAAACATTTAAATAAACTCAATCTGTGAATGCACTCTGTTGCTTTCCCGCCGTTTTACTACTGACTGGCGCCGCGCGGCGATTAGTTCGAAATTTGAATAGCAACAGCGCGCGAAATGGCAAATAATACTGTTATGGAATTTGTATGGGCTATAACTTAACTATTTGCTTTGGTAACACACGCGTTTTTTATGACCCGCTTTACATATTTAAAACTGGTGGAATTACATCAGCTTTACGAGCAAAGGTGTTAAAAAACCAATAGCCATATTTTAGAAAACTAACAAAATATAATTATATGTTGTAACCTATATGTTATTATGAGGTATACGCTATATATTATTGTAAAGTTTTATTAAAATCCTTTTTACAGTTTTTACATGAAAGAGTAACAAACAGCCATCCATACTTACACTAACTTCCCTGTTTATAATATTAGTACGGACTGTGTGAATTGTCCAAAATGTGACGATAAGTGTCAAATAAGTAGGAAAAAATCTCAAGTGTGTGCAAACGAAGTCGCAGGCACAAGCTAGTCTATACTATAATATTAAAAGAGGAAAGCTTTGTTTGTAATCAATAGGCTCCAAAACTACTGGACCGATTTCAAAAATTATTTCACCTTTGGAAAGCTACATTACCCCCGAGTAACATAGGCTATATTATATTTAAAAAAAATTAAGATTCCTTACTAAAACTCCAATAATGTAACCCAAGGTGTAAAAAAATGACCTGAAAAATTCCTTACGTCGCGTGCGCTGAGAAAACTATTGATGATAGAACAAAATCATTTACTACGACTTTGCAGAACTCATCATTATCTACAAAAAGTGTCGCGACAGCATATGTCTAAATATAATAGTTGTGTCACAGTAAGCGGTTTTTTATTCTAAAAATTTAATTTATATGCCGCCGCTCGAGTATGTGTGTGTGTGTGTATGTACCCGTGCGAAGCCGGGTTTTAAAAGCAGGAATTCATCACTGCATCCTTTATCATCAGAAATAAACAAAACCACAGACAGTTTAATGTCTTTGTTGTTGAATTAAATAAAGCCTTAAAACAGAAACAAATTCTGAATTATTCAAAAGGTTTAGGTTAACCGCAGTTAGAAATAAAAATATTCGCTTGTGCATCTTGCGTTATGAATGCAAAATGACAACAAACATATGAACGAAACACGCCAATATATTTCTCAGTATTATTGGAAAAGGTTGAACAATCCTGTGTGTCTTAAGTAACTGTTATTTTTATTTTAGTACTCACGACTTCGTTCGCGTGGAATCGTAATTTTAGTTAAAGTTCGATTTTTAATTCGAGTCAGTAAAATGACATTTCCAGTGTCATGTGTCATAGATCATATTATTTAATATGGTATGTATTACATATTTACAATAAACAAACGCTTTGATACCTAATAAAATAAAGCATGACTAAATGCCTAAATCTATTGATTGCCGAACATCACTATTGTAGTGGGTTGTAGTGGGTCACCCTTTTTTGTGTCAGTGACAGTTGCACTTGTCATTTTACTGACTCGAACTAAAAATCGTAGTTTAGTATTTTTAATGACTGAGAGTGTTATACTCGTAAGAGTAAACAAATATAATGAGAAAGCCTCGAACTGCTAAGCTATCGGGAGTTACACGTGCTATTGTGAGTCAACCATAAAAGGTAGACATATGCTGTCGTGAGATATTTCTTATATAATTTTAAGGAAAACATTTCCGTCATACATGATTTCTGTGTAGCTTTAATCATTAAGGTAGCACACGCGACGGAAGCTTAAAAAAGGGAGTAACAACCGTTTACACAACATTTCCCTTCACTGCTCTGCTCCTTTTGATTGTAGCGTGATGAAAAGTACACTATAACCAGCTCAGGAGTATGAAAAATAATTGTGCCAAGTTTCGTTAATATCTATCGAGTAGTTTTTGTTTCTAACGGTTATACCGACAAGCAAACAAAAATTTTACAGATTGCATTTTTGACATCAGTATCGATCCCTGATCACCCCCTGATAGTTATTTTGGAAATATATTTCATGTACCGAATTGACCTCTCTATAGATTTATTATAAGTTTAGATGTTCTAAGGCCAGTAGTACAAGGACTGCTTCAAGCAGTTGAGACCGACTGCTTAAAGCCGCGACCGCGCGGTGAACTATAGTCATTCATTAGCTGCCGTACACACGACTGCTCGAGCAGGCGCGACCGCTTCAAGCCGTCAACTGCATGATGAAATTCCATCGTGCCGTCGACCGCTCGCGAGCGGTTGTGAGGCATACACCGACTGCTCGAGCCTTTGACTGCGCTAGAGCAGATCACTTCTAAGTTCTATAAACAAATGATGGAATTGTCCATGTTGTTCTCTTAATTGCAAAATTGGATGAACCCAAAATTTTCTCTTTTGACGTCGCCGCCGTCGTCTCCGCCTGAGCAGAAGCAGCAAAAGCAGTGCTTCCTTGTCAGAATCCATGACTCTACTGTGGTAGAAAATCAACTGCTCGAGCAGTTGAGTAGCGTTGCTCGAGCAGTCAACAACCGACACAGCTCAAGCTGTCGACGCCGACCGCTCGAGCGGTCCGTGTATTTCGCTCAGCCGCTAACTGCTCGAGCAGTCCGTGTACGGCCGCCCTGCTCTGCTCTAGCGCAGTCAACGGCTCGACCAGTCGGTGTATGCCTCACAACCGCTCGCGAGCGGTCGACGGCACGATGGAATTTCATCATGCAGTTGACGGCTTGAAGCGGTCGCGACTGCTCGAGCAGTCGTGTGTACGGCAGCTAATGAATGACTATAGTTCACCGCGCGGTCGCGGCTTTAAGCAGTCGGTCTCAACTGCTCGAAGCAGTCCGTGTACTACTGGCCTAAGTTCTATAAACGAATGATGGAATTGTCCATGTTGTTCTCTTAATTGCAAAATTGGATGAACTCAAAATTTTCTCTTTTGACGTCGCCGCCGTCGTCTCCGCCTGAGCAGAAGCAGCAAAAGCAGTGCTTCCTCGTCAGAATCCATGACTCTACTGTGGTGGAAAATCAACTGCTCGAGCAGTTGGGTAGCGTAGCTCGAGCAGTCAACAACCGACAGCTCAAGCTGTCGACGCCGACCGCTCGAGCGGTCCGTGTATTTCGCTCAGCCGCTAACTGCTCGAGCAGTCCGTGTACGGCCGCCCTAATGTCTTATTGCTCGTATCCCTGCAAATATTATAAACGCAAAAATTTGTTAGTATCGATATATGTTTGTTGCTATTTAGCATTAAAACTACTGAATGAATTTTAATGAAACTATACATTTAATATAGCTAAAGAATAATATATAGGCTACAATTTTATAAATGCTGCATACCCCTATTATAAAGGTGTATGAGTATGTATGTAATTATAAGAAAATTAAGTTGTTCATTAGGTATCACAAAACTGGATAATAGAAATTAACAAAACGTGTAAAACTAGTCTAAGTGCTTAAAAAGTAATTAATTTTGCATCCATACTTTTAACTATTTTTTGTTATATTTGTATATATATATATATATATACAAACATAAAATTTAATTTATTTATATTTATATCCTAAGGTCGTCTGCAATATCTCAGAAGTTCTAAGCGCGATGCCCACCTTATAAAAACCTATTTATTGACTTCTTGAAGAACTAGAATAGGGGACTCTACTGTGCTCTGAGAATGGCATTCATAACATCGCAAAACATATACGTTTTAAGCATGATGAAATTTAAGAAAACCTTAATATTACGCCGAATACAGTACTTCATCTTCACTTAAACTCTAATAATAACAATAATCTTAATAATGTACGTAGGAAAGTGACGACACCATCGCCCGCTGGTGGGGCAGTTAATGCCCCGTAAATATCCCTCAGGGCAACTTGTGGCGAGCTGTCGGTGAGTTGCGTCACCGAGGATTCCGATATGCGTCAGAAGGGCGTATGCCACCCGCCTCTGTCTTTCCTTAGCTGGCCGGATAGAGTGGAGTCGCAAGAGCAGATGCTCGGAGGTTGGAAGTGTAATAATGTTATAACACCGACGGCGTCTCGGTGGCTGTCGCAGACACACCTCTTTTAGCATACTTTTAGCACAGCCCGTTGCGCGCGTTCAATTTTGAGGAAGCAAGTTTTTGCTGCTCCTCCCCAGATAGGAATACAATATGATATAATAGACTCGCCCAACGCCGATTAGACTGTTTTTAAGATGTCATTGTTAGCGGAATTGCGTAGTTTTTTAAATACAAATATCAACGTACGGATACGGTCTGCAGTATGACGGATATGTTTATACCAATTAAGACATTGGTCTAGCGTGACTCCAAAATATTTTAGTGATTCTTATCTTTTTACTAACGGACAGGAGCAGCGTTCATCTGTACGGTCGCATAAGTGACTTCGCAGCTTTATAGATGAATTAAGCGGAATCGAGCGGAATCTTATAGAAAAAGTCATGAAGTTCGTTTTATCCACATTAAGACTTAATACATTTGCATTTAGCCACGCTGTAACAGTATCCAGCACGCGTTTGGAATACGAGACTTCCCAATTGGTCCCAGTAACAACCAGGGCTGCATCATCAGCATATGAAAAAACTTGACAATGTGGTATGTTTATGGCGCAAAGATCATTTACGTAAACCTGAAAAAGAGTGGGAGAAATTATGCTACCTTCAGGTACACCGTATTCTAGACAAGCCTTTACATGTGAACCAATTTTTGTACATTGTCTACGATTTGTCAGTAATCTTTTATATAATCTATAATATCATAAAGTCATATTTGAATAAAATTAATATAGATTTTGATTTTGATTTAACATGATTTTAACATGATTGTCAGTTATTGTCAGTTATTTTATATGTGTATGTAAACATACATACGACTGTAATCGTATTAGGTATGATTGTATCTTATACTATATTGTATTTTTATATATTATATTATATTATTATAATTATTAACATTGAAAAGAGGAGATAAAAAATAGACCTTCAGAGTTTCTTGCCTGTTCTTCTCGAGAAGGCTCTCCCAATTTCCGAACAGGTGTCGAGTCAATATATTTTTTCTTTTTTTTTTCCTTATTCGTACGTACGGACAAGGTTTTTGTTTTTTTTTTTTTATTATTTAAGCTTTTTTTTTTTTTGTTTTGTTTGTTGACGTCAATAAGTGCCTGTAAAGGTCTATGTTGAATAAATATTATTTTGATTTTGATTTTTGATTTTGATTTTGATTGGGAGCACAAACCACAGACATTGAATCGTCAAGTCAAACAAATTATCATCGTTGCTTAAATTCGATAACAATGGTGTTATGTAACACACACAGGCGTGACGAGCATCGCGGGAGTCGAACCTGTCACGCTCTGTCGCACACTTTCACCACATACGTAGCAATAGCAACTGAGATGTCCTGTGACTCTGCCACTATTTTGCTATAGTTTTTGTTAGATATTTGACGTAAAGTCTAATCATTAATTCACTGGAGTAAACTGACGTTTACGGTGTTACCACTTTATGATGAACAGAAAATAGTGTTGTGACTAGAATATTGAAATCAAACTCATTCATTCATTTTCATTCCGTCCTCAAATCACATTACTCATTTTGTTTACTTTATTAAGAAATCTTAATCCAATTTTCTTTAATCGATGTAATAATATTAGCATGGTACCTTTAGGGCAAATAGGTGATAACTTTGAAATGGCGTAATTACTCGACTTATATATATTTATTTATTTATTTATTTATTTATTTATGATGATGAAATGAAACAAAAATATTCAATGGATAGATTTTTATTCGTCATCGTCAGACATAATTTTATCACTATCGTCGTCGCTGTCAGCGACACTTATTATAAAACGGTCCGTAATATTGTGCATCATATGGTCGAGATTAAACATTTTATTTTCTAAGTTTATTACATGATCCACACAGCTTCTCCATCTTGTACCAGTAACCAGTAATAACCAGCAATAAATAAAAAAAAACTTGACGTAAAATTGTCGTGGTTATATCCATTACAACGATAAATAATTTACAGAATTATGTTTTGTCTAAAATGAAATACAATAACTACTATTACACAATGGTTAAATCTGTATTTTTCTTTTAAAAAGATTGCAATAATTAAAGTACTTCCAAATGTTCGAATAATTACAGCTCAAAAAATTGATTTACTGATTAACTGAACGCATAGTTCGGGAACGCTAGCAAGTGAGTGAATTTCATTTTTTGTATCTGATAGAATTCATGTACCTATATTATAATTAATTGAGTACTTTTTTTTAATAAACTTTGTTACTGACTTTGTGTGAGTGATCTGAATAACAACGAAGGGTGAAGTCCTTATCGATTTATTCAATTTATCCAATTATATTTGCAGGTCACCTCACTAGTACGATAAATATGGCAGCATAATTTTACAATGTGACATTAGCATCTGTCAGTTTACTCCAGTGAATTAATAATCAGACTTTATAGTCAACTATAGAACTCATGTCAGCTTAATATGAAAGAATAGTACAATTATGCTCCGCTAGAGGCGCTGTACAAAGTTTTCATACAAAAATTTATGCTGTTGCTATCGTTTGCAAACGAATCTAAACTCATGCTAGCTAGACCTATTTTGTACATGACTATTAGCTTGAATAGAAAGATTCCTCGCATTTTGTACGAAAGCTCAACACATTTTTAGTTTATTTACATTCGTTTGAAATATATGTGTGCTATTTTTTTATATAACTTTTTGCTATCGTTAAAGTCAGGCGTAAGTAAGACGTGGCCAGGGACTGCATCCGTATGTGGTGGATATTCCACCTCTTCGTACCTCTCGTTTCGCTTCGTCCTTCATTATGCGAACCGCCAAGGAATAGAATTCCCTACCTGCGTCTTTGTTCCCCGATACTTATAATATAGGGATTTTTAAAGCAAGAGTTCCACCTGTGGCCTTGTGTTCCACCTTAGGCAACATCTTCACTTAACATCAGGTAAGATCGTTGTCAAAGGCACTTAAATTTGTATTTAAAAAAAAGTTTGCACGACTGTCTGTATCAGTAGAAATTGTGGGGAGTCTAATCACAAAAGATGCAATCAGTTTTGACAGTATTTTTTTAGTGTTAACTTGAAACTGATCAAACAATTCTGAACAGTCCAAAATAGGTACGAGGTTGGGGGTATATAAAACATGCATTAAGAGCTCCCAGATAAATAATAAATTTTTGCTTAAATATAATACTTCTTCTTCTTATGGTGCCGTCTTCTTGCGAAGGTTGGCGATCATAATGGCTATCTCAACCTTGGATGCCGCCGCTCTGAATAATGATCGGGTACTCTTGTTGTACCATTGGCGTAAGTTCTTCATCCATGATGTTCTTCGTCTACCTGGGGGTCTCTTGCCCTGGATTTTGCCCTGGATAATCACCTGCAGAAGGCAGTACTTTTCGTTTCTCATTATGTGTCCCAGATATTGCAGTTTGCGAGTCTTAATTGCGTCTAAGATCTCTGCAGCTTTACCCATCCTAGCCAACACACATGTATTTCGTACACGATGTACCCATGAAATTCTCAGCATCCTTCTATACACCCACATTTCCAAGGCTTGGAGCTTCTTGCTAGTAGACTCCGTGAGTGTCCATGCTTCGGCGCCGTAGAGTAATACCGAGAATATATAACATCGGACGATGCGTGTACGTAGTGCCAAACTAAGTTTCCGGTCACAGAGGATCTTGTTCATTTTCCGGAATGTGTTTCTTGCCTGCTCAATTCTGCACCTGACTTCAGAGCATTGTCACAATTGTCATCCACCATTGCACCTAGATATTTATATTTGTGGACTCGTTCCAGAGCTATGCCATTAACAGTCAGCGGAGAATATGTCTCTCGTGTGCGGCTTATAGTCATACATTTGGTCTTTTTGGCGTTGATATTAATACCAAATAGCTTGCTGTGATGGTGAACCGCGTCGATCAGCGACTGAAGATCGGCCAGACTATCCGTCACTAAAATGGTGTCGTCTGCGTATCGGATGTTGTTGATAAGTACACCATTCACAACTATTCCCTCCCTCACGTCTTGTAAGGCCTCAGAAAATATTCGTTCGGCGTAAATAATAAAAAGCAGGGGCGAGAGATTACATCCTTGTCGGACCCCACGCGCTATATCTACATAGGTGGAGGGTTGCCCCTCTATTTTCACACTCGCCGTCTGTTGCCAATAAAGTAATATTATAAAGTAATAATGTTGGCAAATATAATACACTAAAATATAATCACGCCTCTATCGCATAGGAGGTAGAGATCACAGTTTTCCAATTACTGTGATCCAAACATACTTGCCGAGCTTCCTCAACTTTCTTTAATATTCTCATGCACGCTAGTCAGTTACGGTTACTCTTAATCTAACCTTCCTTCAATTACCAATTAATTATAATTGAAAATTAGGCTCTCGCTTGACGGATAGATCAAGGGCATCCAGGAAGCACGTATAGTCCGGAGATTCCTCTCTCACCCGCCCTAACCACTGGTAACTTGGGCGCTATCCCGCTACCGACGACATACTAGGCTTAATTAACTATACAGGGTGTCCCAAGAAATAGTGTCAAGCGTAAGTCCAGAGTTAGAGCACCTCTTGGAGTACCCGAATCACCCCCATGTATGTTCCGCGATTATTCGTAGTTTTCGAGTAATAATTTATTTTCTGACTTTTTGAAAATTTTCATCCAAATAACTTAAAATTTATAAATAAAAAAAAGTAGAACATATTTTAATGTTTTTCTTTTTGCTACTGAATCACCTTTAGTGCTCCTTTTATGTCCAAAATAATCAGCTTCGTAACTTTAGTGGAAATTTAGAAAACAGTAGTGTAAAGTCAAAATTTGAATGTTAGTGAATAATTACTTAAAAATTCATCTTTAAATTAAAAATCTAAACAGGCGAATTCATGGTTTCTAAGTATGTGTAAAAACTTCTCTAGACTCTCTGCTTTCATAATCATTTAAAAAAAGAAGGACTTAATAGGAGTATTTTGGCTTAAATCGGCCTGACCTGTACACACCTGTACCTGGACACCTGTATATTAATAAAAGTTTTAAATTAAATAATATGATTGCTCGCAGCTTCGCTCGATGTACTAATGATGTGAAAATATTGCTGTTCAAATCATTTTGTCAGTCTTTTTATTCGAGTGGCCTTTGGGTGGAATATACGCGGCGGCCCTACAACGCTTTGCGTGTTCAGTACAACAATGCCTTTAGAATGCTGTTGCGGCTGTCGTGACGATGTAGCGCTTCAGAGATGTTCGCTGAAGCATATACGGATGGCTTCACAGTGATACTTCGCAAAAAAGCGGCATCATTGCTGCTAAGGCTACGTAGTAGTTCTAATAGTATTCTAAAGGTTATTATTGCTAATAGGTTTGACTTCCCTATGCAAAAGCATTGGGGAGGTGTGTTAATAGGTCTTACTAACAAATAAGTTTTATAAGTATTTAAATTGTTACTAATACATAAAATTTATGGACTTTGAATGAATTAAAAGTATTATTATTATAATATAAAAACACTAAAATAAAATTTTTATTGAATAAATATATTCGTTATTTTGAACACAGATCCGTATCTTTTACAATAATACATTTATAATATTGTAAGAGATATAATACACAAAGGACATTGTTCCGGCTCCATACATGTTCTGCCTAAGAACCGTTCGAATCGAAAGTGACTTATATAAACTCTTAAAATTGTATGGAATCTTATGAAATAAGTTTTCACGAACGGACACTTCAGGAAACTAAAATAATTACGAAAAAAGTTAATATTTTGAGGTTATAAATAAGAGACAACCAACCTTGCGTGTAATATCAGAGTAGTAATATCAAAGTAATATTAACAATACTAGTACAGCTATATATGTCCTCTTCTAGAACTAGGAAAGGACTACTCTACTAGATACTAGGAAAAGAGATAGTACCTATTCAAGTTTAAGATAATTCTTTGACAATTATCATTTTACAAAATCCAGTCCTTTACACACATCCGAGTCTACCAAGTACCTACGCAATGTAATCGGAGTCCGTAATCAAGCCAAAGTTGTTAGAATAAAACCATGAAACGCATAGAAAATCACAAAAGAAACGATAGTCGCAAAGCAATCAAAAATTAAATGAAACGGACACAGATAAGGTATGAAGTACACCAGTGTTGCCAATTACGAAAACTATAATACTAGAATGCCAAGCTAGAAATTCGCGATTTCGCTTAAAATATATATAATACTAGTTTTTTTCTAGCTAGTCAATTTAGGTATTTAAATGAATAAAGTGTTATCAACAAATTTTAATAACCGACTTCAAAAAGGAGGAGGTTTTCAATTCGATCCGTATTTACCGAAATCGCGAAAACTTCCGAAACTGGCAGCACTGGCTGACGGAAAACATTTTATACGGCATCAATAATTGTGACCCAACTTTTTATTTGGAATTTATTTATTTGAAGTGTCCGTGGAATACTAAAATATGTTTCAAATAATATAAAAATAAATAAAAATTATAGTATAATTTATATTCACATCGGTTCTTAGGCCAAAATTGAACAATGTCCTTTAAATACACATATAAATATACTTAAACACACCCACGCAAATATAAATTGGAATACTTCGTAGCAAATTATTTCAAATTTAATCACTTTGGCGGGCGATCGCCACCCACCTTTTATTAATAGTCGTTTGTACATGTCCTTCTGCCTTTGACAATATCATTTTTATACATGGCAAACCTTGACATCACTTCTAATATATAGTCTTAAATGAGACGATGGAAAAGTTTAGCTAAAATCATAATCACTAAAGACATAAAAATCTCCAAATAAGTATTTGTATAAACTCAGTTCAATGTCCCATGCTATATTGAATTCGTGGCAAACAATCTTGCATGTCGTACAGAAACCAGTAAAAGTGGATTGCAAGGTTAGCGAACTGGTGAATGCAAAGCGATTGTTAAAACAACAGCTGATTCGTGTGAGTCAAACATAACTCCATTATTAATTAAGTAAGAATAAAAAGTATTAGACGTAATCAGTAAATTCTTACTAATATTATAGAAGTCTGAAACGTAACCAGTAATCACCACGTCGTAACGTACCACGTCATAATGAATCACGTCGACGAGTGTCGGAACAAACTTTGTCTGAAATCGAATCATCCCTTGTGAAGATTTCCAATTGGGGGGGACTAAATCTAGTCCAATTTAACCCTTCTAAGACTCAAGTCTGCGCGTTCACCGCTAAAAAAGCCCCCTTTGTCGCATCGCCACTCTTCGGAAACACTCACCTTTGTGCCAAGCCAAACATTGGCATTCTGGGCGTCGATATTTCGAGTGTTGTACTGTTTGGCGGTCATTTGGAGAGCAAGGCTAAAATGGCCTCCAAAAAACTCGGAGTACTCAACAGGGCCAAACAGTACTTCAAGCCGGCTCACCGCCTTAAACTGTATAAGGCACAGGTGCGGCCTCACATGGAGTATTGTTGCCACCTTTGGGCCGGGGCTCCGGGTTATCAGCTATCTCCATTTGACCGAATCCAACGTAGGGCATCTCGGATTGTCGACGATCCTGAACTTTCCGATCGGCTAGATCCTTTGGCACTGCGTAGGGAGCTATCTTCCCTATGCATACTTTACAGAGTCTACAATGGGGAGTGTTCCGAGGAGTTGTTCAATTTAATAGAAGCCGCTGATTTTCGCAACCGATCGTCTCGCCGGAACTATCATCCGCACCATCTGGATGGTTGGCGTTCCACTACAATGCGTTTTAAAAACAGTTTTCTGCCACGCACAGTAAATATCTGGAACTCGTTGCCATCAGCTGTCGTCCCCAACAACTGCGACATTGGGTTGTTCAAGAAAAGAGCATACTCTTACCTGAAGGGTAGGCAACGCACTGGCGTCGCTGGTGACGTGGGCGGCGGTGAATCACTTACCATCAGGTGACCCGTCTTGCTCGTTTGCCTCTTATTACATAAAAAAAAAAAAAAAAAAAACGTTTTAGACTTTTATAATATTGGTAAGAATTTACTGGGTACGTTTCAGAGTTTTATAATACTGGTAAGAATTTCTTGGATACGTTTCAGACTTCTATAATATTGGTAAGAATTTACTGGTTACGTTTCAGACTTTTTTAATATTGGTAAGAATTTATTGGTTACGTTTCAGACTTCTATGGGAAAGAGCCGTGAGTATATCCAAACCTACATGTTTGGAGAGCACTCTACATCTATTCGGGAATTGAGAGAGCCTTCTCGAGAAAAACTCTGATTTTGCGATGGGAAAGTGTAATATATAGTAACAATTATAGTATGATATTTTTTTCTATTTTTATTATCAATTACATAATATACTATTGATTTCCCATGGTACCAACACAAAGAAAATTAATACTTCTATCGTTGGCACCAATGTGTATGTATGTACTTTTTACGAACAATTAAAGCATTTTACAAGTACTTGTAAATCTATCCTAATATTATAGAGAAGTCATCTTTCTGTGTTAGTATATTTGTTAAATTGTAACGGATAATCTCGGGATCTACTGAACCGATTTTAAAAATTCTTTCACCAGTAGAAAGCCACATTATTGCTGACTGTCATAGGTTATATAAAAAACCGAAAAATAAAAAGACTTTTACGTGGTAGTCCGTTTTGCAAAGTGAATCGGATAGAAAACGGTCGAATGAAAGAGTTTCTTGCAAACGCTGCCTTAACTATGATAGATATATTTTTAAGTTCTAGAGAAGAGATGTTTAGCTTGAAAATGCCTACAAAGTTTTTTTAATATTAGTATAGATAATTTAATTTTTAATATTAGTAAAATTATTTAAATCATTAGCTCATATTTATTTGCCATATATTACCAAAAACAATGAATTTTTATGAAAATAAGTAACCTCATCGTCTTAAGTGTGAAGGCCAATGCAGCGGATGGCACGCGATGGCTTCGGGTTTAATTCGGTATTATGCCTAACGAAGTGGGCACGGGTCAGCTAGTTATATATTATATGTACATATGTATACAATTAATTATAAATTAAATCAATATAGATAATATTATGAATGCTCGAGAAAAGCTTTCACACCAAAACTATTATATGGATTTAAATAAAATTTGATAAACAAGTAATTAAGTTCTTTGTAATATTAGGAATTAAAAATACGGTCTCCATCTTATTAAATGAATTTAAATGTTTGATGATGTTAGTCGAATGTAGTGTTCAATACAAAAATAAATTAGAGAATAGTCTTTATATAAAATAAAGTCTTTATGTGATGACACATTTGGCGCCGCGGTCTAATTATCGGCTACTGTCTACTATGGTTACGGGTCGCGGGTTCTATTCCCTTACGGGACAGATATTTTGTATATTTTTTTTTACATGTTCCGGTCTGTGCGTTTGTGCATTTGAGATTTCCATGTGTGTGACTGTACCCACGACAAAGGATAAACATTTTAGTTTGGGGTGAAATATCTTTTTTAAAAAGAAAAGTTAAACAAATTTATTTATTTTTAAAAGATTTTTTAAAATATCATAATTAATAAGTACCATTAAATTAGAACCGTTTTAGGATTATTTCGTTGTCAGTCTGTCAAGAAATTTTTTTCATAGAAACAAGTGCATATATCAAGTTTGATAACAAATACTCGGAGATACGATCACTTGAGTAAAAAAAAAATAAGTCAACGCATTATTTTGACACCTGCAAAGGAATCAAAACCTATAGGGTACTTGTCATTGACTTAGATTGATGAAGTTTGACATTTAGTATAAATAAAGATTTTTGCTACAAGCGATTGGCTACAACGCAGCGGGTTCGATTCCGTTATAGATATTTTGTATGACCTACAAAAAATTATTCCTATTCTATGTTTGTGACACAAGAACAAAATTCTAGTGTGGCACAACATAAAAAAGAAAACGCAAAATTTGGAAATACCTAATTTTGTGTACATTTTTGCATTCATGCATCATAAAAAAATTCCTCATACACTTCGATTGCAGCAAAAACAATTATAGGAAACCGGCATATCACTACACCGACCTATTGTTCCGTTCCCCGTATGTGGTACTAGTGACGCAAATAATCGTTTAACTTTTGTTATCGATGTTATTTATAGACGCTGTATCTATCGATACGACTCTTAAAGTACTTTTATTCTTTTGAAAAAGACATCCCAGCTCATGATGTATAAGGCAACCCTTACTATGATAGGGTGATAGTCAACCACACTTTCCTAGTTCAAACATACTTTATTTTTAGTCTTTTGATAAATGTGTAAAATACAATAGAATTCGTGGCGGTAGAATCGCAAGAGCGCACCCCGCCACGCGCCCTTAATACGGGCTCAGAGGACACCGCCGGGGGGTTGACACACGGCCGCGCCTAGCCAACGCAGTGTCATGGTGCATAAGGAGCGTTTCCCCTCGAAAAAAAAAAGGATGCTAAAAGAATGCAGCCGCAGACTAGATAAATCGACACGCGATCAAAGCGCTGGAACATATCTGGCACATTGGTTCAAGATTGCCATACAACGTGGTAATGCTGCAAGCCTTCTGGGCTAGATTAAGTATTAGTATTACTGAAATAGTATCTTATACTATATTGTATTTTTATATTATATTATTGTAATTATTAACATTGTAAAGAGGAGATAAAAAATAGACCTTCAGAGTTTCTTGCCTGTTCTTCTCGAGAAGGCTCTCGAACTTCCGAACAGGTGTCGAGTCAGGTTTTTGTTTTTTTTTTTTTAAGCTTTGTTTTTTTGTTTTGTCTGTTGACGTCAATAAGTGCCTGTAAAGGTCTATGTTGAATAAAGATTATTTTGATTTTTGATTTTGATTTATTAATAATTTAACTTTTTACTGTTTTTGTTGTAATAATTAATTAATAATGATATTTTAATACCATTCATTTGACATAAGAATCATTTTATACAATCAAAACTGCCTAAAAGTAACAACAACATATATATTTTTTAATCTAATTTTAGATCAACAGTTATTTTTATATTAGTACATATCTGTACACGTAAATATAATTGGAGTGTCGTCTGTATGTCTGTCTGTTGACGTCAATAAGTGCCTGTAAAGGTCTATGTTGAATAAAGATTATTTTGATTTTTGATTTTGATTTATTAATAATTTAACTTTTTACTGTTTTTGTTGTAATAATTAATTAATAATGATATTTTAATACCATTCATTTGACATAAGAATCATTTTATACAATCAAAACTGCCTAAAAGTAACAACAACATATATATTTTTTAATCTAATTTTAGATCAACAGTTATTTTTATATTAGTACATATCTGTACACGTAAATATAATTGGAGTGTCGTCTGTATGTCTGTCTGTTTGTTCCGGCTAATCTCTGAAATAGTTAAACCGATTTTGACGAGACCTTTATTTGCACCTGCAAATACCTATTTGATGTAACAAGGAGTAACTTAGGCTGCTTTTATTTTAGAAAATAATGAAGTGTTGCAATATCCAAGTATATAAACAAAAAAATACTAAATAAACTAACTTTTTTGTTAAATTCCACGCAAACAATGTCGTGGTTACAGCTAGTCTAATATATATAAATCTCATGTCACAATGTTTGTGCTCAATGAACTCCTAAACTACTTAACCGATTATAATAAAATTCGCACACCATGTGCAGTTCGATCCAACTTGAGAGATAGGATAGTTTAAATCTCAAATTATCGTTGCAATTTTAATTTATTGTCTTTCATCTCATACGCTGCGAAGAGTAATGTCTACCGTGCGAAGCCGGGACGGGCCGCTAGTATCTTATAAAACTCTTAACGTACATTACGCCCTCTTAACGCCCTTTAAAAAACGCTAGATTTATACTACTACAATCATACATAAAACTGATATAGAGCTGTCACAAACTAACTGCACAGTTGTTTTAAGTTCTACAAGATTATTACAATTATATGGTTTAATAAAATTAATTTAATTTCGATAGCCTGTTTGTTAATTGATAAAAAATATCCTCACCTCAGTTTTATCGAAAGCAGAGGTGTATAAGTACATATATTTTGTCAACTCAACGACTTTATTAGACCTTTAAGTATGAAGCTCGTATATAAAGATTATCGCTAATAACATTTTCTAATTACAAGGTATATCGTAACTATCGATAAATATCCCCAGCCTTATTCCAGCACTAACACAAGACAAAGCAAGGTCCTACAGAGTACAATTTACTTTCGAACGGTAACGTTACTCCTTTATCGCAAAGACATAAGGTTCAATTTGAACAAGTCCCTCAATTTTTTACCAGGCCTACACACCTTAAGTGCGGGGAATTAGGTTTATAATTGGAGGAAAATTTAGGTCCTTGGTAACTGTACATTTTTATAATGGCAGTTAGTTCACGTTCCCGTTACGTTAGAGGTACAAAAATATTGAATTAATCAAGAATTGTTCATTGAAGCAAATTATATATTCGCAAATATGATATTGGAGCTTGTGATTGTGATTTAATGCATGCGGATTGTAAAGAAGTCAGTTATTATTATTATTGTCGCTTATGTCACGTGGTTTTATAAAACACGGACCTTTATAAGGCGTGCGCGGGGATACAGATCCAACGCGTAGAGGCCATTTAAACGAAATTTAATGAAAGTGTGCGTGGAGTGTACCAACTGGGTACAATCTCTATCTGCATCATGAAAAATATAAATTTGTAATAAATAAAAAATTGTAAAAAATAGATACTAATAACTAAATAATAAGTAACCAAAACAATATAAATTGTATGAATAAATACGTTGAGGAAATCATATTAATTGTAATAAATATATATATATACTAGCTGGCCCAACAGACGTTGTCCTGTCAAATGTCTCAAATGTCACGTTGTCTCACGTTGTCTCAAATGTTTTTAAATAAATAATTTAGCTGAAAAACAATATCTATATGACCGTATTGTGAATCTAAACCATTCTCAAGCCCCCTGGAATACACACAAAAAATTTCATCAAAATTGGTCCAGTCGTTTAGGAGGAGTTCAGTCACATACACACGCACACAAGAAATATATATATTAAGATATGTGTTTATAATTATATAATAAAATCTAATGTACACAAATAACATGTAATAATTCTATAATTATATTAATACTTTATTTTATTTATTAACTTATAATAAATAAATTGTAAAACTAACCATAGATATCAAATACATAGATATAATAAATAGACAATAAATAAGGACATAAAAAATACTAGCACAAAAAAAAAGAGTGCGGACCAAGGAGTCCGCAGAGGACCAAACATTATTTAAAAAAAATAAAAAATAGGTGATGATAAGTGACATGTTAGTTACTCTTTCACGTAAAAACTACTGAATCAATTATGATGAAATTTTTTAATAATATAGTTTGTACATCACAATAACACATAGGCTGCAACTTATAGAGATATACATCACGCTAATATAAGCTACTCGAAATTCCAATCCTGCGCAAACGAAATCGCAGACTGCGGCTAGTTGAAATGCATTACTTAAATTATTTTCTTTTGTTG
Source organism: Scirpophaga incertulas (assembly GCA_036419045.1). Taxonomy (NCBI): domain Eukaryota; kingdom Metazoa; phylum Arthropoda; class Insecta; order Lepidoptera; family Crambidae; genus Scirpophaga; species Scirpophaga incertulas. Next base: position 24,040,569 of record CM071636.1, read on the forward strand.
TAGGTTCCCGAAGCACAATGAAGCGGAGGCACAGATGGCTGGGGATCAGTATATTTTGTAAGTAAATACTCTCTATAAACAATTGTAACGTTAAAATAAGCAAATGTAACGAAAGGAAAATCACTGGTTTAAAACAATAAGAGATATTAACGATAATAATATCTTAAAATTTAAGAATTGTTTATCTACTGTTTACGCCTGAACCCTGTTCTCCTGTTTCGCGCTTGTTGCCTGAACGCGCTCGCTAGTTGACAATATGTAGTTAGTGTATTGCAACGTCGTGGCTGGACTGACGCAACCATAACAGACCCAGGGCCCATATCATTTTTTTTGTTCCCCTGAGGAAAATGCATTAAATTGCATACCCTGGCTGTGGCGAGCCGGCGGTTATGTGGGGCTCTCCTCCCCAGAAGGGGGAGGCCTACCCACTAAAAACCTCAGGGGTGGCCTTCCTCAGACATGTAGGGAGCCCCCGGGAACATCAAGCCACTTCCGGGAACCCCCAGCCTCCGCTCCCCTGTCTAGAGGGGAGCCACATCTAGGATTACCAACCGTACTGTATATAGTATTGTTCTATATTTCAAGACTCCGTATTATATACTACCGTGGGAGAGCCATGCTTCGGCACGAATTGGGCCGGCTCGACCGGAGTGATACCACGGCCTCACAGAAAACCGGCGTAAAATAGCGCTTGCACTGTGTTTCGCTGTGATTCTGAGTGAGTGAGGGTACCGGAGGCCCAACCCCCCTTATTCCCGTTTATTCCCCTTATTCCTCTTATTCCCTTTTAAAAGGCCGGCGACGCATCTGTGACTCCACTGGTGTTGCGGGTGTCCATGGGCAACGGTTATTGCTTACCACCAGGTGATCCGTTTGCTCGTTTGCTGCCCTATCCTATAAAAAATATATATATATATACTGTTGAAGAAATATATAGTACGCATAAATATTATATTTCCGTACAATAGATGAAGCTTTATATTTTGCAACGCTAAAACTAATAAAATAAATCTTGCAATTTTTGAACGCACCTGTCATTCGACAGACGTAATGTGCGTGTAACGGAACGCGAATATGTCACAATTCAATCCTTGATACGTCAATGTCAAACTTGACAGAGTCGAACCAACGTTTTCTTTTGCTTCCCGAAGGAAACTCTTTCTCCGCGATGAATATATCTTCATTAGTTCGTTAATTTGTTTTGGGGTACTTGGATTTTTTTGAGTTAATATTGTGTTAGTAGTTTTCGTCGTGAATTAAATTACATAATAATAATGGAAAGTAGCGATACAGAAAGTGTCACACTTACACGAAAAGAAAACTAACTGTTATAACTTTAACATATACTAACTTAAATATTGAGTTTTGTAACTACCTTTTTGAGACTTTTTGTAACTACCCGTATTCTTTAAATTTTCTACCATTCTTTTCAGTACAAACCGAGTTGGTGCCTGTCGGTCTGGATATCTCTCTCCATACCACCGCAGAGCACGATTCACATCTTTGTTATTTAAAAAATAAGCTTCCAATAAATCAAATTGTTCTTGATAAGCCATTTTTACCGTGAAACAAATGTTAAATGATTTGTAAAAACAATCTTATTATTATGTGAATAACAAATGAAAATCTATTTTCAAATGTAACATAACATTCCATATTTCAACTACGTCACACACGCAGTTATATCGCATAAGAAAGGAGTCTGCATTACAAGATCGCATAAGAAAGGAGTCTGCATTACAAGATCGCATAAGAAAGGAGTCTGCATTACAAGAACGTACAAATTACTATGAAACAAATGAAATCAATGAAATCTTAAATTATTAATTCTTTGTATTAAGTTTTCATTGTTTTCCTTTCATTTAATTTATGAAGTTTGTTAGAGAGATTTGATCCTTATAATTGACCCTACCGATCGGTGCAATAAAAATACAGGGTGAAACTTTTGCAGATTTTAGTCGGTTCGATTACCGGGTGGGGCAAGTGAATTTTCAAAAATCTTTGAATGCAGTTTTATTTCTTTTCAAAAATAAAGAAATGTTTCCTTTAAGTAAAACTTTCTATCTACAGTATTAAGAGTAATTCCCCTCCAGGTGGCTTTACAAATTTCCACCCTGTATACCTATAAAATTCTCGTGTCACAATGTTCGTTCCCGTACTCCTCCAGAACGGCTTGCCGATTCTCATGAAATTTTGTGGGCATGTTGAGTAGGTCTGAGAATCGGCTATGAAAAAAAGATTATTTAAAAATTATTTATATGGCAAAACAACGTTTGCCGGGTCAGCTAGTCAAAACATAAAAGTCTATTTTTGACCAAAGTGACAGTTGCTTAACTTCGCTAAACGTAACGCACATACCCACGTATTGTATACTCAAAATGTTCACATGCAATCACTGTCACGGTCAAGTCGATCGTTTTGCGGTTGAAGACATGTTTTGCTGAGGGGCGATCGCACTAATAAATCGCAAGCGAAACACAACCGAAGCGTTCGGCTTAACCAATACGAACGCCACAATATCACGTCATCTGTTCGATGACGTGATATTCTAGCTCTCGGATTGGTTGAGTGGAACGATTAAGTTTCGTTTCAGCTGCGATTTGTTAGTGCGATTGCCCCCCTGGTTGCTAATGAGGTTATGGATTTGAAAATGCGGAATGCTTTTGTCGAAATTAGTGTTATAGCTATTATGTCAGAGCAGGCTTATCCCTACTACCGCATTAATATTATAAACGTGACAGTTAGTATATACAGTCATAGTTATATACTCCATCATCAGGCAATGTCAATTAGATTGACAAAGGATGAATAAATGAGTCATGCTTGAGACATCTTGTTTGATTAACTTTACATGGCGCAGCCGGTAGGATGAAGTCTCCTAAACTTTTTGTGTAGTAAATCCTTTGCCATATTTTTCGATTTTGGGTAGACCCCCCTTTTTTTTTTTTGTTCCCCTGAGGAAAATGCATTAAATTGCATACCCCGGCTGTGGCGAGCCGGCGGTTATGTGGGGCTCTCCTCCCCAGAAGGGGGAGGCCTACCCACTAAAAACCTCAGGGATGGCCTTCCTCAGGCATGTAGTGAGCCCCCGGGAACTACCAAGCTACTTCCGGGATCCCCCAGCCTCCGCTCCCCCGTCAATACAGGGGAGCCCTCCTCAGGGGTGGCTACACTACCTCCCCCGGTCTCCTTTACCAACGACGCCCCGAAGGGGCGTGGTCCATCCCGGGTTTGGGTAGACCCCCTACTTAACTGACATTGAATTAAAAAAAAAACAATTACAAACCTGGCTTTGCATTGTTTATAATCACTTTAAATTAATGTGACACGGTCACCTTCGTAGTGGCTCCATATAGGTGACTTGTTGCCATACGCCGACGGGGACATGGTAGTCGTCCGTAAGAGTTCCCATGGCCTCGTCAGGGTGCGATACAGCTCTTCTTCGGGATGAGGCGGTTACGCCCAGCCGTAGTGGGGGGGAATCGCTGAGGTTTTCCCTTCTGGGGAGGAAATCCCCACATAAACACCGGCTCTCCACAGCCGGGGTAAGCAATTTAATGAATTTTCCTCAGCGGAACAAAAAAAAAATCTCAATTGTATACTGTTGCGGCTTCTGAATTATCGCACTCTCCTAGAGGTCGTCAGAAAGAAGAAAATCAGCAGTCGTATGGTGGATTCAGTGTCAGTATCACAGGTACGGAGAACATCCATAGATTGTAAACCCAGCAATTGCTTCCTCCTTCCAGGGTGTTCGCAGTACGGGATTAAAAAATTCACTACAATTACATTGTTTTAAAAGCACCGAAACATTGAGGAACAATCCCACCAACCACCCATGGCCCTATCAACCTTCTTGGTTTTACGGGCCTAAGCATCGGGAGATGCGTACGGAATCTGCTGATCGCATTTTGGCCGCACGCATTTCTTGACTCCCTACAAGTTATTTAAAATCTGTCGCCATTGTCCCTAATGTCCTTCTCCCCTGTAGGGGCGGACGACACACGTTACGCCTTCGGTTCTCCCCGGGTCGCTGTGTGCCCACCGTTGGTGTACCGCTGGATAAGTCGCATTATGGTCTTCTTCTCTTCGGGTCTTCTGTAATGCTCTCTTCTCTCTTCACCTCAATCCACTCCTGGTTTCGTACCATTTGTGCGCGAAATCCCGTAGTGCTCGGAAGATCCCCTCCGTCCCCACAAGGTCACGATAGTGAACAGGGCCCACCTCCAACACAGTCACCATGTCTAAAAGTTCCCTACGCGCGTCGCTGTATAGCCTACACTCCCACAAAGCGTGGTGCAGGTCCTCATCCTCGCACTCCCCACAAGGACAACTACCGCTATCCACCAACGTCATCCTAAACAGCCTACTGTTAAAATGGCCATGCCCCGTCAGGATTTGTGAGACTTGGTAGTCCGGTTCGACACAAGTTGCCTTGAGTCGACCCGCCACGTCCGGGAAGAACCGATATGTCTCCCTCCCCTGAGTGGACGTGTCCCATCGCTCCAAGAGACACGCGGCAAGAGCGGACTCGGATGTTGTGAGTCGGGCACTCCGAAGTTCCTCCTTGGTAGCGCGGGCTTCGCGCACTCCACCTAGTCTGCCAGCCCGCATCACCTCCAGGTCGGCCGGTAGAACCCCGGCAATAACCACATAACATAACATTATTCGCGATCTAATATCGATACGTCGATACTTGAAGGTGGTTTTGTCCGTTTCGATCAGAAATCAGTCACGAGTCTGACCAGAGTGAAGTCGTCACCGTTTGGTAGCTCAGTTATGTTAATCTAATTCAGAACCAGTGTTGGCACACGAAAATAATAATAGGTAAGTAAGTTACATTGTTACAACCGCTGGATATCTCCGGTCATCCTCCGACCCAAAAGGGATCCCCTCAGCGACAGCCACACTCCATTTTAAAGAAGAAGGGGGTCTTCGCCCGTCCGTTGCTAGAAGCGGCCCGTCAGGTTGGACCCAGCCATCCCGGCTCTCTCGGGGAACCCTCTGTTAAAAGACGTTGCCAAGGGTGTACCAAGAAGAGGTTTACTGACGTCGCACTTCTTCAATTAGGTACCTGGCCCCACAGAATATCAGTGGTCGTGACGTAGATGTTTTTGTGTGAGACGTTTTGGTACCTATATATTTTTTCTTAAAAATCGTCTCCCCACACTAAGATTACACCCAAGAAAACACCCAGACCGGAACAAATTTTAGTAGGCCATACAAAATATCTGTCCCGTGCGGGAATTGAACCCGTTGCGTAGTAACTCGACCGCTGCGCCAAACATATCAATATCATGAAATATTTATTATATTTAGTTAGTTACTATAATTTCGTTAAGTCTATATTGTTATTGACTAATAAATGCCCAATAAACATCTTTCTTCAATTGTAAGAAATATAAATAAAGCATGTTTTTGTTAGTGAAAACTTCCATATTTTGATTCGCAATAAGTCTGCAGGTAGATAATTGTTGTGTTGCACAACATTCCAATATTTTCATAACATTGCTAACAAAACCTATTGTAAATGAATCGGTCGTTTTTGATCTCAGCGTTCTTCATTGTTAGACAAACTTTTACGATTGCTGTTTACATATCGCATACGAAATACAAAACAATCGAAACCTGAAAAACTTGTCACTTGTTATAGCATAAACCCGGAGTTTCCAAACTCTTTTGTTTCATAGGCCACTATCAAAACTTTGCTGGATCCAGTGGGCCCTCTACCGTTACTTTACTACCTATATATATATATATATATATATATATATATATATATATATATATATATTATATATATATATATATATATATATATATATATAAAAATGAAACCCGTTTCGCGTTGTCACGGCATCACGTGTGAACGGCTGAACCGATTTCGATAATTCTTTTTTTTAAATGTTTGTGGAAGTCCAAGGATGGTTCTTACGGAAAGAAATATTAAGAAAATCTCTCAGAAATATTGAAAAGTATACATTTAATTTTGCATATTTTAAAAAACGCGCGACGAAGACTATATTAAAAGAGCATCGTTTCAACTATACAAATATATATATATATATAAAGAAAATAGGAGAACAAAATTTTTTCACTATTGAAACTAAATAAATTTTCATACACCTAGTTATGTGTGAACACCTTTTTTTGGAGGGGAAATGCACCTTATGCACCTTGACACTTCGCTGGCGAGGCGCGGCCGTGTGTAGGGCTCTCTGGTCCGGCCAGGACCGGCCTACCCACTAAAACCCCTCGGTGTCCTCCAAGCCCATATCAGGGCGCGTGGCGGGTTGCACTTTCGCGATTCTACCCACCCACGGGCTAGTTCGACCTAATTAGTCGAGCCATCATCAAGGGTACAGATGTAAACACATGGTGGTTCAGGTACCACTTTGAGAATTAATGGTATAAAATAATGAAGCTTTAGTACCACTCTGCAGCTCCATTGTAATTATTTCGTCGAAGAGTTCCTTGCCTTTCGGTTTTCTATAGGTTGCATTTTGGAAAGTGTGCGTTGGAATTACATTAATTAATTCCACCCGCTCCTTTCCACCACCAGTCAACCAGACGTAGGCTTAACTACCATCCTTACGTGGTGGACTATCCTCTTACACTTACAAAACGGTTCCAGTCTTCGTTTTTAATACGAACAGCTAAGATGTGGAACTCTTTGCCGACGTCTGTGTTCCCGGAACAATATAATCTTACGGTCTTCAAGTCACGAGTGAATAGGCACTTGCTAGGTAAGCGTGTTTCATCCTAGTCCTCATCGTCACTTACCATCAGGTGTGATTGTGGACAAACGCAAACCTATTTCATATAAAAAAAAATATTTTAACACTTTTGTTTCTTTTTATAATGTCTATACATCTATATTTTGTTCTAAATTTAATATTAACAAATATATTTTATTATTGTTTTATTTAAATAAATTTAAAGTTTGTATGGATAGATGTTTGTTACTCTTTCACGTAAAAACTACTGAATGGATTTAAATAAAACTGTACAATAATATAGCTTATACATCACAATAACATATATTATAAGCTACAATTTATAGATATATTTTGTATATTGTTTGAAATATAATGATAAGAGTTGAGTAAGTAAAAAAAAATCTACCATCTGCAAGGTATTTTAGCGTGCGCTGCCTAAGCCCTTAGAGTTACACATGTAATGTATATTGGAAATGATTATCGTGAAATAGTCCTACAAAAAAGACCTCCACATTATATATCTATATATCATGTGTACAATAATATAGTTGATACATCAGAATAACACAATAGGGTAGACGACCAAATTTGATAATGGCCGTTTTTATACCATAACTAGCGGACCCGACAGACTTCGTCCTGTCAAAAAGATTTGTACAGTGGCAGTTTTTTGTTGCTAATTATTTTATAGATAATGTCGCATAGCCAACCAAATCGCAAAAAAAGTCTAAATGACCTATTACATTTTGTGGCTATTCAATTTTGGAACGTGACATTAAATCCTCCAACGATGTATTCTGTGCTCCAACGCACGCACGCACACTGTTTTGATAGATATGATTGAATTTCAACTATACGTAGCGTTAATAAAGCGCAAATTGACTCTTTGATGTTAGGAACACACCTTCATTGCTTAGACAACAGTGAGTGCTTGCAATATGAACTTTATACAATAACAATAAAGCTCAATTCGACTGTACGTTTTAGTTAGAAAACGTTTGCATGGGAAAATAAAAAGGCTGTTTTTAGGGTATTTCCGATAATTATTCGAATTTTTCTCATTGTAAAAACCCTCCTTGAACTTCAACGAACATTAACAAAAAAGAATTGGCCAAATTGGTCCAGGCGTTGTTGAGTTATGAGCTTACCAACACATTTTGCGATTCATTTTTATATATAAGAAGATTATCTGAATTGAGCAATTTATAACTAATGAAAGTATGTCAATATAGAAATTGCAGTTTAATTTAGTATTGTTTTTAAATTTCTAATAAATGACCAATTATTATTTACGTAATTCTAATGAAACGAACATATTTCTAGCATTCTCACATTAAATGTATCATTTTTTTATATATAGAAAGTATACCTATAAACGTACAAATAACAAAGTTATTTTAAAATTTGTTTATACGCTCAAACAAATTAGGCGAGTTTACTGAGTTATGACGTCACGATTGCAGTGTTTTTAGTATGGAGCGTGTTTGAGCGACCCGCGACAGCGCCGCAAACATGGCGATGTATCTTCAAAAGTATATGCGCAGGTGTACTGTTGGTTCTGCAATATTTCTCACTTAAAAGAGTACTCTTATTATATATTGAATTTTAAAAATTGTCGTCTACCCAATTTGTAACTTGACGGTGACACCTTAAAATCAGTGTATTTATTTACCACTCAATTACTGAATAGTTAATTATATGTATGTTTTTAGTTATTAAAGGAGATATATTTTTTTAGGCCCACTAGAAAACGGCAACGTTTATTGATATTACTGAACTCTAAAATATCAATTTATTATTAAAAGCAATTGCACGATATTATGAGTAAAAATGAAACGGGAATAATAAAATCAATTAATTAAACTTAGTAATGACTTTTGACATTTGAGGTAAAGGAACTAACTTTTTTTAAATTAAAATGAAAGATGATTTAATATATATACAAATAATATATAAATATAATAATAAATAAAGGATAGTGTATTATTTCTTTTTTTTTTTAAGTATTGAACTCTCAATAATTATTTTAATACTATTTTAGATTATTTTAACTATTAGTTCGTCAGTCCAATATCGTCGTGAAACGGAACGCGTCATCATTTTTGACAGCGACAGAATGGCACCTACACTGACATCCAATTGACGTCGGTTTGTTTTCAACCGAATTCTGTGTTTACGTTTCAAACGGCTTGATTTCGTTTTCTTTCTCGTATCCAGTATTTAGAATGCAAAAAAATAATACGATTTCGGGCGTTTGGTAGTGGCCAAGAAGATTGTATTTTTCAAAAAAAAAATAGTGTTAAATAGCATTTACGTAAAAAACAATTTGAATACAAATCAAAATAAAGCTACTAACTACTAAGAATTTTTAGGTTATTTAATCTTCATGTTTTAATTGATTTCTCAATATTCCCGTTAGATAAAAACAAGCTAATGTTCCTTATAATATCTAGGGTTAGTAAGAAATTATTTAACGTATGTCTCATTAATAAACGTTACATTTTGTAGTGGGCCTATTCTCCATACAAGAAAAAATTATCTCCTTTAGTACATTACCATATACAGTCATTTTAATTCAAATAATACTTAAAGTTGCAATTCCAATTGGTCTTAAATTAACTTAAAAATGATCTAGCTGATACACGGTTTCACGGTTGATTTAATATTAATAATAGCTGTTTTCATTCTAAATTCCATTCGAATCGTGTTTCAATATTTAAAATCAAATATTATTTGAGATCCATAAGCGAGGCTCATAAATATTTATTGCTCATCTTCAAATGTTATAATTCACGTGAAAAGTCAAGGATGTGTCTGCTAACGCAATACTTCGCTACGTAATAGGTTATAAAAGTCTAGAATTATTTTTAGTGTTTAAAAGGTCTTGCATTGTCATTTTGTCGAGAAAAGGGCATAGACTCGAGGGACCACATATCAAGGTCGAAGCAGCAGAAGAGCTAGTACAGGCTGCAAAAACTAGACGTTGAATGATTGGTATACCGGTTTGAAGCTTATGGTAGTTATATTTCTACCAAATTTATTTATATATGTATATAATATGAAATTGGTGTTAGAATAAACAAAAGTGTTGCTGAAAAATTAAAGATTTATTTCGGTATTATTTTTGTTACATCATTAGAGATCGGATAATCGGATGCACATTTACCTAAAGTTAGTTTAAGACAAAGTGTGGAAACGACTTTTTATTGTTTTGTTAAATAAAAATCCCGGGTTTGCGGAATTACGCCCGGGCACCATTTCTGTTTTTTTATTCAACTATTTAATTGATTATTGTTTTAGTAAAACTAGCTCACTACTTTCGTATAACACTCTTCATGTAATAAATTGTACATTCATAAATCGCACGGGGAACTGAAACTAAGTTACTAATAAAATTACTAAAATAATAAACTTCATGTAAATACGTATGCATAGTTGTATAAATGAACCCGGAGTCTCGATCTTTTGAAAATAAATACCACGTGCTAATTTAGTAATTTTCAAACAATATCACTACGTTAAATTTGCAGTCCCGTATTTTCCCGGGATTTTTTTTAACAAAATGTATTTTAAAAAGCCGCTTCCATAATTAGTGAGCCAAAAATTAACTTTAGGTAAATATGCATCCGATTATCCGATCTCTATACATCATACAACATAAAAAAACACAAATGATAACAAAAATACATACGTGAAATATTTAAGAAACAACATTTTAAGCCTATACATCCACCATTAAACTTATTTATTTACGAGAATATTAAAAATTAATTTATAATTAAATTATTCTGAAAGTTTTATTTTGACAATTGACATCTTTCAAATGCCTCTGCATCTTCTAATCTGCTAACTTGAGTAATAACCAAATATTGTTGACCTACGTTAACATATTTTACTTATGTTGTTAAATGTCAAGCTTTACTGGAGACAGGGGACGGTGATACTATGCTGCCGCAATACAGTTTTTACTAGTGCGGAGGTAGTTGTCACTTCTGCTGTTATCAGTATTAGTACGAACGTTGCAATATACGCACAACTTATAAATATATTATAATTAAGTAAGTACGTACTTGTAACAGCCTAGGCATTGTTATTGGCAAATAAATCATTTCATCTATTAATGTACATACTTCATAGACAAACATAAATACTTGCGAAGAAAGAAACCCAAGGGAGCAAATGTTTCCTTACATGTATAATATATGTATGTCTATTCGTTATCCTAGATGCCATAACACAAGCCTTACAGAGCTTACTTTGGGGTAGGCTTTTTTTTGTTTGTACGCATACCGTAAAACGGGGTGAATAGGATTTGCGGGGTGAATGGGAACAAACTGCGGAAAGTTGTTTTTTTTTTATTCCGTACGGTGGCAGACGAGTAAATGGCCCACCTGATGGTAAGTGGTAACCATCGCTCATGGACATCTGCAGTGCCAGGGGCACAGCTGAGCCGCTGCCTACCTGGAGAGAAATACTCTTTTTAAGCCTCGTTTGAAGTTAGACATATCGTAGCGCTCAGGAAACACCGCAGCTGGGAACTCATTCCAAAGTTTGCATGTACGCGGAAGGAATGAACGCTGAAACCGAACTGTACTAGACAAGATCGGTTCCAGGTGATATGGATGAACTCTACTGCGGTGGCGGGTGGTGCGATGGTAAAAAAGTGACGAAGGCACCATTGCAAATAGTACCTCAGAGCACTCTCCGTTAAAGAGCCTATAAAGAGCACAAAGAGAGCCAAAGTCTCTCCGCTGCTCCAAGGTCTCTGTTGAGGTCGTAATATTGGGATCACCGATGATACGGAAAGCACGCCTTTGCAGGGAGTCAAGAAGGTCGAGTTGATATTTGGGGGCTCCAGCCTAGAGGTGAGAGCAGTACTCCGTATACGGCCGTATTTGAGCTTTATAAAGCATCAGACGCTGACTGGGCGTGAAGTACCGCTTCGCTCTGTTGAGAACACCCAATTTTTTACTCGCCATTTTGGCTTTGTCCTCCAAATGACTCCCGAACTGCACTGTGGCTGAAATTTCCACACCTAGAATCCCAATAGACTCGGACATACGAAGAGCGACTCCTTGAAACTGAGGCACTACGATAAATGGGTCTTTCTTCGCAGTGAACGCGCAAACTTGTGTCTTCGTGGGGTTGAACTTGACTAAGTTCTTTGCACCCCATTCCGAGACTCGACTCGAGATGTACGTATAGTCGCTCGACATAACGTCTATCCACAAAAAACGAGTTTGCACAAATGTGGAATATAGTCATTTTTTAGTAACGTAATATGCGAGCGTCAGGTAGCGAGCAAGTATCCAACTAGTATTCTACACGAGTATCGTATTCTACAAATATCGTAATGGGAGAAGGGCCCAACAAATAGCCATACTTACAAACATTCGTGTTTACAATGTAAGTACGGATTGTGTGAATTGTCCAAAATGTGACGATAAGTGTCAAATAAGTAGGAAAAAATCTCACATGTGTGCAAACGAAGTCGCAGGCACCGGCTAGTCTTCTTATATATAAAAATGAATCACAAAATGTGTTGATAAGCGCATAACTCAACAACTCCTGGACCAATTTGGCCAATTCTTTTTAAAAATGTTCGTTGAAGTTCAAGGATGGTTTTTACGATGAAAAAAATTCGAATAATTATCGGAAAAATTAAAAAAAACCCTTTTTTCCTATACAAACGTTTTCTAACTAAAACATTCAATCAATTTGAGCTTTATTATTATTGTATGAAGTTCATATTGCAAGTACACACTGTTGTCTAAGCAATGAAGGTGTGTTCCTAACATCAAAGAGTCAATTTGCACTTTATTAACGCTACATATAGTTGAAATTCAATCATATCTATCAAAACAGTGTGCGTGCGTGCGTTGGAGCACAGAATACATCGTTGGAGGATTTAATGTCACGTTCCAAAATTGAATAGCCACAAAATGTAATTTCAAAAGGTCATTTAGACATTTTTTGCGATTTGGTTGGCTATGCGACATTATCTATAAAATAATTAGGAACAAAAATTGCCACTGTACAAATCTTTTTGACAGGACGAAGTCTGTCGGGTCCGCTAGTAATACAATAAATATGCAGTAAGTAGTTATAAAAACAGGGAATTTGGAAGTTTGTGGGACAGTAACAGGAGCAGTGTCTTCGCTACTGGCGTCCCAATTAGGATCAGATGTTAGCACCCGGTTGAAACCAAAGACATCCCATGAGGTCTCTTGCTGCCGTACTATACTACTTCTAAGAACTCCGGCGTATTAGTAGACCTCCTCGAGTATTCTTGCGTAAAACGAATACAGAAAAAAAAATTGCGGTTTTTGCCTGTTTAAGGATAAAACTCAAAATTGTGGTCTGGTTTTCCCAACGACTCACGTGATCTCACAATTAAGACTAACATAAACAAACGATCAAATCATAGTTTTTGCGCTTGACTGTTTTTTTGATTGATTTTCGACTTTTAAATGATGCCGTCATAGATATTTGAGTTTAAATGTATACTAAATCGTACATCTAATGTAACATAAAAACATTTTTACACTTTCTTCTTCAACATATCAACATTCACACAGTCTATGCATCTTTTTTTTGGTCTTCCTCTCCCCACACGCCCATCCACTTTGATGTCATCAATGCTTTTATGTTGTTAACAACATAAAAATTTTGTTAACTTTGTTGTTAACAACATAAAAATTTCTTAACTTTGTTGTTAACAACATAAAAATTTGTTAACTTTGTTGTTAACAACATAAAAATTTGTTAACTTTGTTGTTAACAACATAAAAATTTGTTAACTTTGTTGTTAACAACATAAAAATTTGTTAACTTTGTTGTTAACAACATAAAAATTTGTTAACTTTGTTGTTAACAACATAAAAATTTGATAACTTTGTTGTTAACAACATAAAAAATTGTTGACTCTGTTGTTAATAACATAAAAAATTGTTAACTTTGTTGTTAACAACATAAAAATTTGTTAACTTTGTTGTTAACAACATAAAAATTTTAACAACATAAAAGAATTGAGGACATCAAAGTGGATGGACGTGTGGGGAGAGGAAGACCGAAAAAAAGATGCATGGACTGTGTGAATGTTGGTATGTTGAAGAAGAAAGTGAGTAATAGAGGAGAATGGAACAGGAAGACATGACATAACATAACCCTTTATTGTATTCATAAAATACCACACAAAAAAAAAAGGAAATAACAAATGTACAAAAGGCGGCCTTATTGCTAAACAGCAATCTCTTCCAGGCAACCTAGGACCAGGGAAATATTAAAAGGAGATTTAAATGTAGAATGGGTACAGTAATTGGACACGACAATAGGCTATAACTAGTTTGAGTTAAGGAATCTTTGACAGGAAGTGAACACGGACTTGATTCTTAAAGGACTCCAGCGTTGCTTCTTCTTCTTCTTCAGGTACTTCTCCATCCAGGAGGTCGGCGACCATTCGTCTATAAGTCCCTCTGCCTTCAGTCATGCGAATTAGTTTTTCTGTACTCTCCACTTTCAACCAGTCTCTTATATTCTTGGACCATGATGTTTTTCTTCTACTCCTTCCTCTTTTACCCTCAATTTTGCCCTCTAATATTAGTTTTATTAAATTGTATTTATCATTTCTATACATGTGTCCAAAGTAAGCTGTTTTTCTCTTTTTGATAGTTTAAATTAACTCTAATTTATTACCCATAATTTTCAGAACTCTTTCATTGGTTACCTTATCTGTCCATTGTTGCGCCGACCCCAAATAAAATTGGGAATAGAGCCAGAGAAAAAAGAAGAATGCATAATCAATGAAAGTCGAGGAAGCTAGAGAAGTTTGTTTGGATGGTAGAAGTTGAAAACTGTGATCTCTACTTCCTATGCGATAGAGGCGTGATTATATGTTAGTGTATTTAAGCAAAAATTTATTATTTATCTGGGAGTTCTTAATGCATCTGCCATATTTATTTAAAGAGATTAATATAATGACTTTAGCGGGCCACTATATTTATGAAAATTTGATTTATGTGTAAAAATAAAAATTGTCACACATTTCATACTAATTTTCAAATGCACGATTTAAACACAAGAAATAAAATTAAACTTGCCGTTCCAACGTGCAGGCTACAAAAAACTAGAGGATCGTTTGTGGGCAAATGTATAAATTAATATAACAAGATTCCACGTAGTGTAGCTGAATTGCCTCTTCATAAGTTCAAGGTACATGTTAAAAAGACGCTAATGAGTAAGGGCTATTACAAAGTCAATGATTATTTAAATGATGCCAATGCTTGGTGTTGATTTGAAGATATTACATTCAGAGTGTAAATATTTGTTTTCCCATATAAATTGTAAACACATATGTACATTGTATAATATAGACATAATTTATTGTAAATGTTGTTATTACTTTTGATAAAGCTGATATGTTTCTTGCGCTCAATCTTCTTATCAGCTAATAAATACGTCCTGAATGGGTGGTAGGGGAAAAAAATTGGACCATTCAAAAGAGCTTTCCATAAGTCATATTTGAATAAAGTTAATTTTGATTTAGATTTTTTTTTATTTTGATATACTCGTACCCCCAACCTTGCACCTATTTTGGACTCTTCAGATTTCCTTGATCAGTTTCAAGTTAACACTAATGGAAATTCTACCAAAACTGATTATCTGACACTTTATATATGCTCGAACACGTATATAATATGCAATATATTCAAGATTATATATATAATAGTATATGTTTGAAAAACAGACTTCATGCTTACTTCAAAGCATCATTGTAATGCTAAGGAAGTACTTATACCAATTAGTTAGTAGTTTTACATGGGTCTGTAGTTTGTTAAGTAAGGAAGCAAGTATAAAATTTGTAGTAATTGTATTTATTTATATTTAGGTTAACATTTAGGTATAATTAAATTAAGGAAACAACATTGTAAGCAACGTAGAATGCTGTCGCCACACACAAACCTCTGTGGTTTAAGTGGCGTCCATTATCAAACTTTTTTTTTTGTAAACTTAGTATTATCAATAATAAAAAAAAATGTCATATATTATATGTGTGTAGATTGTAGTTTGTAACAGTTTTAACCTTTGTCTGCGCCAGACGGAGTTCAATCTAACTAACCACTGGGTAGACAGGTAGGGAATGCTTTGTTGCATTAAGTCCGCCTTGTTCCTTATTTAGAAAAGAAAGAAAAGTTTATTTAGGCGCCAATTTAACATATTAAAGCTAAAGTACAAGTACAATATAATACAGAATACAGTAAATAAATTAACAAGAATAAAAAAATAACAAATGGCGACCAAATGCGACTCCACTCAGCTAATAGCCACAGATAACTGTGACGCTGATTTTCAGTGGAGCCACCAGGACAGAGTATGATCTCCCCTTTACAAAACGTGGCTGCCATAACCGCTCGCTCCGAGCCACAACAGGCCATACACAATACCTTCAGGCAGTTGTGTTGAGATGCCAACAGATGTTTTTTAAATTGGGTAGACGACAATTTTTTAAATTCTATATATAATAAGAGTACTCTTTTAACTGAGTAATATTGTAGAACCAACAGTACACCTGCACCTATTACTTTTAAAGATACATCGACATGTTGCAGCGCTGTCGCGGGTCGCTCAAAAACGCTCCATACTAAAACACTGCAATTGTGACGTCATAACTCAGTAACTCGCCTAATTTGTATGAGCGTATAAACAAATTTTAAAATAACTTTGATATTTGTACGTTTATAGGTATAATTTCTATATAGAAAAATGTTACATTTAATGTGAGAATGCTAGAAATGTGTTCGTTTCATTAGAATTACATAAATAATAATTGCTCATTTTTTAGAAATCTAAAAACAATCTAAATTAATAATTAAACTGAAATTTCTATATTTACATACTTTCATGAGATATAAATTTGTTCAAATCAGATAATTATAGTATAAAAACGGCCATAATCTACACTAATATTATAAAGAGCAAAGATTTGTTTGTTTGTTTGTTTGTAATGAATAGCCTCCGAAACTACTGGATCGATTTCAAAAATTCTTTCACCTTTGGAAAGCTACATTATCCCCGAGTAACATAGGCTACTTTTTATCCCGAAAAAATCGACAGATCCCACGGGATGCGCAATAAAGGCTTCGCTCAAAACTACTGCACAGATTTTCATGAGGTTTTCATCAATAGATAGAGTGATTCTTGAGCAAGGTTTTGCGGTATTTTTTATCTCGGAAAAACGGATAGTCCCACGGCAAGCGCGATAAAACCTTCGCGCCATAAACCGACTTCCGCGCATATGTAGCCGTGGGCAAAAGCTATGACCCCTTAATCCTCTATAGACCCAATCCCGAATCCACGCAGGCGAAGCCGCGGGCAGAAAGCTAGTCAGTTATAGTCGTCTACCCTATTGTACTTAAAGAAACTGACATTTTGTCATCATGACATATTTATATTGTGCAATAAAGATTAAAATACATAGATAATGCTATCTGTATAATATTAGTGTTAGAGATATGATCTAACTCAGCAGATTATTCGAAAATTTGAAGTTATGAACGAGACTATTTCTGTATCTACAGGTTTCGCCTTCGCCGTGCTAGCGCCGGAGCTGCCAGCAGCTCACGCCGTGAGAGCCACTTCCCTGATCTTCGCTAAGACTAGCACCACCACTGCGCAGCCAGAGGAGGAAGCGGCTGACGATGACGGACAAATGGTGGGTCTTTTTTGTTCCTGGGTAAATTTTGCATGCAATCTCTTGTCATAAAACATTTGCGCGATTCAAAACATATTAAACTTGTTTAAAAACAAGATATTAAAAACAGCTACTACAGCTAATGACATACATAGATAGTTCCCCTAATCAAATTGACAGTTCATAACAATGAGTATTTCCAGAAATTTTCTACCCCCCACTACCAAACTATAAAACAAATTGTCGTCTGCGATATTTCCGATTCGATGCGATAACCAAACTTTTAAAAAAGGAATGTGTTCCTATTAAAAGAGATTTGTCTATGGTTATTATCAGGTGATTTATTAGCTCGATTGCCCCTGTTTAATAAAAAAAAATAGCAATCAATTATATTAAAACACAATTATCTCAACTCCAACACAACAATCAGCAATACAATATATAAATTGAAGGCGTAGTAGAGAACTTTTTTAATACTAGTAATTTGAGTATGTATGGTCTGGGTATGTTAACCCAGTATTATTAAATTGTTGTCAGGTGACGCGTTTATGAAAAATCTAACAGAATAGTCGTGTCGTATTTCTTATAGGGTAACCGAATATATAATAATTTAAACAACTTCATATTATAATTAAAGTTTTTAATATAAACATATTTTATTTTTTTAGGGTTCCGTACCTCCAAAGCTAAAAATAACTTTATAGGATCTCTTTGTTGTCCGTCCGTCCGTCCAGACTCTTTTTCTCAGAAACGCGTCGAGATATCAAGCTAAAAATAATATCACATACTCAGGTCTCCTATCTCTCGAAGCAGTGAAAAAATGAAATTTCTAAATCAACGCAATATAAAGATATGGCCGTTTATGTTCCATTAATATTGCATATTTTGACATTTTCAAGGGAATGAAAACCTATAGGGTACTTTCCGTTGACCTAGAATCATAAAATTTGGCAAAAAGCAATATACAACACACGTAAAGGAAAATCTCCAAAAACCGTAAATTTGTAGTTATTATACAAAAAAAAAATACCACATAATTGGAAAGAAAAGGAAAAATATTTCAAACTAATTCTAGTAATGAACGAACAATTTACCTACAAATTTGTACAGAACCGTCGTTGCGGGAATCCCACTCGCACGACCGGTGTTTTTGTATTGTATATGAACAAAATGTTTACAATATGTACTGTACCCGAAAAGCATTTTCATTTCTGCAACATGCAGTTTCATTTCCTGATGCTTTGTCAGTGGCCAGCAAATTGTATTTTTTATTTATCTCAGTAAAGCCGTCATTGTAGTAAAATTAGTATTAAAGCCGAGATCTTTTAGCTGAGACACATCTCCGAGACAAAATTCAGAAGTAAATGTCAAGGATGCGGTCCAAAATTTGCTGTAAACACTCGCGAGCGCTATTTGTATGCAAACGATAAATCCATAATTGCTTGTGTGCATATTTGTAAGCAGCCTGATGTAATCAATGACGTCATTGGTACTTTGGAAGTTTGATGTCTCGAGATCTGTCAAATAAAGGTACACCAGCACTAGTCTCTCCTTTTGTCGCAACCATAAACTTTGAAGGCGCTTCCCTTGATGCCGGGTCAACCATCGTATCCTGTAGCCCTAGACAAAATGCACGCGCGTCTTTTCTATTCTATTTCTACTATTATAATAGACTAAGCGTTTTCTATTGAAAAATGCTAGACAAAGTGTATCTACTGATAGAATGGCTGTGTCTACCGTGACAGTAGAAAAATAGAATAGAAATAATCTACCGTGTTTCGCCTTAAGTTCCTTTGCTTAAGAGAGAAAATCGGGTGGGGCTGTGCCGGGGCACACGGCCGTTGGTTTTAACGTGAAACGTCTATGTTAGAGAATCGCTGTAAAGTAAAGATTGAAATAAAAACAAGATTGACGGTGTTTTAAGTATTTCAATAAAAAACTCAATGTCACAATAGCGAGCTGACTATGTAAGTGAAATATTCACACCACATTTTTGTTACTAAGACTAAAATAGTTTTTTATTTAAGGTACGATGATATAGACCTTTTCGTTACGGTCCACTTTTTAAACCTGGTACCCGTATGTTTCGGCGCGATTTTAAAGACGTTTCACGTCAAAAATGCCATTAGGAGGAACTTCAAAACATTTCAAACGTGCGTACTTCACAATTATTTACCTACATTAATTAGGACTAAATTAAACAAACTTTGGAGTTGAAATTAAAAATCTTTGCGTAGACATTTATTTAGAAGTAAGTATGAGATTTACAATTAAACATTACAAAAGCGAGTGTCAGTATTGAATTCAAATTAGCTTTGTTTACTTACGGTTGTTTCAAAATGACATAATATTAATATTTATACAATCAAGATTATATAAAAAGTTTATCAAATTGAAGATCCATACTATTATTATAATTGCAAAAGTAACTCTTGTCTGTCTGCATTTTTAGGAATAATTTGGCAAAAACACACTATTTTAAAAACAACAAACAAACATCTATCACCAATCTATTGGGTATGAGCAATCGCTTTGTTGAGTAAGAAATAGAATAGAACCGTATCTATTTTTTACGTCACAAACTACATTTTGTCTATGAATTTGTATAGAACTCTTCTACTGTCAAAATAGAACACAGACGAGCGATAGAATAGAAACACAGTTAGCATCTTGTCTGCGAGTTTTCTATCAGCGTCATCAAGTCACTTGACGTATCTACTGGAAATGTCAGTTCCATACATTTTTTATGTTATCTTTTTTTTTTTTTTTTTTTTTTTTTTTTTTATTTTTTTTTTTTTTTATTGCTAAAGTTGGCAAACAAGCAGGCTGCCCACCTGATGGTAAGTGGTAACAGTCGCCTATAGTACATGTGGTTCCCACGAGATTCGCAGCAAATCTGCAAACCTCATAAGAACCACAGTGTACGTTGCCAACTTGTGACATAAGATGTAAAGTCACAGTACCCAGTAATTTCACCCAGTATTATATAAATCGCAAATAGAAAGGCATTTTGTCTAGGGGGCTGGGCGTTGACATATCGAGCGATGTTCAGTTTCGCTGTCATCTGGAAGGCAAGGCTAAATTAGCCTCAAAAAAGCTGGGAGTGCTAAGCAGGGCGAGACAGTATTTCACGCCGACCCACCGCCTACAACTTTACAAGGCACAGGTCAGGCCACATATGGAATACTGCTCTCACCTCTGGGCCGGAGCTCCTCCAGCTCCTTCCATTTGACCGTATCCAGCGAAGAGCGGTTCGAATTGTCGACGACCCGGTGCTCTGTGGTCGTATGGACTCATTGGCGCTGCGGAGAGATGTCGCGTCTCTTTGTGTTCTCTACCGCATATACCATGGGGAGTGCTCTGACCTGTTGTTTGGGATACTGCCTCCGACCGATTTCCTGTATCGTGCGTCACGGAGGGGACTTGCTTTCCATCCCCACTATCTTAATGGTTGGCTGTCCTCCACAGTGCGGTTTTTCGCGTACGTTTTTCCCGCGAACGACAAAGTTATGGAACCAACTTTCGGCCGCGGTATTTCCGAACAGTTACGACATGGGAAGCTTCAAAAAAAGAGCGTATACTTTCATGAAAGGCGGCAACGCGCTGATGATACCTCTGGTGTTGTTTGTGCTATGGGCGGCGGTGATCACTTACCATCAGGTGACCCGTTGGCTCGTTTGCCTGCTATAATATAAAAAAAAAAAACTAGTGGTTACTAATATTATATACGTGAAAGCTTCTATGGATGAATGTTTGTTTCTTTTTAATGTAAAATCTACGGAATAGATTTTAATTAAACTTTACAATAATATAGCTTAAACATCAGTAAAACACAGGCTTATAAAAATACGCCACGCTAATATAAGCTATTCGAAATACTAACCTTCGCAGACGAAATCGCTGGCACCAGCTGGTATTAAATGTTGCACACAAGCGCTAACAGAAAGGAGATAATTTTTTTTAGGCCCACTAGAAAACGGCATCGTTTATTGATATTACTGAACTCTAAAATATCAATTTATTATTAATAGCAATTGCACGATATTATGAGTAAAAATGAAACGGGAATGATAAAATCAATTAATTAAACTTAGTACTGACTTTTGACATTTGAGGTAAAGGATCTAACGTATTTAAATCAAAATGAAAGATGATTTAATATTATACAAATAATATATAAATATAATAATAGATAAAGGATAGTGTATTATTTCTTTTTTATTTTATTTAAAAGTACCTATTGAACTCTCAATAATTATTTTAATACTATTTTAGATTATTTTAACTATTAGTTCGTCAGTCCAGTATCGTCGTGAAACGGAACGCGTCATCATTTTTGAACAGCGACAGAATGGTACCTACACTGACATCCAATTGACGTCGGTTTGTTTTCAACCGAATTCTGTGTTTACGTGTCCAACGGCTTGATTTCGTTTTCTTTCCCGTATCCCGTATTTAGAAATCCAAAAAAATAATACGATTTAGGGGTTTGTTTATACTGTATTTTTTTAACGTAAATGCATGAGGTCGCGTCGACGCTCCGCGAGCACTGCAGCACTGGTGAAACGCCCGAAATACGCTAAGTAGCGTATTTCGGGCGTTTGGTAGTGGTCAAAGAAGTTTGTATTTTTCAAGAATAAAAAAAGTGTTAAATAGCATTTACATAAAAAGCAATTTGAATACAATCAAAATAAAGCTACTAACTACTAAGAATTTTTAGGTTATTTAATCTCATGTTTTAATTGATTTCTCAATATTCCCGTTAGATAAAAACAAGCTAATGTTCCTTATAATATCTAGGGTTAATAAGAAATTATTCAACGTATGTCTCATTAATAAACGTTACATTTTAGCGTGGGCCTATTCTCCATACAAGAAAAAATTATCTCCTTTAACTTGTATTAGACATAAAATTATTAAAATACGCTAAAAAGAACAAAATTAACTTTTACATATAAAAGCTTGTCGCGAGATTTACTTACTTATAGAATACTTTTAACGACAAGCTTTTCTAGGAGGTAGACTCTGTACCAGAGTCGTCTGCTTGGGTACCTCCGTCTTACCTATTTCCGCCGCCAAACAGCAGGTTTCGCTTTGCTGTGTTCCGGCGTGAAGGGTAAAGATAGGCAGTGAAATTACTGGGTACTGTGACTTTACATCTTATGTCACAAGTTGGCAACGTACACTTTGGTTCTTATGAGGTTTGCAGATTTGCTGCGAATCTCGTGGGAACCACATGTACTACTGGCGACTGTTACCACTTACCATCAGGTGGGCAGCCTGCTTGTTTGTCAACTTTAGCAATAAAAAAAAAAATATAATATATGTAAAAGTTTATATTGTTCTTTTTAGCGCCTTTAATAAAATCTTGTATTATTTTTTTACTTGTATATTTTTTTACTTTTATTTTCCGACTAAAAAAAACCACCCTTTCATTTTATACCCATATTGTAGTGGTGCATTATAAATAATTGATCCGCCATCTTGGTAATACTGCCATCTTGGATTTAGAATGACGTCACACACATAACCATGCATTGCTATCCGACTTACACGTGCATGCAAAATCAGCTCAACCGGAGTCCGGGAAGTGGGCCAAATTAAGATTCCAAGATTTTCTTACATAGTTACAAGTGAAGCTAATATAAAAGCTTGTAAATCTGATATACCATTATTTTGTATTCGTTTTTATATATTAACTTTGTATAGCGCCCCTACGAGGTACGAGGTCGCTCACCTAACGTGGCCTGTCTTCTTTGACTGGGAATACTTAAATGGTGCTTCAGATAGTTCTTTTCAATATCCATTAAAAGACCTGCAGTCAGTTTTATTCGCAATGAAATGATTCGTCCTCTGTTAGACTATTAGCCGTCAAAAGACGTTGCTCAAGGAGCACCTCGAGGAGGTTATCCGACGTGGCACCTCAACCTGCATACACTTTAGACGAAATTGACTGAAACTGAGGCTAAAACGACCAATGAGTCCTAGATACATTTATGAGCGCTAATTATTCCCTGAAAATCTATAGTTTTTTCCCTCTAGAAAGGAGAGGCTGTAAATACTAATCATAGATATTGCTTAAACATTGTTAGTCTTAAGGAATAGTTAGAATACAGATATAGATGGGGCTACGAGTGTGGGGGACAAGACCATCTGTCTCCATAAAACGAAGAACAAACACCTTCCTCCTGAATGAGAATTTTTTTTTTATGTGATAGGGGGCAAACGAGCAGACGGATCACCCGATGGTAAGCAATTACCGCTGCCCATGAACGCCCGCAACACCAGAGGAGTCACAAGCGCGTTGCCGGCCTTTTAAATGGGAGTACGCTCTTTCCTTGAAAGTTTGGATATCGTAACGGTTCGGAAACACTGCAGGCGACAATTCATTCCACAGTTTAGCTGTGCGAGGCAGAAAATTTCTAGAGAAACGCACAGTGGTGGACTGCCAAGTATTGAGATGGTGAGGATGGAAGGTTTGTCGCGTGGAACGATGTCGGAAAGTAGCAGCAGGGATCAGTCCAAACAATTCCTCCGAGCACTCTCCGTAGTAAATGCGATAGAGTATGCAGAGAGAAGCTACATCTCTACGCAATGCTAAAGGGTCAAGCCGACTTGAAGTTTCCTGGTGGTCGACGATGCGAATCGCTCTCCGTTGAATCCGGTCTAGAGGGAGAAGCTGGTATTGGGGCGCCTCTGCCCAAAGATGAGAACAGTATTCCATATGAGGCCGGACCTGTGCCTTATAAAGTTGCAGACGGTGGGCCGGTGTGAAATACCGCCTCGATCTATTGAGCACACCAAGCTTCTTCGAGGCTAGTTTAGCCTTACCCTCTAAGAATTGATATGTTACTTGTAGAATTCTTACTGATATTATAAATCTGAAAGTGAGTTTGTTTGTTTGTTCCGCTTTCACGTCATAACTACTGAACCGATTGTTTTGAAATTTTGCAGACGTAAAGATAAAAGTCCGGATTAAATAATAGGCTACTTTTTATCCCGGGAAAATCGACAGATCCCACGGGATGCGCAATAAAGGCTTCGCTCAAAAACTACTGCACAGATTTTCATACGGTTTTCATCAATAGATAGAGTGATTCTTGAGCAAGGTTTTGCGGTATTTTTTATCTCGGAAAAACGGGTAGCCCCACGGGAAGCGCGTTAAAACCGTTCGCGCCATAAACCGACTTCCGCGCATATGTAGACGTGGGCAAAAGCTATGACCCTTAACACTCTATAGACCCAATCCCGAAATCCACGCGGGCGAAGCCGCGGGCAGTAAAGCTAGTAGATAATAAATAAGGAAATGTAATAATACTAACACAAACAAAAAAGAGTGCGGACCAAAGAGTCCACAGAAGACCAGAAATATTTACAAAAAAAAAAGCCCTATAGGTCGACTTGATATAAATAAGTTGATCAGTTTATATTCTCATTTATGACCAACTTCACTTGCAAATCCAGGAAGTGAAATATCTCAGAACAATGGATCAGGCATTAAACTAAAAATCCAGTACAGTTGCTTCGACCGACTTGCACTGCTAGGAAGTGAAAAGTGAATTGCCTTGGACAATATTTTATTATATCTCGCTAGCTACGTTAATACGTTTCCTGTTCAGAATAACACTGTGAGAATGGCGCAAAAGGATAATGACATTAATAAAAACCAGTTCAGTATCATTTTAGGGGAATGTACCAACGTTCCTCTTAACATTATTAATAGTTCAAGATCTTGTTATGTTTCCAATGCGTGTTTCGTACGACTAAACACTAGCGAGTTTATATTCTATAATACACGACGCGCGATGTAGTGTAACCCCACTTATTTTAACTCGCAATAACTTCGATTTTATGCTTTATTGTTATAGCCATAGAAGTGTTCTCAGAAGTAAAATAATATAAATGCACTGTATTCGAGAACACCATAAGGAATAGTATCATTGAAACCATCATAAACGCCTGTTGTAGTTTCGATGGTTAAATTACAAGCCTACGTATTAGCCTACCCTAAAATTACGTACAAGCCGAATTAGACCCTAAATGTTGTATTACGTTACGATCAATTTTGCGTATATGTTAGTTAGGACAGCTCGTATCCAGTTACTGCGGCCGCATCACTAGAAATTCGAGATGGCGACGCTGTCGTTTAGTACGTAGTACATCGCTTTTTCTAGTGCATTTCTTACAAATATTCACAAACACAAGAGGCAACGTATACATAAATACGATAAAAACAGCAGACGGCACAAGTAGTACTGTCTAAACTCAAAGAAAATTACGAAATGCGATTTTATTTTTTAAACAAAATATTGATTGATGAAATGTTATGTTAGTCTTATAGTTGTGGAAAATTTTCCGCAATGGTCACGCGTGCATTCAACTTCTAGTGTGATGTTATTAAGCTTCTAGCTTAGAAACCAAACTACCTTACTTGCCGCGACAAGCTATAATTTAAAAATATCCTGACACACTGATGTTTTGATATTATGCGAATTTATTGGTGGTTGATTAAGAAATCCCCGTTTTAAGGCTCAAAAGCATAGGTCGGAATTATGTAAGTTATTCATATACTTACACTGATTTCATGGAGCGAAAGAATAAAATGGATATGCTTCAACGCCCAAGATTAATTTTAAAGAGCAAAAAAAAATCCCGTGATTTAATTAAATAAAATGATATTTTCAATGTACAAATGGATTTTAGTCGTTCGGAGAAATTCATTGAAGCCAGAAAATATTGAAAAGCTAATGTTTATATATTTTAATTATGACAAAAGTTATACAGTAATTTCGGACGCGAACACTTCAAATCTTACTGGTAATGAATCGGAGAATGAAAATGATTCTAATGGACCGTTGGAATAACCTCACGAGTCTAGGCTAGAAGCAAAAGTAAGCTCGTATTTATAAAAAAGGCGCAATATGCATATGAGAATTTGCTTAAGACTATCAATAATTTGTATTGCAAATCGATGTAAACTAATAAAAATTGTATGTTGATTCTGTTGTATTTGTCTATTCCTGAGCTTTTTTTTTTTTATATTATAGCAGGCAAACGAGCCAGCGAGTCACCTGATGGTAAGTGATCACCGCCGCCCATAGCACAAACAACACCAGAGGTATCATCAGCGCGTTGCCGGCCTTTCATGAATGTATACGCTCTTTTTTGAAGCTTCCCATGTCGTAACTGTTCGGAAATACCGCGGCCGAAAGTTGGTTCCATAACTTTATCGTTCGCGGGAAAAACGTACGCGAAAACCGCACTGTGGAGGACAGCCAACCATTAAGATGGTGGGGATAGAAAGCAAGTCCCATCCGTGACGCACGATACAGGAAATCGGTCGGCGGCAGTATCTCAAACAACTCGTCAGAGCACTCCCCATGGTATATGCGGTAGAGAACACAAAGAGACGCGACATCTCTCCGCAGCGCCAATGAGTCCATACGACCACAGAGCACCGGGTCGTCGACAATTCGAATCGCTCTTCGCTGGATACGGTCAAATGGAAGGCTTTATTATTATTTGTTTGTAATATTGTTGGTCACACGGGATTGTCCATTAGATATCCCGGGAAGGTCCACATTAATATCAACATTTCCATGTAAGTACATAAATGACTGTACCTTATTCCGACCTCTGCTCATAAGCCCTTGCCCTAATGAAGTCAGGGCGATCAGAACTTAGTCAACCACGCAGATCCATCTTTTTTTTTTTTCCCCTGAGGAAAATGCATTAAATTGCATACCCCGGCTGTGGTGAGCCGGCGGTTATGTGGGGCTCTCCTCCCCAGAAGGGGGAGGCCTACCCACTAAAAACCTCAGGGATGGCCTTCCTCAGGCATGTAGGGAGCCCCCGGGAACATCAAGCCACTTCCGGGAACCCCCAGCCTCCGCTCCCCCGCCGATACAGGGGAGCCATCCTCGGGGAAGGCTCACTACCTCCCCCGGTCTCCTCCACCGACGACGCCCCCCGGCCACGGAATCCATCCATCCGTGGTCCATCCCGGGTCGCCGTAGCGGTCGCGACTTCTTTGCGCCCGCCGGCAACCCGCGGCGGCGCCGCGGCTATGCTACCGAGCCCGGCGCCGCCTCCTTCGAGCGGGGTCGGCATCTCCCGACCCCGCTCGGCAGCCTCCTTCTGGAGCATCACTGCTTCACAGAAGGAGGCCACAGCCCTCCAACCTCCCTCGTCCGCCAGCATTGCCGCAATCAATGCCGGCGGAGACAGATCTCGCCCGATCTCTGCGACCAAGTCTCGGCGCTCGGAGGCCCACGCGGGACACTCCGCCAGCGTGTGCTGGGCCGAGTCGAGGTCGGATGCGCAGTGGTGGCAATGTGTCGACCCCTCCCGTCCTATTCGACACAGATACTCACCGAAGCAGCCGTGCCCGGTGAGTATCTGAGTCAATCGGTAGGTGACCTCCTCCTTCCCGTGGAGCCAAGCTCCACTATGATTATTAGTGCTTAGAATAGGTAGTTTAATTTTATGTACTTTCAAAAAGAAAGTCAATGTAAGCGTAACATGGATAAACGTAAAATCAGCGTGATTTCCGGGACCTTAAATAATGCAATGCAATGGGACTTATGCCATTTTATATAATCGCGAAAATTTCACTTATTGATTATTTGTAGGTTTATAGGAGTGAGTAGAAGGAAAAATCATGTTGAAATATTACAGATATTTATTGGAAGCTTACAATATAAATCAAATTTTAAAATAAACATATATTTATATTAACATTAAAGTACGTAGTGTTGTTCCGATGGTGTAATTATTCGTCTTCGAATTGAAGATCGCCAACATAATCATCATCGTCATGTTTATTATAAAATAATACTATGATTTTCTTGGCATTACCGGGTGTCAAGGGATTTCTTCTCATATTCATAATCCATTTATAAAGCGAAAAAGATCTTTCCACGTCAACAGAAGTCGAGGGAGCATATCTATAACAATTTTGTAAAATTCCCAGGCATATCCATACTATTGATGTCACAAAATCGCTAGTATATAAAATTAAACTACCTATATCGAGCACTAATGATTACTGTCTATTGTTAAAGAGCCTTAACTGTATATCAAACAATATATTTCCAGCCAGAAACAACAGCCGAGGCAGTTGAAGCACAGAACGCGACAAAGCTGACCGGAATACCCCAGATAGACTACATTTACGACCCCAACCTACCCCGGGAGCTGAACGGATATAACCTGTCGGAATACCCTTTCTACGAGACGGTGCCACCTCCGGAGACCATGGACTTTAAATGCGACGGCTTACATGATGGGTTCTACGCCTCCGTACCACATAAATGCCAGGTAACCATAATTACATTTAATATAGTATGTATATCGTAATAATCGCAGATACGTCGTTACTTCTACAATATTTCTCATCTAAAAGAGAACTGTTATTATGTATAGATTAAAAAAAAATGTTATCTACCTATATAATGCAAACAGGTCGGCATGCCAAATAAAATAAATATAAAATCAAAAGGAAAAATAAACTTTAATTAACATTGAAGTTTAACTTTATCAAATAATAAGAATCCATTAGGATTACTTAACTTAAGACATTCATACGTTTATTAACATGATAATGTTTATTAATTAACAACATAAAACAACATAATGTTTATAAAAACAAACACCGAGTTACATGGCCCAACACATTTCACAACTGTGTCAATACTACAGAAGAATGGGCCTTTAAATCAGGTACCAGCGGAACTCAAACTAGACAAAAGCCTGTATCTTGAGTCCCCCTGGTGCTTACAATAATATGATTACGCTAACTTGAGAAGAAGACTTCCAAAACATTTCGGGTTTGACGACAAAATGGACGAAGGGATGGATGGACGCAAAAGAAATCTGTGTTAAAAAAGCTTGTGATTAATGGACGGCCCCGTACTGCTCTTGTCAGTTACTGTTCATCTTGTATCTTTGCAGGTGTACCACCACTGCCTGTTCGGTACCAGGTACGATTTCCTGTGTGCCAACTACACCGCCTTCGATCAGAAGACGTTTATTTGCCACTTCGTCTCCGAAGTAGACTGCAAGAACTCACCTAACTATTATAACAGGTTAGTTTCTTATTAATACTAACTGGTACCCGCGACTTCGTCTGCGCATGATTAATATTTCTAGTAGCTTATATTAGCGTGGCGCATTTGTATTTTAGTCATAGTTGTTAATATAAATTTCTTTAAATATATTTATATATGTATGTCTATCCGTTTCCCCAGATCCCATAACACAAGCCTTACAGAGTTTACTTTGGGCTAGGCTAATTGTTGTAAGTGTAAGAAATATTTATTTACTAGCTTTCCGCCCGCGGCTTCGCCCGCGTTATTTTCGAATTTCCCACAGGAAGGATATGTTTTCCGTCGGTAAAATTATCTTATTTCCTTCCTTGGGTCCTCGGGTTTTACGATTGGTATATACGGTGTGGTTACCCCGTATATACCAAACGTAAAACAAAAATTGATTAGCTGCTGTTATCGGATTTTCGCATGGGAAAAAGTTATTTTACCGCGGTAAAATATTTTATGTCATTTCCGGGTCTCAAACAATATTCATACCAAATTTCATAAAAACTGGTTTAATACTGGTTTAATAGGGAGTGATGTGAAGGACGAATAGAAAGACAGATACTTTCGCATTTATATATATTAGTATTGGTACATATTTTGTTGTGTTACATACATCAAAATAACTCTAATTAAAACCTAAGTCAATCACATAAGCCTTAAATACCTACTTACATTTTTGACGCTATATAATAATACGTCTTTAAAATTGCATCATTATATAAGGACGCACATAAAAAAAGAATGATAAAAAATCGGGGGATAGGTACATATAGTTTTTCACCAAACCTTTCATCCCTCCTTTCAACCATTTACAACCCTTTTCTGCTTTAAAAGGTAGCCTCTGTCATTTCTCAGGCTCTAGGCTGTGTACAAAACTTCATTTAAATCTGTTCAGTGGTTTTGGCGCGAAAGCGGAACAGACAGACAGACAGACAGAGTTACTTTCGCATTAATAATATTAGTATGGATATTATGTGAATTGCTACTTACCTGCATTTTCAAAATAACTATAGATTTCCATCTGCGTTTTATCGTTCGAAAAGGAGAAATATATAATCCGTATTAAAAATTGCATCAAAACCCGAACAGCCGTTTTGTCAAATTTTCCCGCAGGAAAGTATGTTTTAGACACTAAATGAATTTTCATTAAGTAAGGTTCAGTAATTTATGCGCTTTTTCAACTAAAAAGTTACATCACGTATTTTTTACCCTTTTAAGGTAATTTTTTTACATACTTTGAATGACATATTTATTTATATCCAAGCAATAGCCTAAAAAATAAGTTTCAAACTTGCAACTTTAAAAATGACGTACTTTCCATACCAATGTTCATCCCCTATTTCAACCTCTTACGGAGGTCCCTTTTTACACATTAAAAAGTAACCTCTATGTATTAAATTTAATTAGTAGTTTTGACCTGAAAGCACGATAAGCAGGCAGACACACAAAGTTACTTTCGGATTTTTTATATAACTAAGTACTGTTTATGCCACATATTAGTAAAGTATTAATTGGTTCGCAGATAAGTGTGAGAAAAGTAGGTTTTTGTTCGCAGTAATTTGCGATCTCACAAACCGATCACAGGCGCGAACAAAATATATTTTGCTCGTACTTATGTTCGAATTTGTTGTAAACTGAAAAAAATATAAATGATGTTCAATAATCTATGTACGTTAGCGGATATTTTATTTCAAATGTAAACCAGGAAAATGTTTCAAATGTATTTAGACGAATATTTTGTGTTTTTATAAAAGAAAGAATTCACTCGTGAAATTGTTTTATACTTAGCTTTCCACTTCATTCAAATTCCCACATTTGATTAAATCGCTTCGTTCGTGATTCAAAATGGCTACAGGAGCAGTAAGCTGATAATTTACGTTTGTTGCTTACGTTTGCATTATCCCGTTACTATTTTTTCTCCCTAAAAATTATTAAATATATGTCGCTTTTGTGCCTATTGTTTTGTGCTTATATCGTATTTTATATATCAGATTTGGGTCACTGCTCCAATGAAACCGCAAGGCATTTCGTAATTCTGAACAATCTTATAAAGGTGATGAAAAAAAATTACACCTGCATTTCTTGCCTGTTGTTCTCTCAAGTTTCCGAAGAAGAACGCTTTCTCACGCACGTGGCTTTGTTGTGGTCAAATTTGTTTTGACTTCAAAATTCGCCTGTGAAGACCTATGTTGGATTTTTTATATGTTGGTAATCATCTGCTACAGAAATGAAGCGCTCTACAAGGCAACGACGTCCGCAACGCCGCCGCCGCCACCAAGCACGACCACCACTGTCGCTACCACAGCACGCCCTCGGCCCGCGCGCCGCCGCCCGCCGCCGCGCTACGATTACTACGATGACGATTACTACTATCCAAGGGACGACTACGAATATGAGGACAGGTAATGAGCTACGGTGCTACGACTGTAGAAGATATTATGGCAGGTACCAACACAGCTGATTCAGTCGACGATCTCCCTGATGCCCCGGATCGACGGTCTCCCCCCCTCTTCAGCAGGGAGACGAGGGGGGCCCGCACAATGCGGGCTGACGCCGACGAGGTCGTGGAAGTATTCTCAAGAGTTCCCATGACCTTGTCACGCCGCGATGCAGCTCTCCTCGGCGCGTCCCCCCCCTTATCTGACGGTGGGGAGGACCCGCCAACGATCGAGCTCCCAAGCGCAAGGAGAGTCCGACTTAACCCCGCGGTTTTTCCGAGCCGCGGGGTATGCGTAACGCATTTTTCTAACATAAAAAAAGGTACCAACACAGCTGATGGACGGAGGTCACGATCATGCATTGTCAACTTAATCCCAACTAATATTATAAATGCGAAAGTGTGTTTGTTTGTTTGTTTGTTTATTTGTTTGTTTGTTTGTTTGTTTGTTACCTCTTCACGCTTAAACTACTGGACCGATTTCAAAAATTCTTTCACCTTTGGAAAGCTACATTCTCCCCGAGTAACATAGGCTACTTTTTATCCCGGAAAAATCGACAGATCCCACGGGATGCGCAATAAAGGCTTCGCTCAAAAACTACTGCACAGATTTTTATGCGGTTTTCATCAATAGATAGAGTGATTCTTGAGGAGTTTTGCGGCATTTTTTATCTCGGAAAAACGGATAGTCCCACGGGAAGCGCGATAAAATCTTCGCACCATAAACCGACTTCCGCGTATATGTAGCCGTGGGCAAAAGCTATGACCCTTAACCCTCTATACACCCAATCCCGAAATCCACGCGGGCGAAGCCGCGGGCAGAAAGCTAGTATACTATATATTCAAGTCAGCCTCTTAAATGTAAAATTACTGGATGCTGCACGTACACAGACAAATCATGCCAAAGGCGAATGATTGAAACAGTAAAAGAGGATTAATAGAAACCAGAGCGATAAACGCCAATTTCATCGTAAGTATCAGCGGAGCTGGTTCTATCGAATTACTAAAGAACTAGAATTGAAATAAACGATAGTGTTTTGTGGGATCCCATGGGAAACCTTGCGGATGACTACCACGGCCTCGTCGGCGTATGGCTACAGTCACCCACACATTGTCGCCCACACGAAACCACCCGCAGATGGCCGCCGGATATATGGGTCAAAATGGGTCTTCTGAGCGACAGCCACCCCCTCTTAAAGAAGGACTCGGGGACCCTCTACCAGACTATTAACCATCAGGCGACGTTGCCAGGGTGCATCACGAGGAAGTTGTCTGACACCCCAGACTTGTTCACCCTACGAACAATACAGTTATTTGAAGACATCACTCGAAACATCAGATTTTTTATACGTGCAAGAATTAGTAGACTCTTTGATTTATGTCTTACTAGCTTCCGTCCGTGGCTTCGCCCGCGGTTTCGCCCACGTGAAATTAGTTTTTGTCAATCCTGGTCCCTTATGTCTAAGGTACCAAGATTCATGGTCTTATCTTCAATTCATCCCCTATTTCACCCCCACACTGGTAAAAATTTAAAAATGATAGAACAAACGATTTTTTGTTTCTTATGACGTGATATTTGACGAACTTGCATACTAACTTTCAACCCTTATTTCACCCCCTAGCTAGTCAAATTTTCAAAATATAAAGTTTCATGGTTTTATCTTTTAAAATTAATAAATCCCATACAAACTTTCAACCTCAATTTCAAACCCTTCATCCCTTTTTTTCGAAATAAAAAGTAGCCTATGTTCTGTCTCGGGGTCTAAAGATTGTCTGTACCAAATTTCATCAAAATCGGTTGCGAGGTTTAAGCGGGACAGACAGACAGACAGAGTTACTTGCGCATTTATAATATTAGTTAGGATTTATATTTATCTGTACTTCAAGAAAAGCCTCGGAAAGCGCTTCTAAATCAATTATATTTTAATTTGATTTGAGTAACTTGTTTCCTTAGGGTAAGAAGACCAAGACCACGCGGCCAAAGCAGACCAGGAGCCCAGAGAAGACCGCAAGATGATTATGAAGATGATAGGTACGTGTACTTTCACCCTCGTCGTCTATATAGATCATTAAAGAGTTAGTAGACCAAAATAGTGAGTTTTCTTCGAATTTTGTACATTACACCAAAATGTAGAAGGAACTGTCGTTTGCGACTACTTCCGAAGCGATGCTGTGTCCAAACCTTCAATGAAGTGTGTATTCCCGTTTAAAAGGCCGGCAACGTAAATAACTGTGAACTCATGTGGTCTTTCCGAGTGTTCC
The DNA here is from genome assembly GCA_036419045.1 of Scirpophaga incertulas. NCBI lineage: Eukaryota > Metazoa > Arthropoda > Insecta > Lepidoptera > Crambidae > Scirpophaga > Scirpophaga incertulas. Next base: position 24,074,769 of record CM071636.1, read on the forward strand.
AATGTTCACTCCATAAAACTAGCTGTTCGTTCTTGGGGAAATGTATATCTATGTTTAACAAGCTTCCGCAAAGTGTCATTGATTTGCCTTTATATAAATTTAAAATCCATATCAAAAATACACTCATGAGTAAAGGTAAAGTAAGTGAATGATCACAGTGAAAGTATCTAAATGATCACAGTATTTGGGAATAGGGACACTATTCATAGAGCCATGTTTGGTAACAACATAATTTATAATATTGTATTATTTTATATGTGTATGTAAACATACATACGACTGTAATCGTATTAGGTATGATTGTATCTTATACTATATTGTATTTTTATATTATATTATTATAATTATTAACATTGAAAAGAGGAGATAAAAAATAGACCTTCAGAGTTTCTTGCCTGTTCTTCTCGAGAAGGCTCTCCCAATTTCCGAACAGGTGTCGAGTCAATATATTTTTTCTTTTTTTTTTCCTTATTCTTACGTACGGACAAGGTTTTTTTTTTTTTTTTATTACTTAAGCTTTTTTTTTGTTTTGTTTGTTGACGTCAATAAGTGCCTGTAAAGGTCTATGTTGAATAAATATTATTTTGATTTGATTTGATTTTGTCTAAGGGGAGTGGTCATCACGTATCAGGTGATCCGTTTGCTCTCCTTCTACAACAGAAAAAATCATCGCTGTTTACTGCAAAAAATCTAGGCCCAAATCTTGATTGGTACACATATGAAATGAAAGGGGAATTAAATTAATTAGGAATGTGACGATAAAAAAAAATTGTAAAAAATATTTTAGGTTTTATTGAAAACTAGCGGACCCGATAGACTTCGTCCCGCCGAAAAGGTCTGTAAAGTGGCAGTTTTTGTTCCAACTTATTTTATAATCAAGGTAAAAAAATCTCCTGTAGAGAACCGTCTCCCTGGTGGCAGGGCGCGTGTGAATAAAAAAGAATTAATTGCACAAAAAAGGTCTAAATGAACTATTACATTTTGGAACGTGACATAAAATCCTCCAACGACGTATTATATGCTCCAACGCACACAGGCACAATGTTTTGATAGATATGATTGAATTTCAGCTTTATATAGCGTTAATAAAGCGCAAATTGACTCTTTTATATTAGGAACACACCTACATTGCTTAGACAACAGTGAGTTCTTGCAATATGAACTTTATACAATAACAATAAAGCTCAAAGTTTCTACGGGAAATATGGGCTGATTTAGGGTTTTTCCGATAATTATTCGATTTTTTCTCCAAATTGGTCCAGGCGTTGTTGAGTTATGCGCTTACCAACATATCTTGCGATTCATTTTTATATATAAGAAGATTAAGATTTAATTAATGACGATAATGTACTAAGATGATAAAATAATTCTATAGGTACCCATCAGCTCGTCAGTCTCCTCGGCGATCAAACAAAATAATATTTCTTTTATATCTCAAAGTTTTTATATTTAATTATTTTATTTTCATTTAAAGTTTTGATTTTAGATTTACATTTAAAATTTTACTAGCGACTCGCCCCGGCTTCGCACGGGTGCATGCTGATACTAAATACACTACAGAAAAACTGTGAACGTTTTTTTATATTAAGAGATAGACATAGACCATAGCGGAGTTTTCTGTAGACCTTTTTAATGTTATCAATACTTAGTACATTATTTTGATAAATCTCATAGGGTTCAGCCTACGTTTGCAATGTAAGCGGAAAAAAAAAACACATCAAAATCCGTTGCGTAGATTTAAAGATCTAAGCATACACAGGGACAGACAGACGGCGGATAGCGACTTTGTTTCATACTATGTAGTGATTTTAAATATTTTATCGATTCCTTAGATTGACAAGGAGAATGGTTTGATGACTGATACCTAGGACTTACTGAATTACGGGTATTTAGCTTTTAGTACATTTGTTATACAATTCTGATCTTTATTATCAACTAATTGGTGGGAGCGACTTCGTCTGCGCAGGAGCATCGCGTACTTATCATCATATTTAAGACAATATATATAATAACTTTATCAATTATAGCTTATGTATTATTCTGATGTATATATTATATTATTCTGTAGCTATATTATTGTAAGGTTTCATCAAAATCCAAACTTAATTTTCTTTAATTTTTTCTTCTATTTTTCTTAATATTTGAATAGTTATTCTGCTATTCTATAACGGAAAAGAAACCAACAAATTGGTAATCATTAAATCGTTTCAGTAGTTTTCGGTACTTTGCGTACGTTTCTGTAACTAACACAAATTTGTTTTAATTATATAACGTCCATATTTTCACTTCACAGACAATGTTCTTCTTTTTTTGTTATTCTCAAATGACTCATTTTTAGTTCGTTTAGACGACGTAATTATTGGTTATAATTAAAACGCACTACGCACGTAAAATAATTCTACGCGGAACACGTTCAAACCTGTCGCAAACTGAACACTAAGAGGGCGGAGCGAGAGAGCCGATGCGCGCGGCAATCGAAATGAAAAACCGCTCATCTCCGAATTCGCGTAAAACGAGGTAGCGTAAGTCGGGGTATTACTGTACTTAATAGATATATTACTGTTACCAGGTATGAACGCCGACCAAGACCCAGAGAAGAAGCGGAGGAAGACTTCGAAGAACGTAGACCACACGACAGAAGACCAGCCAAAAGACCTTATAACCAGCGAAGGCCCTATGATGATGAAGAAAATAGAAGACCTGGCTACAGGAATAGACGCCCAAGACCTCGCGATGAGAACGATCGATACGCAGATGAGGAAAGACCGAGACCTGGACCGAAAAGAGATGACCTCAGACCTAGGGATAAAAGACCGCGGGATGATTATAGACCAAGGGATGAGCCTGCTAGAGATGAAGGTCGCCCTAGAGATGACTTCAGGCCTAGAGACGAAGCTAGAGGAAGAGACAATGTAAGACCAAGAGATGATGTAAGACCTCGAGAGGAAACAAGGTCACGTGACGAAGTAAGACCCCGTGACGAAGTCAGACAACGTGAAGATACTAGAGCTCGTGATGAAGTGAGACCTCATGATGAAGTTCGACCACGTGACGAAGTCAAAACACGTGACGATGTCAGGCTGCGTGATGAAGTCAGACCCCGGGATGAAGGCAGACGTGACGAAGTAAGAGTTAGAGATGAAGTCAGAATCAGAGACGAGAAAAGACCCCGAGATGACAGAGTGCGGGATGAAATTAGGCCGCGAGACAACACAAGACCGCGTGAAGACAGACAGCCTTTAAGGGACGATGACATACATGAGCCAAAGAGAGACTCGCGGCCTAGAGACGACAGATATTCAACTACAGAAGGACGCAGGTATAGGGATGAACGCCCTTACAGAAGAGATGAGAGACCACTTGCAAAGCCTGTTAGAAATTACGAAGATGATAGAGATGAAGACAGGCGTGAAGCCCCTACTGCTCCGGAGGGTCAAGGTCTTGTTAAGCCCAATGGTCACGGCTTATTCGGAAAGCCAAGAATGCCACCAAAAATCAAGAGGCCTGTACCAAGCAATGCTAAAGAAAAATATGAATACGTGACCGTCACTACAACGAAAGCGCCCCCGAATGTTGACGATGATGAATATTACGATGATTACGAAGATGATGAAACAAGCAAGCCATCGTCTTCCGGTAAAACAAGCACAGTACAGCAAAGGCCCAAACCCGAATTAGTAGAGAGGGAAAAATTCAAGCCGTCTCGTCCACACGCCGCACAGTTAGCCAGCTACAAAGACCGTCGACCAACTAAAAAGCCGAGTTATGATGATGACTACTACTACGATGTTGAGCACCCGGTCAGACCACGTCCAGCACAGAAACAGGAAACAAAGCAAAAAGGTGCATTATTAGACGACGATTACTATTACGATTACGAGATACCTAAAGAAAAAAAAGAACAGGTTAAGCAAGAAGTCATTATACCGAAAGTAAAAGATGTACGCATGAACGTCAAAGTTATTAAGCGGCCTTTTTTACCGTCTAGGGGTGGTAGTCCCTACTTGCCTAGGGGCTTGCAGCCAGTTGCCGGCAAAGACTTGACTGCTCCTCTTAAAACCACCCCTAAACCCACTACTACTACTACCACAACAACCACTATTGCACCCACTATTAGGACAACTACCACTAAATACACAACTACTATCTACACTAAACCTACGACTACGCGCCCTTCTGCAATTGATGATGATGAGTATGAATATTACGATGAAGAAGATATAGATTACGGGCCATCACACAAGCCAGCGCGATTATCAACAATTGAATACAGCGACGCTGAAGTAGACACAGACGCCGAAGAAGTAAGCACGCATGATACTGAAATAAAAAATATAAAGCCAGAATCCAAAACTTATTCACCTGAAACGAAAACTCATATTACAGGAATCAAACCACCCGTACTGGAAATATGGACAGAAGCCCCAGAGATACAGACGCATACGCCAGAAATACGGACACACGCTGCAGAAATAAAAACACATGTGCCAGAAATTCCGCTAGAAATTGAAACAAATCCACCAGAAATTAGAACGCCAGCACCAGAAATACGAACACATGTACCAGAAATACGAACACATACTCCAGAAATACGAACACATACTCCTGAAATACGATCACATGCACCAGAAATACGAACACATACTCCAGAAATACGATCACATGCACCAGAAATAAAAACACATATTCCAGAAATCAAAACGTACCTACCTGAAATAAAAACACATCCACCAGAACCTAAAACACGCATTCCTAAAATCAAAACACACGTGACTGAAATAATAACAAGTGCACCGGAAATCACAACACACACTGAACCAGAAATAGACCAAGAGGAACCTGTCCCAGAACTCGATACAATTGAGCCAGAATCAGAAACGTATATACCAGAATTCAAAACCGTTTCTCCTCAAAAAACCAAATACGAAATTAATCGAAATCCACTGAGAGAGCAAATAATGAAATACGAGCCAGAAAATAGAGTTAAAAAGCCGGAATCCGCAACAAACGCGCCAGAAATTAAAACAAATAACCCAGAAACTACGTCATTAGATCTAACGACGCCTGAACAACGCGCTAAGAATTTAGCAACTAAAGTTCTGAGAGTGTATAACGATAATTATAAAGCAATCCGAGAAAAGCTTGAGTCTACGTTGTCTCCAGGAGACTATATAAAGCCTTTCTTAGGTATACCAGGAGACGGATTTAGGTATGAACCTAAATACACTGTAACGAACACTCCTAATGTCAAAATTGAACCACATCCTGAGATTTCTAAGCCTTACACGGCTACAGGCAAACCGCCTCGCCTGCCTGAGCGTATATCAATAAAACATAACCTGGCAGAGTCCCTTGAAAATGAATACGATGTTAGACTGAATGAAGCTATCTCTCCCAACGTCCAAAACGTCAACTTAAGAGTTCCAAGTGGCTTTGTAATACCAGAAAGAGATTATCCATTCTCAAGATTTAGACACAGCTACCGACAATCAGAGCCACAGTATGCAGCGTCGGAGCTGACAAATTATCAAGTGGTGAAGCGACCACAACTATCAGGAGTCAGTCTAAGAACTCCAAACTCATATTACCTTCACCCACAGAGTATAGCCACCTTTCAAGATGGCGCATCGAGGTATCCTAGGCAGTTAGCCTATAGGCCGCAGATAGAATTCTTTTAAAATTTGATTACGCGGTAACCTTTGTAAGATTCATTGGACAATTAAAGCCTGTAATAGTATCTGTCGACTGTTGTGCAATTTATTATCTATATGTAATTTACTATATGTATTACTAAACCATATTTCCTTTTGTGATAAATGTAAATATTTCTTACTTTGCGTATGTAATTAGTTAGCGATTGTATACATTACAGGTTTTGTTTAAGCAGATTGCTCAATATGAAAACAAAATTATAATTAGGTATGTTAGTCATTTTTAATATGGATTCTAGGCGTGATGAAAAAATAAAAAATAAGTAACATGTCTTGGTAAAAGTTATTCAGAAGTAAATAAGCCTAAGTTAAATATTAACACTTAAATAGCTTTACTAATAGCATATTTAAAATCCTTAAAATCGTAACTTAAAGAAATTTCTAAATTTCTTCAAACTCATCTTTCATTTTATTTTCATCGACACTACCATTCATGTTTTTTTAACGCATTGAACTGCCAATTACATTAAGTTAATTTTAAGTTAAGCAACCTTTTAATTAAGCAATATAATAGTTACCCCTTGTTATTTTAAGTGTATAATTTTTCAAAGGTTACCCACTGAAATGAGCTTCTTAACAATGTTGCAAGTCAATATCAAATTATATCTTACAATTTATTTGATTATTTATTTGTCCTTAATTTATTATCTCCATTCGGGTCCTAATCACATTGACAAACAAACTGTTCAGTAGCTCATTGGAAGTCAAACTGTATATTTTAAATTAAATTAATAATTTTAATAATACGAACAAGTTAAATTTAGTTCTTTTTTTACTTATTTTGTATAAGGAAAAATTTTAAATACAAAAATTATACAAAATAAACGTGTTGTTTCTTATACTTTTGATTAAAATCTTCACAATAGCAGGAACCCATTTTGACAGAAATAATGGAAACGACAACTGACAAAACTGAGTTCTAAAGTCTGAAGAACCCTTTGCCACCGGTTTTTCGGTTTTGGGTAGACCCCCTACTTACCTAATATTGAATACCTACATCCTACAACTTACAAAAAATTGTAAACATATATTTTTTTTTACTTCATAGGTACTTTTATAAATAACTAGCGGACCGGACAGACTTTGTCCGGTCAAAAATATTTGTAAAATGCTAATATATCGCATAGCCACCCTGAATTGCAACAAAGGTCCAAATTAACTATGTATTACATTTTGTGACCATTCAATTTTGGAACAAGACATTAAATCTTCGAACGATGTATTCTGTGCTCCAACGCACACACGCACACTGCTTTGATAGATATGATTGAATTTCAACTTTGTTCAGCGGTAATAGAGCGCAAATTGATTGTTCGATGTTAGGAACACACCTACATTGCTTAGACAACAGTGAGCGCTTGCAATATGAACTTTATACAATAACAATAATGCTCAAATTGTTTTAGTTAGAAAATGTTTGTTTGGGGAAAAAGGGCTGTTTTAGGGGTTTTCCGATAAATATTCGAACTTCAACGAACAAAAAAAAAGAATTGGCCAAATTGGTCCAGGCGTTGTTGAGTTATGCGCTTACCAACACATTTTGCGATTCATTTTTATATATAAGAGATGTATATGTCTTTATATTACTTTCATCAGTGCATATTGAGATGTTTAGAGAACATTATCGTAAACCCCCATTTTCATTTCATGGAGCCCCAAATTTTTGTTCGCTGTCGTGGACCCCTTGCAGGTTGTCATAGAACCCTTTTTTGCACAAGTTTACATTTTACAGATAAATATTTAGGTAAAGAAAACATTAGATTTTCCACAATATTTATTATTTATATCCATATATAAGTTACATATATAAAGACAGAGTACTCTGGATGGCAAACGCAATATTTGATCTGATCCTATATTATACCTTATTTTTTGTCTATAAACTCAGTAGCTGGTTTATTGTGTTTTGCTATCGCAACGTCCACATCTTTAGACGTCCTCTGATGTTCTTCCAAAAGGCGTCTGTTATCGCACCAAAGAAATATACTTCCCATTTTAGTAAGCACACTAATCTAGTAAATTAAATTGTTCCACCCAGTCAATTCTGGTCTTGGCTGTAAGACGAATTCTCAACGCTGCCCTTGGCGTTTTTCAAGTTCCACTCGTGAGCTAATAAATTATCTTTAGTTAACACTAATTTATTTTCTACCATGTTCTTCCGATAAACAGTTCTATTCGATTTTCCGAGTGATTTTCCAGTTTCTGTGTTTCCATTTCCTGCTGTCGTCTCGTCTTCGGTGCCATGGATCAGGCTGTTGATCGGGAAATGAACGAAGTAGCAAGAGAATCCAGAAATCCATATGACGCTCTGGTATAGGCAGACTTGCCACCAAGTCATCACGCCGAAAACTTTGTAAAGCCAACGGTTGGTCGTGAAATAAATCGAATATAATCTGGAAAAGAATTAATGAGAAGGAATATTATTTACAATACTAATCAATTAACGTAAAAATTAATCAATGAACGTAAAAAGGACCGCTCAATTTAGCAATCAACAAAAATATTAATTCTTTTAAAGGAAACTGGGTTTTGCCTTAACCGTGACCTTTGCCTACCTCCATGGGAAGAGGTGCTAGCATATATATGTATGTATATGTACATTTATCTGATGCTCCCGCTATCGTGACTTCTTCACAATGTTTTCCATTGTGAAGAAGTTTACCGTGGGAGAGCCATGCTTCGGCACGAATTGGGCCGGCTCGACTGGAATGATACTACGGCCTCACAGAAAACCGGCGTAAAATAGCGCTTGCGCTGTGTTTCGCTGTGATTCTGAGTGAGTGAGGGTACCGGAGGCTCACCCCCCGCCCCCCCTTCTTCCTTTTAAAAGGGAATAAGGGGTCCCTTTTAAAAGGCCGGCAAAACATCTGTGACTCCTCTGGTGTTGCAGGTGTCCATGGGCAACGGCTATCGCTTACCATCACGTGATCAGTTTGCTCGTTTGCTGACCTATCCTATAAAAAAAAGAAGCAAATTGCATACAATTGCGAAAAAATTCAAGAGTAGCAAATGCATGTAGACTTATCCGCACTAGCTCAGCGTGGTTGACTGGGCCTGGTTCATGAAACGAAAAGGAAATGTGATCCTCGATGGGATCAAATTCTTTTAATTCAAAGTGGTTCTTGGGGGTTTCAGATTTGCTGCGAATCTCACAGGAATCACATGTACTATAGATAACTTAACTATTTACTATCAGACGAGCAATCTACTTGTTTGTTAATATACGAGTATATACTACTTACCTATGGATTTTACGAATCTTCATTAGTCATTTATCAACAGATAAAAATTTACTTGTTCACTACTACAAGGCTACTAAATCACCAAACTTACACGATAGCATATCCAAACGAGACGATAGAGTGGATGATCAACTCCAGCTTTTTATTCGTGGGTTGTCTCCTGGCAATGAAGAGAGTTTCGACCAGGACAATAATGGTAATGTTGGTGTGCACGCAGTGATTAAACCACCAGGGGATTATGACGTCGTACGCCGCCGGGAAGACCAGCTCCCGATCCACCCAGAAGATGCACCAGAACATTGCTGAGATGAACTGAGGAGTTTAAAAAAGAAATTATATCAAATATACAACAGGACTTTGAAAACTCAGAAGTCTAATTATGCATCAGGCGTAAGTCGTTAAATTGATTCATACATCTACGAATTCGGATTCCTTAATCCGCCATGATGTTCAAAAACAACAGAGAATAGGTCTGTTTTCATATTAACACGTAATTGTTTTGAAATGTTAGTTCTTTGGGCAGACGATGGTGCTCTGCAGCAGTCCTTTCGTGACGAAGGTTGCAACAGGTGAAGTTAAGAGTAAATAAGGTATAACTACATAAGATATACCCACTCGAAATGAAAACTTAAGCTAATGAAAACAAAGTTTAATTTATATTCGCCTCAAATTATATACCTTACCAAAATATTTACCTTACGACTTTTACAGCAAAAGATTACCTGTTTTCATACTTTCTGAAGTTCTGATTGCTGATTATAAAACATTTCTGTCTCAATTTGAAGTATCAATTGTTTACAATGGTACAAAAAACGTACCATTTTATTATCTAACCAAGTTGGTTTTATTCCGCCATGTTTAATTCCAGTCAGTATCTCTGATCTAATAAGACATTACAGCTTTGTGGTAAATTAATATATCTAATTAAAAAAGAAACAGTGCGTTAAGGAGAAACTACGCTCTCATGAAAATCCCGTTTGTGATTGATTGATCAATCATAACATTAATCCGAAGTTGAAAGAGACTACGGCGTGCTTTTCTTCACTTAGTCCATACATGAAGCAACCTTTTTTTGGTAACGATGAGGGAAATTTGAAATGCATGCCCCTAGAGTCGGGGTTATGTTGACCGACCCCCCGAGTGACGCCCTGACGAGGCCATGGGAACTCTTGCGGACGACCACCACGACCGCGCCGGCGTATGGCGCTACGTGATACAACCTGGTGATAGCTTAGCCTAGTGTTAGCAGCTTGGATACGTCTTCAACTTCAGCCTTTTCTTCAGTGGATAGCTCAGGCGTAAATCCACGAGGTTGACTCAGAACCAGCTACTGACAAATACATTCCAGTTTCTTCGGAGATGTATCCAAGTGGCATGTTTTTCATCAACACGAGACAATAAACCTTCGCGCTTACTCCATACGCGGTACCATCTACAGCAATCATTAGCAGCTTGGATACGTCTCCATCTATCAGCTTCAGTCTTCTCTTCAGTAGAGAGCTTAGGGCCTAGTCTATCAGGATGACTCAGAACGAGTTAGTGACAAATACATTCCAGTTTCTTCGGAGATGTATCCAAGTTTTCTTTTTTTTCCTCAGGAGTGGAAGGCTGAGAATCCTCACAAGGAGCACGAAATGTACCCAGGATAGCAACGGCAAGTGTCACGGAGGTTATGTCGAACTCCACGCGACCGGAGCGGTCCGGCCAGTGTCCGGCCGTGACCTATTTTTTTTTTTTTGTTCCCCTGAGGAAAATGCATTAAATTGCATATCCCGAGCGAGCGAGCCTGCAGTTATGTGAGGCTCTCCTCCCCAGAAGGGGGAGGCCTACCCACTAAAAACCTCAGGGATGGCCTTCCTCAGGCATGTAGGAAGCCCCCGGGAACATCAAGCTTCTTCCGGGAACCCCCAGCCTCCGCTCCCCCGTCGATACAGGGGAGCCCTCCTCGGGGGAGGCTCACCACCTCCCCCGGTCTCCTCCACCGACGACGCCCCCCGGCCACGAAAGGGGCGTGGTCCATCCCGGGTCGCCGTAGCGGTCGCGACTTCCTCGCGCCCGCCGGCGACCCGTGGCGGCGCCGCCTACTTCGAGCGGGATCAGCCATCTCCCGACCCCGCTCGGCAGCCTCCTTCTGGAGCATCACTGCTTCACAGAAGGAGGCCACAGCCCTCCAGCCTCCCTCGTCCGCCAGCATTGCCGCAATCAATGCCGGTGGAGACAGATCTCGCCCGATCTCTGCGACCAAGACTCGGCGCTCGGAGGCCACGCGGGGCACTCGGCCCAGCACACCCAGCGTGCGCTGGGCCGAGTCAAGGTCGGATGCGCAGTGGTGGCAATGTGTCGATCCCTCCCGTCCTATTTGACACAGATACTCACCGAAGCAGCCGTGCCCGGTGAGTATCTGAGTAAATCGGTAGGTGACCTCCTCCGCCGCGACGCATACGTCGCCGCGTACATGTCGGCCAGGATGTCGAATGGGGGGGAGAACCGTCGCCGCCTCGTACGAGATTGTACGGTAGCCTCGTACGATCCGTATGGCCAATATCCGCTGCAGGCTCCGTAGCAGAGCTCTGCAGCGGGGGGACCTCGCGCAGTCTTGCGACCACACGGGAGCCCCATACATGGCCACGGATCGCACGACGCCCTCGTACAGGCGGCGAACTCCATCCCTCGGTCCCCCGAGATTGGGCAGCAGGCAATGCAGTCCGGCCGTAACCTACCGACTAAACTCAGCCTGAGCCTTGGCCATAAGAGCCCTACGGGTTAGATGGATTGTATCCAAGTGGCATGCTTTTCTTTATAAACACGAGACAATAAACCTCGGCACCTTACTCCATACGCGGCACCATCGACTGTAATCATTAGCAGCTTGGATGCGTCTCCATCTATCAGCTTCAGTCTTCTCTTCAGTAGAGAGCTTAGGCCCTGGTCTATCAGGTTAACTCTGAAGGAACTAGTGACAAATACGTTCGTGATGCTACGAACGATGGACGATGAATCTTTTTTTTAACCTCAATGCTCCTCATCACTCACCAATGAAAAAGGCATCACCAGCGCATTGTAGAAGACATCCCTCCAATAAGTGAATCTCTTGGCGAGCAAATGGTCCTGCTTATCTGCCCACTCCAAAGCGTCGTGCAGTAGCGCGACTATAGCGAAAACTACTTGGATTGTCTGAAACAACCAACATTTTTTTTATGAGTAATTTTTGTATGTCCGTTTGAGTAAGTACACTGCACTGTTCGTAACTCGATATTCTTCTGAGAATTGAGCGAGTGCCAGAAAAACAGCGTTGGTTCATGGTCTGTGCCATGATCAACATAACCACCATTTTAATTTAATTTGTTTGTTTTTTTTAATTTAATTTTCAATTGTCACACATTTCATACTAATTTTCAAATGCATAACTTAGACACAAGAAATAAAAATAAACTTGACGTTCTAACGTACAGGCTACAAAAATCTAGAGGTTCGTTTATTGGCAAATGGATAAATTTTTATAACAAGATTCCACTTTGCACATTGAATTGCCTTTTCACAAGTTCAAGGTACATGTTAAAAAGACGCTAATGAGTAAGGGCTATTACAAATTCAATGATTATTTAAATGATGCCAATGCTTGGTGTTGATTTGAAGATATTACATTCTAAATTGTAAATATTTGTTTTCCCGTAGAAATTGTAAACACATTTGTACGTTGTATGATAACAACATAATTTATTGTAAATGTTGTTAGTACTTTTGATAAAGCTGATTCTTGCGACCATTCTTCTTATCAGCTAAAAAATACGTCCTGAATGGGTGGTAGGGGAAAAAATTTGACAATTCAAAAGAGCTTTCAATAAAGTCATATTTGATTAAAGTTAATTTTAGAGAGGTAGGGCACATCGGGAGTCATTCCGCTCAAAACTTGGAGCAGCCCGACTGGGGAAGTACCTCCGCCTTACAGAAGATCGCAGCTAAATAACACTACTCTTATGTAGTGTTGTGTTCCTGCGGTGAGTAAGGTATCCAGAGCTCCTGAGGATTCGCTGTGTCGACAGCGGGGGACCAGTGTTGCACACTGGACGGGCTTTGATCGGTGCGGGCGCGGAGTGTGGATGCAGCGGTCAGGGAGACCTGGTGAAACGGCTAACCGCTGGCCGCCCGTAGGTTAGTAGAGTTCCCGAACCCAGGGACTACTTAATCTCCGCCTTGGGAGGCTGAACTGCCAGCCTGCGAAAAAATCCTGTGGTTGCAGTCGTGCCGGAGAAGGAGACCGGAGTGGAACCCGGCTGTTGCCACAGGGGGGACCGGGGGCCCTTCCGTACGCTGCATCGACAAACCGCAACACCCGCGTTGGTCATCGCCTGATTTGGCTACACATATTTGTCCCTTTAGCTTTCGGCACAGCGAAGCCTCCACATCTATTTGAAACCGTGAATAAATAAATTCAAAAATAAAAAAGGGAGAACACTCACAGCGGCATCCCTTTCCACGCAGGTGGACTTTTGTAACATTAGGGGTATTCACGCAAACCTCAACGCTGTTCACCAACATCTTGAGACAGCGCAGCCGACCCTTTTATTTTTAACGGAGACACAGATATCTCCCCCGGCCGATACGTCATACCTTATGTATCCCGGCTACGTACTTGAGCACTCATTTCGCAGACGTGCCGGTGTATGTATGTATGCCCGGGAGGATATCTGCTGCCGCCGCCTATTTCATTTAGAAGACAGGGACCTATCCATATTGTGGGTACGTGTGGACTGCGGGGGCCACACCCGCGTTTATGCGTGCCTATATAGGTCCCACAGCGGTGATGCGGACACAACTCGATTATTCGAGCACCTGACATTGACGACTGAAAAAGTGGTTGAGCAATACCCCTCCGCAGAGTTGGTGATTTTAGGGGACTTTAATGCCCATCATCTAGAATGGCTCAGTTCTCGGTCCACTGACTACGCAGGAAGGTGTGCTCACGAATTTTCTCTGGCCTATGGTTTCTCGCAACTGGTCAATTCTCCTACAAGAATACCAGACATTGAGAACCATACAAGCTCTTTGCTGGATCTTCTGCTGACCACACGACCGGAGGGATATTCTGTCTCAGTGGATGCACCTCTCGGCTCTTCCGACCACTGTCTCGTCCGGACCAAAGTCGCATGCGCGCGGTCAGATCCACCTAGGCCATCTTGTTTGCGTCGTATGTGGCAATACAGGTCAGCAGATTGGGATGGATTGCGAGAATTCTATGCATCGTACCCGTGGAGGCAACTATGCTTCACATCAGATGATCCTGACATCTGCGCAGCCGCTGTCTCTGAGACGATCCTAGTGGGTATGGAGTATTTTATTCCTAACGCACTAGTAACTGCGGGGGCAAAAAAACGACCGTGGTTTAATCGGTCTTGTAAGGATGCTTTGTTTCTTAAGCAATCTGCTTACGAGGCTTGGACTACGGCTCGTAGAACACATGACCCCAATGCAACTGATGTGAAGCGTAAGTACAATGCGGCCTCGAGAGCCAGTAAGAAGATTATTGCCAGAGCGAAATTCGACTTCGTCGGCAGAATTGGCGAGCGGCTAGCAAGCTACCCTTCGGGTAGTCGTGCTTTCTGGTCGCTGGCCAAAGCTGCCGAAGGAAACTTTTGTCGGTCGTCCTTACCACCACTCCGAAATGCCAGTAACAACTTGGCCCATAGTGCTAAAGAGAAAGCCGATATCTTGGGTAAACTCTTTGCCTCAAACTCGACTATGATCGACGATGGGAACGCCACGCCACCTACCATCCCGCGGTGTGGTTACTCCATGCCGGAAATCCGGATAACACAAAAGGAAGTCCGGCGGGAGCTACTTTCTCTCGACGTTCAGAAATCGAGTGGGCCAGACGGTATACCGGCAGTGGTGTTAAAACAGTGCGCTCCAGAGTTGTGTCCTGTACTAACGCGACTTTTCATGCTTTCCTACCATTTAGGGCAGGTTCCGTCTTCATGGAAGACGGCAAATGTACACCCGGTGCCCAAAAAGGGCGATAGATCAGACCCATCGAATTACAGGCCTATTGCTATAACCTCCCTTCTCTCAAAGGTGATGGAGCGTGTGATCAACGCTAAGCTCCTTAGATACCTAGAAGAACACGATATGATCAGCGACCGCCAATACGGCTTTCGCAACGGTCGCTCGACTGGTGATCTTCTAGTGTATCTCACCCACCGTTGGGCATCTGCCATTGAGACTCGAGGTGAGGCATTGGCAGTTAGCCTGGATATAGCGAAGGCGTTCGATCGGGTCTGGCACCGGGGTCTTCTATCGAAGTTGCCATCTTACGGACTCCCCGAGGGGCTATGCAAATGGATTGCTAGCTTTTTATCCGGGAGGAGCATTAGAGCCGTAGTTGACGGCAGCTGCTCTGAAACTCGGATAATTAATGCTGGCGTCCCACAAGGCTCTGTGCTATCTCCAACACTGTTTCTGCTGCATATCAATGATATGCTGTCGCTTGGCGGCATCCATTGCTATGCGGACGACAGCACTGGAGATGCTGTTTACACGGGCCGTGCAAATACCCCTCGTTCCATTGTGGAGGAAAGTCGTGAACAACTTGTGTCTGAAATCGAGAGTACACTAACCAGAGTCTCCGATTGGGGCGGGACAATTTAGTCCGATTTAACCCCTCCAAGACACAAGTTTGTGCGTTCACCGCTAAAAAAGCCCCATTCACTGTAGCCCCACAATTCCAGAACACAACCTTGAACATCTCGAAGAGTATTGGGATCCTCGGTGTCAACATCTCAAGTGACGTTCAATTCCGAAGTCACTTAGATGACAAGGTCAAGTTGGCTTCTAAAAAACTAGGTGTGCTTAACAGAGCTAAGCGGTACTTCCTTCCGAGGCAACGACTGCTATTATACAAATCGCAAGTCAGGCCCCATATGGAGTACTGCTGTCACCTGTGGGCGGGAGCACCTCGATACCAACTTGATCCTTTTGATTCGGTCCAAAGACGCGCTGAGCGTATCGTTGACGATCCTATACTCACATGCGGTATTGAGCCCTTAAGTCTGAGAAGAGACTGTGCCTCTTTGTGTGTTTTCTATCGCTTATACAACGGGTTGTGTTCCAAAGAATTGTTCGACATGATGCCCACGGCCACATTCTACCATCGCACCGCTCGCCATCGGCAGGGTGTTCATCCTCACATGCTGGAGCCTAAATGGTCACGCACAGTGCGGTTTCAACGTAATTTCCTTCCGCGCACGCTCCGATTGTGGAACGAGCTCCCTGCTGAGGCTTTCCCGGGGGATTACAGTATGGGGTTCTTCAAAAAGGGAGTAAATAGGTTTTTAAAAAGGTCGGCAAAGCGTTTGTGATGCCCCTGGTGTTGCAAGCGTCCATAGGCGACGGTGACTGCTTACCATCAGGCAGGCCGTAAGCCTTTTTGCTACCGTTGTAGTATAAAAAAAAAAAAAAAAAAAATTTTGATTTTGATTTTTGTTTTTTATTGCTGTTATTATTATTATTAAAACTATTGTTGCTTATATCGCATGCTTTTATAAAACACGGTCCTTTATAAGGCGCGGGGATACAGACCCAACGCGTAGAGGCCATTTAAGCGAAATTTAATTAAAATCCGTATTGTGACACTTGTACGAACGTCAAAGAAGATTTATTTCACACAAGCTTTCTGCCCGCGGCTTCGCCCGCGTAGTTTTCGGGATTGGGTCTATAGAGGGTTAAGGGTCATAGCTTTTGCCCACGACTACATATATGCGTGGAAGTCGATTTATGGCACGAAGATTTATTTTATCGCGCTTCCCGTGGGACTATCCGTTTTTCCGAGATAAAAAATACCGCAAAACCTTGCTCAAGCATCACTTTATCTATTGATGAAAATCTGTGCAGTAGTTTTTGAACGTAGCCTTTATTGCGCATCCCGTGGGATCTGTCAATTTTTCCGGGATACAAAGTGACTTTCCGAAAGTTAAAGAAGGTTTAATTTTAGATGTATTAGGCAAGAACTGTTTTTTGCTTTTCATAAATATTTATGTTTTAGTTTAAAATGTAGTAATAGTGATAGAATTAAATGTTTCCTCCTTTGTTCTTTCGTTTAAAATAATGTCCTTATATATACTTAAATTATTTTGTAGCTGGCTTAACCATTACGATGTAAAGTTAAAAAAATTGTTATCAGTGTCTTATTCTGACGTATAAGCTAAATTATTGTCAAGTTTAATTGAAAAAGTAAAATAGTAGATCTGGCACAGAGATTTAGTAGATCTGTCATAGAGTTTTGGAGACGTCAAACGTTGCTTAGTTTCTCACTATCTCTTTTCACCTCGTAGTTTCTGAATAATCTGTTTCATTCACCTCTCAAAACATAAGTATACATAAATAGCCTTAATCGGCTTGTAGTATAAACATACTTTTTATTATTTTTTATCACACTTGTGGATTCTCGGACTACTGGAGTACGGAGTACGATCTCTGCTAAGGCCACTGATAAGATATCGCAGACTTATATCATGCGTCGTCTCAATAGCTATTAATTAGGTCAACCAGTATCTTAACTCCGTCTAGATAATTATAATAAGCATTTCCTATTTGTAATCTAAATTGATACTTTTAATTAAGTTGTGTGACCACAGAGCAAAATTATTCGAAGTTTACATAATCTTTATTCAACGTGGGTCTTAATAGGCATTAATTTACGTCATCCTCACAGCACTTAGACCTATATTTTCACCCAAGAAGGTCCTTGGCTTGAAACAGCTGGCAGACGAATTTCAACCCGAATTTAAAGGTACACCTTTAACCATTTATTGCGATAATCAAAGTGTCTCAGGAAATGCAGTCTACCATTCGCGCAGCAAGCACATAGAGCCTGGCTAACAAAAGTAGGCCCTGGAATTATTTACGAACTTTTTATATAGCAACTCTGTATGAACGTCAACGTCAATTTGACAAGGTTGAATTTCATAGGTTAGTAGACAATATTATTTTGATACTTTGAACACCTATGTAGGTACATAGGTGTTCAAAGTTTCAAAATAATATTCATATAATCCAGCCGTCATAATAAAATTTTGATTTATAATTTACGTATCCTTACAAATAAGTAATTTACACTTCTTCGTATTGAATAAAACTAATTATATTCATTCGTACATCGCATCAGTCAACGTATTCATTTTAATAATCACCTATGTTTTTCATATACTCATTATTATTTTGTGTTGGTAACTTTACAACGATTAACTTTCTTTAACAGAGAATTTGCAAGATGTCGAAGGAGCTGATGAAATTGTAAGAACTATTGAATATCTCACTGAATTAGAGCAGAGCCGCCAATATTCTGGGGCCAACTTTCGTTAGCCAGACTCTAGATGTCCGGTACCACTTTGTGCGAGAGAAGATTGCCACCAAAGAAATCCTGGTTAAATACAGATGCACTGGAGAGATGGTCGCCGACATATTAACGAAAGGACTCCCTCGACCGAAATATATAAACTTCACCGCATTCATGGGTCTACATTTAAAGCGTCTGCGTCCAGGAGAGGATATTAAAAGTATGAACGCCTACGCAAAATAAATAGCAAGCATTTTTATCAACTCGCTAGGCTCCGCTCTCTGCACTGTCATATTGTTGTAGTTACTTACGCGTTAAATATATAGTTTAAATTATATATGTATGCCTTTGTTTTTATCTCATCATACTATATTGAATTAGGTTATTTTGATTTTTAACTTGTCATATCAAAACTGAGTCTATTGGTGTTTCCAGTCATGGTGTGCGACAGGGGTCGCTATTGGGGCCATTGCTTCTTCTAAAATGTATATATTATAAGTGGTGCCACCTGTAATCTGCTGTACGTAAATAAATTCAATATTAAACTCATTCATTCATACAATTAATTGCTAGCTATTTTGAAACTTAACCTAAAACATTTGAATAAAGAAATTGTTTACAATTTGCTGTAATCGAAGCACATCCAAAATGAAATGATCGCATGAATGACATAACAACATGTTTGTGCTGACAACACTGAAAAAAGTTTAATAGCACAATCCCGATCTTAAAAAAGTTTCGATTTGACACAAAAATCCCCATTAACAAAATTATCCGCCATTTATTGATTTCATTTGTTAAAAAAAATGTGATAAATGAAGAACCGCTCGACCGATTTTGGGCAAACTTCACATACCATCTACTATATAGTCCGAACAAAACCTAAGCATTTGTTTTGGTTTTTTTTTTTTTTCTCAGGAGAGGAAGGCTGAGAATCCTCACAAGGAGCACGAAACGTACCCAGGATACCCCCGCAACGGCTAGTGTCACGGAGGTTATGTCGGACTCCACGCGACCGGAACGGTCCAGCCACGTGACCTACCGACTAAACTCAGCCTGGCCTTAGGTTCTAAAACCATATAGGCAAATCGTGAGGGCGACCGCCCCTCAGGAGAGGGGCGAACCATTTGTTTTGGGGTGATGAGCCCGTTCTTGAGTTATAAAATTACAACGAATAGTGGCATTCAATTATCTACTTATAGATTGCCGTACTAGTTATATTCAAAGGAAAGAAAAGATTACTCAAACCCGCGACCAGGAGACATATTTTTGAATCATTAGAAGTGAATTTGGACTTCGAATACGAATACAAATCCTGCGCGAAATTAATTCTACTGCTTACAATTTTATAGATTTTTGAATCACTCGAATTCAGTGCTGTCATTAAAAACAAATTTCAAAACGCAGAAAAATTAAAAATAACAACAACAAAAATTAAAATATATGAACTCAAACAATATTTACATATTATTGTGTACTTATTTACAAGCTTTACATTAACCAGAGTAAATTTATCACTGTCAACTTCACTTCAGCATTGGATATTCTACTAGTAGAAATAAAAAACGAGTGGGTTGAACCACTCGTTGCACAGCGCACGAAATGAAAGTTCAGAAATATTGAATTCGGTAATTCGTATGCGAATCTCACGATTTCGAATGCTAATTGGTTTTCTATTGTTTCGAAAATTCGCCTCCTGTTGCGTAGAAACTGATCGACTCGACTGCTGCACCAAATTGTTTATTTAGTGAAACTGGAACTAAACATATATAACCATATAATCAAATCAATTTTTCTAAAACACATCTTTTTATAATGTATATAAATATGACGCTCCTATTATTTATATTTTAAAAAATAGTTTTATTTAAATATTACTTTATCCTGTGTCCCGGGTACCTAATTTCTAAATCTCACAAAACATCTAGGCTTGGCTGGAAGAAATCCTTCTCAGAGAAAAGTTAGCCTCACCACCATACATTCCACAATAATTGGGTAGGCGACAATTTTTTAAATTCTATACATAATAAGAGTACTTTTTTAAGTGAGAAATATTGTAGAACCAACAGTACACCTGCACCTATTACTTTTGAAGATACATCGCCATGTTTGCGGCGCTGTCGCGGGTCGCTCAAAAACGCTCCATACTAAATGCACTGCAATCGTAACGTCATAACTCAGTAAACTCGCCTAATTTGTATGAGCGTATAAACAAATTTTAAAATAACTTTGTTATTTGTACGTTTATAGGTATACTTTCTATATAAAAAAATGTTACATTTGATGTGAGAATGCTAGAAATGTGTTCGTTTCATTAGAATTACGTAAATAATAATTGCTCATTTTTTAGAAGTCTCTATATTGAAATTTCTGAATTCTCTGAAATTTCTATATTGACATACTTTCATGAGATATAAATTGCTCAAATCAGATAAATATAGTATAAAAACGGCCATAATCAGTTGTAGTCGTCTACCCTATTGTACTAGTATTTATAATTTAGCCGTAATTATGTATTATATTGTAAATGAAGTGTGTATTATCATTTTTTCTTTGTTCTGATGCACGAACAAAGTATTTTTTATTTTATGCTTTAAGTAATTTCTTTTGTCGTTAATTATAAAAAGTGCCGATGTTACATTAGTTTTGGCTATAGGCGATACCAATTTGCAGATAACGGGATGTCTTCTCTACAATAAAAAAAATAATAATTACAGATTCCTCTTGTCTACTATATTATAAGAATGATTGAAATGATTCAACAATCTTAAAATAAAAATAAATTATCTTGCAGACAATACATTCGAGAAATAAATCATTGACCTCGTATTATATGATAATTATATACGTTTTTATCATTATATCACGCTGGAGTCGAAAGTCCGACACGTGTTCCTGAGTGAAGCAATAGTTTGATTGTTTGACTTAGGATGGGTGACAGGACTAGAGTAACTGACTGACAATCAGCTCAGCTGACTTTGTGGTTCGAAATCTGAAACAAGTCTAGCGACTTATAAATGAGTTCACACGCACATGCAATATCTACATACGATTCAACTTTAAGCTTTCAATGCTGTGCTTTTTTAACCAAGCTACAAGTTCTACTTTTTTATTAATGAACTTGTCCAAAAAGATATCTAACACATTGTCCAGAGAAATAGATATAGACTTGATACAGTAAAAGTCCTCTTTTTTATAGGATAGGGCAGCAAACGAGCAATCGGATCACCTGATGGTAAGTGATAACCGTTGCCCATGGACACCCAGAGGACAACACCAGAGGAGTCACAGATGCGTTGCCGGCCTTGGTTGGTCCTCCGGTCTGACAGGACCGGCCTACCCACTAAACCCCCCCTGAGTTCTCTCGACCCATGCGGGGCTGGCGTGCGCAGCTCGAATTACGGATCTTTTTTTTTTTTTTTTTTTTTATTGCTAAAGTTGACAAACAAGCAGGCTGCCCACCTGATGGTAAGTGGTAACAGTCGCCTATAGTACACGTGGTTCCCACGAGATTCGCAGCAAATCTGCAAACCTCATAAGAACCACAGTGTACGTTGCCAACTTGTGACATAAGATGTAGAGTCACAGTACCCAGTAATTTCACTGCCTATCTTACCCTTCACGCCGGAACACAGCAAAGCGAACCCTGCTGTTTGGCGGCGGAAATAGGTAAGACGGAGGTACCCATGCAGACGACCCTGGTACAGAGTCTACCTCCTAGAAAAGGATCTGCGCGCCAGCGGGCCGTGGTGCTGTACTCCCGCACCTCGAAGCTTGGCTCCACGGGAAGGAGAAGGTCACCTACGGATTGACTCAGATACTCACCGGGTACGGCTCGGTAAGTATCTGTGTCAAATAGGACGGGAGGGATCGACACGATGCCACCACTGCGCATCCGACCTCGACTCGGCCCAGCACACGCTGGCGGAGTGCCCCGCGTGGGCCTCCGAGGGCCGAGTCTTGGTCACAGAGATCGGGCGAGATCAGTCTCCGCCGGCATTGATTGCGGCAATGCATGCGATTCCTCCGCCATGTGCTCCGGAGCCGGCTCGACCTAGGTCCAGTCGAACCAACGCCAAGGCAAGAAGCGTACTTCGACTTAGACATAAATAGATTTCTTCTTTATTGTGTATTATCTCAAATCTTGAACAAATGTTTATAACAATAATATAGAACGTAGGGAAGTAACGACCCCATCAGCCGTTAGTGGGACATTTAATGTTTGTGGCGAGCTGTCAGTGAGTTGCGTCCCTGAGGGTACCGATATGCTTCAGTGGGGTGTATGCCACCCACCTCTTCTTGCGTCTTGCGTTAGCCGACTGGACAGAATAGAGTCGCAAGAGCAGATGCTCCAAGGATTGAAGTATAATAATGTTCTAACGCTGACGGCGTCTCCATCGCTGTCACAGACACACCTCTCTACACCCTTAGCCGTTCACACCAATGTTACTCCCTTCGCACCAATATTGGTCTTCTGTTTTGGTGGGTCCATTTAGTGAGCGGCCATATTTAAATCAATTAGGGGACTTTGAGAAGGCAGGTGACCGGAGTCTTCTATGGCCTGGTTCTCATTACCACTAAAATCGAAATGCATAAGTCCACAAAGGTTGTGACCTTGTGACCAGTAATGACAATAGTTTCTGTGCATCTAACTGGGTATAGTCTTTCTGCATTTCTCATTGTGCAGTTGGAGATTAGACCCAGTTGGTACACTCCACGCACACTTTCATGAAATTTCGCTTAAATGGCCTCTACGTTTTGGATCTATATTCCCGCGCACGCCTTACAAAGGACCGTGTCTTATAAAGACGCATATTAAGTGACACAATAATAAAATATTTTTATTACGTATATGTTGTAATAATAACTTAAAACCAATCTTAATATATATATTTCTTGTGTGCGTGTGTATGTGACTGAACTCCTCCTAAACGACTGGACCAATTTTGATGAAATTTTTTGTGTGTATTCCAGGGGGCTTGAGGATGGTTTAGATTCACAATACGGTCATATAGATATTGTTTTTCAGCTAAATTATTTATTTAAAAACATTTGAGACAACGTGAGACAACGTGACATTTGAGACATTTGACATTTGAGACATTTGACAGGACAACGTCTGTTGGGCCAGCTAGTTGTTATATAAAAGTATATAACATAAAGTTATATACTTTTATATAACGCATTAACAATGGAGTGTCCTATCGTTAAAAAAACGTAGATCATCATAATATTGTGTAAATAAACTATACAAATCTCTGTGTAATAAACGAGAGAGAAATTTGTTAGATCCTATAGATTTGTTCATAATAAATAAATAATAATAAATATTTGTTACACTTACACCAATTAGCCTTTTTTTTTTTGTTCCCCTGAGGAAAATGCATTAAATTGCATACCCCGGCTGTGGCGAGCCGGCGGTTATGTGGGGCTCTCCTCCCCAGAAGGGGGAGGCCTACCCACTAAAAACCTCAGGGTAGACCTTCCTCAGGCATGTAGGGAGCTCCCGGGAACATCAAGCTCCTTCCGGGAACCCCCAGCCTCCGCTCCCCCGTCGACACAGGGGAGCCCTCCTCGGGGGAGGCTTACTACCTCCCCCGGTCTCCTCCACCGACGACGCCCCCCGGCCACGGAAGGGGCGTGGTCGCCGTAGCGGTCGCGACTTCCTCGCGCCCGCCGGCGACCCGCGGACACCAATTAGCCTAGCCCAAGGTAAGCTCTGTAAGGCTTGTGCTATGGGATCTAGGGCAACGGATAGACATACATATATTAAACATATATAAATATTTTTTATTGAAATATATATCAACAACTATGACTAAGGTACAAATGCTGGCATTCATCACACAAACATCTGCCCCCACCGGGATTCGAACCCGAGACCTCAGAGATGGCGACACCTTGAAACCGGTGTACTATCCACTCGACTATGGAGGTCGTCAAATAATGTTATAACCTTTTGTGAATAAATGCAAACATTACAGAAAATTGTTAGGAATACTCACAAACCCCCAACCAGTCAGATAGGCCGCTCTGAAAGCATACAGCTGCTGAATTTCAGGCTCGGGATGGTTCACCAAATCAAGGCTAGTCGCGAAGAGACCCACGTACGCGTGGTGGCTCAGACAGAGCGCGTGGAACACCGTCTTCCAATACAGCTTAGCGTCGCTTCTATCGAAAACTTTCTCATTCTCGGTGATCAGAAAACACAGGATATTGTAGAATATATTCGTGTCTTTCCACGGAGACGGCACGTCCATTTTTCCGGACTCAAACGTAACCACCACACAACGTGGTACGTTTTCCTTACCAAGCTTAAATTAAAATTTTAATTGCATTATCTTAATTATTGTTTGTAAATATAAAATACACTAATATGTCGGCATAGCACAATGTTTGTATTATGTACGATAATAGTGGAAAGACTGATAAATACTTAGGAGTACTCTTAGGTGAATTATAGGTGTTGCCATTTTAATGTTGAATTCTACCAAAATCCGACCACGAATTTCCATTTCATTAAACAAACCTTTTTTATATATTTTGTGGTTATAAATATAAATAGATATAATATGATAAAATGTACAAATCTTCATATTCATCTGTCATAAAAGATAAATCCTGAAAGACGTAAATAAAGTCGGCACAAAAAAAAGAACATAAAAATCCATATATAGTTGAAATCAAAATCAAAGTAAGTAAATCTTTATTCAGTATAGTCGTTTACTTATTGTCTAAGAGATGAAAAGATGTCAATTTTTTTTTTTTTTTTAATTCATTTATTCAATACTAATAAAATACATTTCTATCTTAACTTACACTTCACTGATAAAACTCCCAATGAAGTTTATGCTCAGGAAGCGTCGCTCAGCAATTCTGCTTACACCTAATCTAATTAACCTTAATTTACTACTTAAATAAGTACTCACCTATTTTTTATGAAGTGAGATTTAAGCATTTTTTTATATTTAAGTGAACCCATTAAATTATTTAAATCTTCAATAGACAACTCGTTTAGAAATTCCGGTAACAGGTATTGTACTGTTCTTTTACCGTAGTAGTTATTTCGTTTAGACAACACAAATGTGGGTAGATATGAGATATTCCGGAGATTTCCTGGACGAGTTGTCTTTGTTAATGATTTAATGTAGTTATAATTTTGACTTATTACTTCCATTTTTACCATATTACCATATATAAATTGTAAGGTTATGATCAGAAACGAATATTTGGAGCAAGTGTTGCAGCGGTTTGTGTATCTGGGATCGAACATTACAAGTAGGAGTTTTTTTTTTTTACTTTTGGCAGTGGAGTCGTGAAGCGGATCCCGCCATGTGCCCAGAGAACACCGAGGGGTTTTAGTGGGTAGGCCGGTCCTCTCAGACCGGAGAACCCCACACACGGCCGCGTCTCGCTAGCGTGGCGTTATGATGCATAAGGAGCATTTCCCCTAGCAAAAAAAAGTAGGAGTTTTTTTTTACTTACAGCCAAAATTTATTATTAAAATATTTGATACAAACAACTAAAATTAAAAAAACAATAAACAATAAAAGCTTGGCCAAGATTCCGTGGCTCTGAGTGTATTGTGTAGGTTTCTGCACATGCAAAAGTGATAAAAATAATGTAATGTAATTTTATTAAGTAAAATCAAATGTTTCTAATCCGTACTAGTATTATTGTTATTCCTTCACATAATAACGACTTAATGGATTTTAGTAAAGGAGATGTCCCATATTGGTTTATAGTAACTAACTCTAACTAATTTGATATATTTGAATAGAAGGCTCTAAAAGAAAGTGATCGCCGTAAGTCATGTTAGTCAAAGTCAAAGTCAAAATAATTTATTCAATTTAAACCTTTACAGGTACTTATTGACGTCACAAGAATAATAATATTAATAAAACTACAATAAATTTAAAATAGAAAAGACAATAAATTATTAATTAATTCCTTAATCGCACTTGTACATGCGTCCATCTTCCAAATCAAGTTTTAGAATATTAGATACACAACATTAAAATTATAATTTCTATGAGCTATCCCATGAGGAGCAGTTAAGAGTCACATCCAAACTGATTTATCATTTAAATAATCTTTAACAGTGTAGTACCCCTTTTTAAGAAGACTATTTTTAATGCGAGTCTTAAACTTATTTATCGGTAATTCTATAATACTCTTTGGTAATTTGTTGTAGTATTGTATACTTTGCCCTACAAATGATGCAGTAATTTTTCGTAGCCTAGTTTGTGGTACAACAAGTTTGTCTTTGTTACGTGTGTTTAGCTTATGTATATCATTGATGTTCAGTATATGTATTGTTCGTTATATGTAGTCAGTATATGTAGTCTTAGTGTTCAGTATATGTAGTCTTCGTTTAGTATATGTATTGATGTGTTATTTTCAAGACCCCCGATTTTTAATAATTCGTATTCTAGTATAATAAAAAATGAAATATCTTTAATGCAATAATTACACATTGCTTACAAAAATTATCAACAAGCCTTTTAAAAATCTAAATACATACATAATTGCTTTAATGAACCGAATATTTCTAATTTTGAGAAGTTTTTAACTAACAAAATATAGGGACTGCTATGTTACTTAATGTATGTTATCTAGCGCCAGAAAAATATATTAATAAAAAATCAACTGACAAGTCAGGCACCTGCTGTCAATGTCATAGTTTTGATTTTATGATTATGATCAGACCGAGTAAATGTATTCTATGATTCAACTCAACGGAAAATATCAAACATAGAGTAAGATACCGGTAGTCACAGATTAATAAAAACATCATTAAGGTATTGCCATAATGAAATATTTCTTATAAACATGTTTTATTTATTTAAAAATAATTGGGGGTGGTAAAAATATTTCTTTTATTTGTATCATACTTCATATTTTTTCGGCTTTCAATTTAATGTAGTTTGGTGTTTGTTAGTTAACGCTGATCACAAAAAACCAACCTCCTTGTAATAAGAGGACATCTCCTTTTACAATAATATATTTGACGACGGCGGCAAGTAGTTAATGCTTTCCTCTCTTGATACTGGTTTCATGGCGTCGTCCTCAGGCTAACAGGCTACCCTCGTTCGTTGCTAGTCACAGAAGTGATACCAATGCTCGTGTAACTTCCCAACACGATTCCGCACGCGTTCAGTCACTCATTTGACTAAGCTCGTTTTCAATCATGTAACGTCCCGGTGTTCAATCACATCCGGTACAATGATAATCAAATTAAATCCTATTAAATATAGTTACAATAAAACGTCGACATATTTTATTCATCAGAATAACACATAGGCTACAAATCAAAGCTATAATAGTAAAAGACTGTGTGAAAAAACTCAATGACCTGGGAGAAAAGAACAAGATCACTCTCAAATGGGTGCCAGGTCATTCTGGAATAACCGGCAATGAGACGGCCGATGAACTAGCCAGGGCTGGGGCTCAAGGAATACAGTTCGGCCCAGAGCCTATCTGTGGTATCTCAAAGAACCAGGCCATGCAATACCTAAAAACTCGCCTTCTTAACGAGGCGAAAGCAGACTGGCACAGTACGTCCGGGATGACACACTCAAAAGCACTAATCGAACCATACTCTCGCAAACGCACTGACTAGCTATTAAAGCTTAACAGGAGTAACTTGAGCGTGATGGTTAGGGCTTTGACCGGTCACTGCAAGTTGAATAGACACCTTTACAACATGAAACTAGAGGACACTGACACATGCAGAGTCTGCGAACAAGAGCGTGAAACACCAATTCACCTCTTGTGCTACTGTGAACCGCTGATTCACAAAAGAAACAGACACCTGGGGAAACACATCCTCGACCCAGATGAAATAAAAACAATCCGAACTGGGAACATCCTATCTTTCTTGGTCAGTGCCCAGTTAAGGGAGCTACTGTAGGGCCTACATAGAACCTACATAGGAGGCTGGTCACAATAGATCTTAATAGGTCGCAGTGATGCATATCAGCCCTGACTTACACACGAAATAGAAAATAGGCTACAAATTGTAAATATATCGTGTGAATTGACCAAATCATGACAAGTGTCCAGCGCAGAAGAAATCGCGGGCACAAGCTAGTTACAACATAAATGTGTCGCCATAAAAATCTGTAGGTAGTGTGTTTCCAAATGATAATTGAAAGATTGAACTGCGGGTGTCTCAAGAACAGAAACCGGGAATCCATTTTAATTATATTAATAAAACTTTACTATAATATAGCTTATACATCAAAGTAACACAGGCTACAATTTAGAAAGATTTACTCCATATAAGCTCCATATAAGCTACTCGAAATACCAATCCTGCGCAGACAAACTAATAACTAGAGATCGGATAATCGGATGCATATTTACCTAAAGTTAGTTTAAGACAAAGTATGGAAACGGCTTTTTATTGTTTTGTTAAATAAAATTATTCACCATTTCTGTTTTTTTATTGAATTATTTTATTGATTCATTGTTTTAGTCAAACTATCTCACTACTTTCGTATAACACTCTTCATGTAATAAATCGTACATTCATAAATCGCACGGGGAACTGAAACTAAACTTCATGTAAATACGTATGCATAGTTGTATAAATGAACCCGGAGTCTCGGTCTTTTGAAAATAAATACCACGTGCTAATTTAGTAATTTTCAAACAATATCACTACGTTAAATTTGCAGTCCCGTATTTTCCCGGGATTTTTATTTAACGAAATGTATTTTAAAAAGCCGCTTCCATAATTTGTGAGCCAAAAATTAACTTTACGTAAATATGCATCTGATTATCCGATCTCTACTAATAACCTATAAAAAATCCCATAAGAAGGGGTAACTTTTTTCATATTACAGCCCTGTTTATTATCAGTTCAATGCCTAGTGTCAGAAGCGACATTACTTAATGCATTATCTGAAGCACGCATGCAGATATAATGATCATTAATTGCGTATCAGATGATGCTGGATGATGTCTGATGAGACGTTATAATAATCTATACTTTTTATAATTTATGTGTAGAAATATATTTCTAAAATAACTATCAGGGATCGATACTAATGCCAAAAATTCAATCAGTAAAATTTTTGTCTGTCTGTCGGTATAACCGTTACAGAAACGGTAAAACTACTTGACGGATTTTAACGAAACTTGGTAAAATTATTTTGCATACTCCTAAGCTGGTTATAGTTTACTTTTCATCACGCTACAATCAATAGGAGCAGAGCAGTGAAGGGAAGTGTTGAGAAAACGGGAGAAATTACTCCATTTTTACAAGCTTTTATTTAGTTTCACCTGTCCCGTTGTCTGTCGTTCTGTAATCAAATCTTGCAACTTAAATTTGATCCACTTCCCGGTTTCCGATTGAGCTGAAATTTGGTATACACGTTTAGTTCGGATGACAATGCATGATTAACTGTGTGACGTCATTCTAAATCCAACATGGCGGCGTATCCAATATGGCGGACCAATTATTTTTAATGCACTCCTACAATATGGGTATCAAATAAAAGGGCTTGCCAAGAATAACTAGAACAAAATAATGTTACGTCACTCTTAATCCAATACGGCGGAACACCAAAAATGGCGGATAATTTTCTTTTATTGGTTCCTACAATATGGGTATCAAATGAAAGGGCTTATTCTCAGCAAGCCTGTAGAGGTAGGTACTAAAAAGCTAAAAATAAAATTAAAGAAAATAAAACCTTTTTAAAAACAAGCTTTTATTATTTGTTTATAAAATGAACTAAAAAGTTAAAAATAAAATGAACTAAAAAGTTAAAAATAAATTATTAACACTAAAACTTTTCACCACACATAATTATTCAATCTCGTCCCCCCTCTTTATCATAGTCCCCATTTATAAATAAAAGCGTGTTACATTGTGATAGCTTGAGGAAAATGTTATGTTGTATTAAATGTAGCACGCTTTTATTTATAAATGGGGACTATGATAAAGAGGGGGGACGAGATTGAATAATTATGTATGGTGAAAAGCTTTAGTGTTAATAATTTATTTTAAACTTTTTAGTTCATTTTTTTAAGCTTCTGTCGTGTGTGCAACCTCAAAGCTACAAAGAAATCATGTATGACGGAAATGTTCTCCTTAAAATTATATAAAAAATATCCCACGACAGCATATGTCTATCTTTTATGGTTGACTCACAATAGCACGTGTAACTCCTGAAAGCTTAGCAATTTGAAGCTTTCTGATTATATGTGTCTGCTCTTACGTTTATACCAATCTCAATAATTAAGCAAGCTTCCTAAAATTATGATTCCACATGGACGAAGTCATGGGCATAGCTAGTATTATAATAAAATAGACCTTCAACCTATTGTCTGTTCTTGAGAAGCCTCACACACTGGAACATAAATGATCTCGTACAGTGCGGTTCCAGAAGAATTTCCTCCCGCATACACTTCGATTGTGGAATGAACTCCCAGCCGAGGTTTTCCCGGAGGGTTGCAGTATGGGGCTCTTCAAGAGAGGAGCAAATATAGGCTAAATGCCAATATTCTCATTAATCTATAATGCAATAAAAATAATATTTAGGGAGTACATAGCAGGTTCAGAAGAGCTGCCTAAGGTGGTTCGGCCAGAGGTGACCACTAGACCACATGACGAGATCAGTACTGGACATAAGAACCCAACCCAGAGGACGCGGTAGACCCCGCCTTACATGGATGTCCGTTATCAACAGATACCTGAAAAATGGAGAACACCCCAAACCCAAGACAGATCATCCTGGCGAAGATTGACTAGAAGGGCCGACCCCATGTAAATGGGAACAAGGCCAGGTAGAAGAAGGGAGTTCATGTTCACACATTGGAACCTAACCGTACAGTGCTGTTCCAGAGGAATTTCCTCCCGCATACACTTCAGTTGTGGAATAAGCTTCCTGCCGAGGGTTTCCCGAAGTATGGCGTTCTACAAAACGAGAGTAAATATGTTTTTAAAGGGTCGGCAACGCGCGAATGACACCTCTGATGTTGCACTTGTCCGTAGGCTACGGTAACAGTTTACCATCGGGCGGGCCGTAGGCCTGTTTTTCACCATCATGCTATACAATAAATGGTAATAAATGGAATAAGGTTATGGCTCATAATATTGTGTTGTTCTGTGACTATAACAACAATGTGTTGAATGAAGGTCTAAACCTAAGATGCGTATTACAGAACGATTCTCAACCTCAAATCTCTGTTTGAGTACAGTTAGGAAGGGATGGCGCTATGTGGGCCCTATAGCACCATCCCTCTCTGTTTTCAATCTATAAACAGAGAGGTTTGTTTATGTGTTTTTCGAAAGTTTAATTAATAATAGATAATTACGTACTGCTTTGAATTTCAAGCTTCTTTTTCCTCAGGAGAGGAAGGCTGAGAATCCTCACAAGGAACACGAAACATGCCCAGGATACCCCTGCAATGGCAATTGTCACAGAGGTTATGTCGGACTCCACGCGGCCAGAGCGCTCTGACCACGTGACCTACCGACTAAATTCAGCCTAAGCCTAAGTTCTAAGAACCATATATGCAAATCATTGAGAAGGGCGATGCAGTGCAAACCCATAAAAGGGGCCAAAAGCGCTAGAAGAGGCGCGGAAAGCCAAAGTGGCGCCGGCTTTATCATGAGGGAACCTAGTCATGGCGATGCTAAAGGCTGCCGAACTAAGGGATCATAGACGGTTTGAAATTTCAAGCCTTCAGCATGTTATCCGCACTAATAGCGTATATGCACCTATTAGCGCTACTCGGACCATCAGTGGAATGCTTGCTGTGTTCTGGGCAACTCTTATCTCTCAACATCCTCCTAAGATGCGAACTGAGCTACAACGCCGAATTTATCCAAGAAATGAATGCCCGAAGAAGACGCCCGAATTTACGTAGATACAGCGTGCAGCTAGCCATATACATAAGTTATATGATACCACAAAAGGCCCTGGGGAAAAGGGGAAAAAAGGGGAAATGCCCCGCACAATGTCGTCGATGCTAAACTTTTCGGCTTTCGCAGGCAATTACCACCATCCTCTGGCCTGTGTTAGATGCAAGTATACAGGGCCAATAAATACCTGAGACCCATTTAAGCGCACCGAGCCGCCAACGAACGCAAACTTCAGAAGAACGTACACAGACAAAATCCAAGGGACCTGTTTTCTGTAAGAAGCCACGAAACAAGAAGGCGGACCGCCATGCTGCTCAAATACCCACGATTATCATTATCAAGGAAACAAAAGCCAACGTACCGTTGCTGATGGCTGCAGTTAATGATGAAGGAACAACAACCCAACAGGAAGAAAAACCAAGGCCATTCAAAAACTCAAGGTATGGAAGAACTAAAATCTAGCTGGTTTAAATACGGTTACAATCAAAGACCACCACTGGGCACCGGGCTAGTAGCAAATAAAAGTCATATAATTTACAATAAAAAAAAACGTTTAATTCACTTAATAATCAGTTAAATCGATATCACCATTTGGAATAAAACTAGCATAATTTCACCTTTTTCTCTTAGGACCTGATTATTTTAATTCATAATTAATACTACAAATAATTATAAAATTCTAACTAGATATCACCATTTCATTTAAAATTACACTATAAAGACTCCAAAATATTCGATTACAGTAAAAATGGAATTGCAGAATGCAAAGAGAAAACAAAGTTTTTTTTTTTTAAATTACTCCAAAATACACAATTGCAATGTGAATCCTTGCCAAGTACACTTTACATGAAGAAGTAGCAACTAACATGGAAAAGGCGGCATTGGTTTATCTTAAACGTGTTCATAGTCTCATTATGAAATACAAGTCCAGGGGAAATACTGCAAATATTGAAAGTATTTTTGTGTCACAACAAAAAACATATCGATCTATAAGTGTGACTACTGTGAAACTTAAATTGTGCTCTTATATAGGTATATAATAATTATAACACGAAATTCCAAATATATAATTTAAACACAAGAAATATTATAAACTAGCGGACCCGACAGACTTCGTCCTGTCAAAAAGATTTGTACAGTGGCAGTTTTTTGTTCCTAATTATTCTATAGATAATGTCGCATAGCCAACCAAATCGCAAAAAAAAAGTCTAAATGGCCTATTACATTTTGTGGCTATTCAATTTTGGAACGTGACATTAAATCCTCCAACGATGTATTCTATGCTCCAATGCACGCACGCACACTGTTTTGATAGATATGATTGAATTTCAACTATATGTAGCGTTAATAAAGCTCAAATTGACTCTTTGATGTTAGGAACACACCTTCATTGCTTAGACAACAGTGAGTGCTTGCAATATGAACTTTATACAATAACAATAAAGCTCAATTCGACTGTACGTTTTAGTTAGAAAACGTTTGCATGGGAAAATAAAAGGGCAGTTTTTAGGGTAGTTCCGATAATTATTCGAATTTTCCTCATTGTAAAAACCCTCCTTGAACTTCAACGAACATTAACAAAAAAGAATTGGCCAAATTGGTCTAGGCGTTGTTGAGTTATGAGCTTATAGCACATTTTGCGATTCATTTTTATATATAAGATAGCTA
This sequence comes from Scirpophaga incertulas, assembly GCA_036419045.1. Classification (NCBI taxonomy): domain Eukaryota; kingdom Metazoa; phylum Arthropoda; class Insecta; order Lepidoptera; family Crambidae; genus Scirpophaga; species Scirpophaga incertulas. The sequence continues at coordinate 24,108,597 of CM071636.1, forward strand.
TTATTATTATTTCTTTTTTATATAAAATTTATAATTATTAAGATTGACGGCACACTGCCGTATCTATTAAGATTTCTTAGACAAATTAAGGTTGTCTGGAAGAAATCGCTTTCAGCGATAAGACCGCCTTTGCTCACATTATTTTTAAGTTAACTACTAAGTAAGAATATATCCTGTATGTGTGTGCAATAAAGAATGTATCTATCTATCTATCTAAGATATTATAAAAACTTGCCTTGATATCTGAACCATCAAAAACCTATAGGTTCGTTTCAGGGAAAATGTATTGGTTACAAAATAATAATGTTAAAAATTACGCCAAACATTGAAACACTACTATAAAAGGGATATCAACAAGTCAATGATATCATAAATTACAAAATTTGTTGAATATTATAACATTACTGTTAATTAACTATTAACAAATTGTTAAAGTATTAGGTTGTAGGAAAAGTTGTAAATAATTTAGGAACAAAAATGTTTTGTATTAATTTTCTTATTAAAGTTTAGTTTTAATTTACAATATAATCGCCGTCAGAACTAATGACAGTGCTCCATCTATTAGGAAGTTCGCTGATACCTCTGGCCCAAAACTCTGGAAGTTTAGAATCAAAAAACTTAGTCACTTCTGTTTTCAGATTATTCAAATCATTGATTTTTTTACTTATAAAATGTTTTAATGCTTGAATACGTGATAAACTGAAGGTGCCAAGTCTGGTGAATAAGGAAGATGTGGTACGGATTCCCAACCGAGTTCCTCTATTTTTATTTGAGTCTTTAGGCGATGTGTGGTCGTGCGTTGCCTTGGAGGATTTATTGATTCTCCATAACTACGGAAAAAACGCACTAGGCTATAGGCCTCGTATGAAAGCACTGAGAGAGTTCTAGATTGTTACTGTATGTTTTGGGATTTCAAGATTGCTCTAGGAAAGAAAAGAATCTTCGAATTTTTATTCGACGAACTTTTCCTACAACCTAATATTTAGTTAAAATTATTATTGCAGCATGATGTGATCTGAGATTTATCTAATCTTATAATTGAAGCAGGGTTTAAAAGTTATTGCTATAAGACCAGCCTCTAATGCACGCATTTGTAACAAATTTTGGGAGAGATATAAATTGACCTTATGCTCTTATTGGCTATTATCAGTATATAATCTCCCAATTGGATTTTGTGAATCAAAGCAGTGAAGCAAAGCATCTTAGTCAGTTAACATTGATTATATATTCTGAATTGAAAAAAAACTTATTTGTAATATTACAACATTTACTGTAAATTATTTAAGTAAGCAATAAAACAACAATTTCGTAATTTGATTGTGCAAAAATAATTTGTGAAAAAATCATCAATAAACAGAATTTTTTATACAAAGATATGTTTGACTGAAATAATTTGAGTAAACAAAGCTGATAATTACTCTTACAATCAAACAGTTACATTTGGAATGACTTCTAACCAATAGCCTGTTTAAATTAAAAAAGAATAGAAAAAAGGCACAATATCCAATTAATAATAATACAATCATTTAATCACCAAAGCATTCTTCAAGAAAAGACATTGCTGTAAATTTGGATTTCAAAAATTTTACGTAGGGATCTAAAAAGAAATCAGCTTAACATTAAGAATTCCATATTATTAATTTAACTTTGAAATATTTTTTTCCACGCACTCTCGATTCGTAAATCAAATAGCTGCACCCAATCGCAAATATTTGATGTTTTCTCTGTTCCTTAAATCTTGCCATTCATTTTAATCATAGTCTTTTACTTACAATTTCTCATATCTAGGGACTCAATTCATTTTATTCCCAAATCACAAATTTTAAAATCTATTTTATTTAATAGTCTTTTAATACCGTAACTGAAATCCTGCCCTAATATTTCTTCGACATCTCTTGCGAATCAAAGTTATGCCTTCCATTTTACTAAACACAATAATCTAGACAATTATGTACTGTAACCATAATTTTATCCAAAAAATTCCTGTGTAACCTATAACCGAGAATTCTCAACACCATCTCTCTCGTTATTCAAATTCCAGTTATCGATCACAAAATTGTCTTTGGTAAATTCCGACTTATTCTCTAACACACTCTTCGCGAAATCTGTTCCATTCGACTTGCTTCCTGAATTATCAGTTTCCGTACATTCATTTTCTGTTCTCTTCTCATCTTCGGAACCATGGATCAGTCTATTGATGGGGAAATGGATGAAGTAAAAAAAATAGCTGGAAAACCAGATAAGGATCTGGTACAGGCACACTTGCCACCAAGTCATAATACCGAAAATGTTGTACAGCCAACGGTTGGTCGCGAAGTAGATGGAATAATATCTGAAACAAAAATAGCAAAATATGTAATTTGTTTAAAGAATAAGAGAGCTGTTAATCAAAATCTTAATCTAAAATTTATTCTTCAAATTTTTTCTCGCTGTATTTTTACAGAGTCGTCGTCGTAATTAGAAGGTAGAAGAATAAATAGTCTAAACCCAACTTCCTTTACAACTTTAAACTGGTTCTTTCTAGTATAAGATCTGTGAACCAATGGCCGCAGACTTGTGAACCAATGGCGTAGCATCTATGAAGTGCAACGTTGATTATAAAAATCCCATTTGAAGAAAACATTTTTGATTTTGAATGACGAGTGTCGGTCACTCGTCATTAGTAGTGATTGACTGAGTAGAAACATATACTCAGATACTTGTACAGGCTTTGCAAATCTTACTTGAATCATACTACGTCTGTACCTACTTTCCAGATGAACAAGATACCTTAAATAAATTATCTGGATTAGAAAATGTAAAAACTTTTAAATTAAGTATTTGAAATACCAGATGCAAATAACTTATTGGAATGGTACCCGAAAAACTAGATAAGCAATACGTATCTTTTGAATACTTGTTAATGACAAAATACTTTTGTAGAAAAACAACATACCTATATTTTATTGAATGTTTATTTTTTTACGTTTACGTTGATCGCGCAAACATACACAACATAATAATATATTTGTAATGAGATGACATATCACTAATTCGAATTTGCCTCGATTTTTTACCATGAGTTGGTAGGTATATAACCTTTTTGATTGGAACAAATACACAATCTTCTTTGTTTCAATGAGTGTTTCTTTGTTTCAAAAAAGTGTCAAAAACGATCTTCTTTGTTTTTTTTGTTATTAAATTAAAATTTAAAGATCTAAATTAACAAGGCACATAAGATACTAAACTATTTAAAACAAAATTAAATTTAATTTAATAACTAGGTTTATGCTATTAAAACACGGTGTACTATAATTACTTTTATTTGGAATTATCCACACTTATAATTCGTCACTTATATATATTTAGGTTATCACAAGAGGCACCAAACAACGGAATGCCCACATGGTCGCCTGCATTTATCATTACACCTCGGTTACTCTCAAGTGATAGTCAGTTTAATACTTTCTAGTTTCTAAAACATTTACAGATATAGGACATAATTATCTATATTATCTTAAATTGTGATTAGTATTTTATTTTATGTAAATACATTATAAAGTACGATATTACAAATATCAGTTTAATTGAAACATTATGAGTAACTTCCTATAAAAACTAGATACTGATTTTATGGCTTGGCTACTAGCACTTTCGAGCCACAACCAAACACTGATTGAGAACACTTTTACAGATTAGTTATATACTAAATAACTGATTATCTACGCGTATAATTATACATATCTAATAAATTGTATATGTTTCAGATAAATGTACTTATATTATAACTTATACTTCGCTCTGCGTACTTACACGACAGCATATCCAAACGCGACGACAGAATTCAAAGTGAGCTCTAGCTTCTTATTCGTGGGTTGTCTTCTAGCAGTGAGCAGTGTTTCCACGGCGATGATGACGGTGATGTTGGTGTGCACACAATGGTTGAACCACCAGGGAACGATGGAATCGTACACCGCCGGAAATACCAGCTCCCGGTCCACCCAGAAGATGCACCAGAACATGCTTGTGACGAACTGGAAACAATTACATGTATGCTTTTACTGAAAGGAAATCAGTACATATGTATTTTAATATACAAAGTAATTTAATGACATAAACTAATTATGAATTCCTTTTATCAATATTAAAAAGAAAAAAACAATAAACATTTTTTTTGTATAGCACACAGGAACAGAGCTGCACACTTGATTCGTACGAATTGTAGTATCCTCGTGCTTAGCTTATAACTTTTTAGTGTTAATAACAATTTTTTGTTCACCCATCATGATGATGACAAATGATAACGAACATTGCTAAACATAAACGCAATTTTACTATAATCTTGACAATGTTAAGCGCTAGAGTCTCTTGAGAAGAATAATCCCAGAAAGTTGTTTTTTCCCTCAGGAGTGAGAGGCTAAGCACGAGACGTGCCCAGGATACCACCGCAACGGCAAGTGTCACGGCTATTACGTCGGACTCCACGCCGGCCAGGAGACTTATTTTTGAATTACGAATGCGACTTCGAAATCACCGATGTGACTAATAATCACCGATTTTCAATAATTCTTATTTTTGAATATCACTGATGTGACTACCTTAGTCACAGGTGTGATTTCATTACGAGTGCCCTCACCCACTCGTAATCAAGTCGTACTTGTGGAAATGTTATCTGTGTTTTGTTTGATTTTTCAGTCTATGTATACAATATAATATATATATATGAATGTAGCTGTGTGTATATATATATATATATATATATATATATATATATTATATATATATATATATATATATATATATATATATATATATATATATGTATATATATTTAATAACCATAATGGTTTAGCCGGCAATAACCGGCAGCGACTACATTCTGCGTGGAACCGAACTCTTACATTTATGTGTGTACTTTATCTATGTTGGCAGCTCTGCGATCGACTTTCAAAAATTGGATATTGTGACCTCAAAGTCACCGCTGACTATTTAGTCAGCGGTAATTTCGAAATCGCATTCGTAATTCAAAAATAGGTCTCCAGAGCGGTCTGTCCAACGTGATCTACCGACTACACTCAGCCTTAGCCATAAGGGTCTTTTCTTTGTTATCGCTGAGGAAAATGCATTGAATTGCATACCTTGCACCCCGGAAAAGGCGCAGAATTATGTGAGGATCTCCTCCTCAGAAGGACCCACTAAAATTCTCAGCGATGCCTCTCCACAGGCGCCTGCCGCGAGCGCTCGATCGACGGCGCGTCCAACATCGCTGTCAGACGCACCCAGGAGAACTGCCCGCGGCCTGACAGGGTCGAGGAACCCGTAAGGACATTACCACGACTAGCTATAAGAGTCCTACGGCTTCAATGGAAGAGGACCCCGAAGGTACAGAAGTCTATTTATAGGTTCGCAGTCAATACAATTCACATTTATTTCTAGAAGTTGATTTTAAATGATTATGACAACCAACCAGTTATTGTAAATACCTACAATTATAATTTAAAAACAATTTTGAAATATACGCTATGGATATCGTTTGCAAACGAATGTAAACTCATTGTAGCTATACAGGTCTGCGACCAAGCCACGGATACTCTTACTAAAATAACATGAAAAAGGTCACTCACCAGTGTATAAGGCACAACCATCGCGTTGAAGATGACATTCCTCCAATAACATAGTTTCTTTGCAACCGAGGAGTCCTGCTTATCCGCCCACTCCAAGATATCATACAAAAGCGCGAGCACAGCGAAGATTCCTTGAAATACCTGAAACAACGGATATTCTCATTAACAAGTGGATGGGATAACGTAGAAAACGCCACGAATTTTCTAAGAAGATTCCTTGGCATGTTCTTGATCAAATAAAAACAGAACAACAGTAGAATGATGTTGGGAAGACACAAAGGCCGCTTGGAGTAGATATTATTTTTACAGCACTGTCACAGAAATAGAATAAGATAACCTAGATTAAACATGTTGTACATCTTATGGACTATGGAAATTCTACTCCTTTACCGTTCGTGCTGCTAGATTGTGGAAGGAGCTGCCAGCCAGTATTCAAGATTGTCACTCCAGCGCAATCTAAAGGAACACTACCTATGTAGTTTGTCTTATGGCCGTTTTCACCAACTTTTTCTTAGCTTAGGCGACTCCTAAGAGATATGCTGTCTCACTCTTCTCAGTTAATATAAAAAGTGACAGCATGTCACTTAGGAGTCACCTAAGCTAAGACAAGGTTGGTGAAAACGGCCATTAGACTACTTTTTGCACGTATGTATATTTCTGTGTATGTATGTATATTTATATATTTATGATTATGTGTGGGTGTATCAAATTAATTAATCATATCTATTTAATAATGTATGTATTGAAGTAGTATAAATATGACACTTCTTTATTTATATTTTAAAAACAATTATATATAAAAACTATGTCGCAAATTTTTCTTTTAAAATATCACAAAACCATCTAAGGTTGGCTGGAGGAAATCTCTCTGAGGGATAAGTCCGCTTTTGGACCTACAGTCTCTCTCTTTGGACTTACAGTCGAAACTAGCGTATCCATTCGGAACCTGTCACCTCTTGCTCAGTTACAAAAAAAAAGTAGATAATGACAAGGCAGCATGGTCCCAAGAACTTAGCCTTAAAAACAAAAAAAAAATAGATAGATAGAATTCTCTTCTCGATTGCTGTCACTAAATCGTCATTCACACCGCACATTCCCCTTATCACACACTATTTAGAAATTTATCCTTCATCGTCTCTCCAGCCATTTCTCTCAAAGCTCTCATAAGCTCTGCATTATTCCAGGGTTTATCTTTGTTTTGCCGCACTCAGTATTCCTCCTATTCATTGCATCCATTGTTAATGAACAATTAATAGCTAACACAGTTCGGTGTTTCCGAAAACCAGCACCTACGACGCCTGCGTGGGGCAATTTTTTTTTTCCCTCAGGAGAGAGAGGCTGAGCTGGAAAACGTCTTTGACGGCTAATAGTCTGACTGAGGGCCCATCGAGAGCCGAGGGCCGGACGAAACCCCCTTGTTCTTTAAGAGAGGGTGGTTATCGTCCAGGGGGCCCATTTTGGGTCGGTGGATAGACGGTATCCGGCGACCACCCTCGTGGTGGCCTGGAGTGGGCGCTTGTCGCCATACGCCGATGGGGTCGTGGTAGTGTCCGCAACGGTTCCCATGGCCTCGTCAAGGCGCGATGCAGCTCTCCTTCGGGATGACGCGCTCGCGCTCAAGCGTAGTGAGGGAGATCGCTGAGATTTTTAGTGGGTAGGCTTTCCCCTTATGTGAAGGAGAGCCCCATATAATTCTCGGGGTATGAAATTCAATGCATTGTCCTTAGCGGACCAAAAATAATAAAAGTATACCACCGCAACGCCAAGTGTCACGATAATTACGTCGGACTCCACGCCGGCCAGAGCGGTCGGACCACATGACCTTAAGACCTTAGGGCATGAATGGAACGTGGGGATACTTGTGCGGCTACGACCGACCGCCCTATTTTTTACAAGCTTTAATTTACTTTCACCTGTCCCGTTGTCTGTCGTTCTGTAATCAAATCTTGCAACTTAAATTTGATCCACTTCCCGGTTTCCGATTGAGCTGAAATTTGGTATACACGTTTACAGTCGGGTCAATTTAATAGGCCACATTTGACATTTGTTCATAGTGAGGTGACCTGCTTAAACACTCCGATTATGGTGAAAAAATCGATATTTACTTCAAACATATGTGAATCGAATACAGTTATTATGGAAAAGTACTTTTTTTATAAGATCCCTATCTTATAAAAAAGTACTTTTCCACAATAACTGTAATAGGCAAACGTGCAAATGGATGACTTGATGGTAAGTGATTATCGCTGCCCGCAACAACAGATGTGTTGGCGGCCTTTTAAATGTGAATACGCTCTTTTTTATAGGTACTGTCTTAATATATTTTACGAGTTTAATTGCCTTAAAATTTTTTAATACCAATTATTTCTCTGTTAAAGAAGTTATTATTGTTTTTTTATTATAAAACAAAAGAATAACATGTTTTATTTTAATAAAAATTTGACTCAAAAAAATTCAAAATCAAAATCAAAATAATCTTTATTCAACATAGACCTTTACAGGCACTTATTGACGTCAACAGACAAAACAAAAAAACTAAGCTTAAAAAAAGAAAACAAAAACCTTGTCCGTACGTACGAATAAGGAAAAAAAAGAAAAAAATAAAAAAATTGACTCGACACCTGTTCGGAAATTGGGAGAGCCTTCTCGAGAAGAACAGGCAAGAAACTCTGAAGGTCTATTTTTTATCTCCTCTTTATAATGTTAATAATTACAATAATATAATACAATATAGTATAAGATACAATCATACCTAATACGATTACAGTCGTATGTATTTACATACAAAAATAATACAATAAACTAACTGACTGACTATTAATTCATGGTGAATAATGCCTCCGAATCACAAGTAATTATTGCATTCATTCGATTTATTGAGGGACATCACTTGCGTATAGACTTCACTGAACGCAACATTGTAACAACGGTCATTTGTGCATTTCCAAATTAAAAAAATATTGAATATTTTATGTCCGCCATTACAAGGTTAGTTGAGGAATTTTAATGAAATGTCAAATGTGGCCTATTAAATTGACCCGACTGTAGTTCGGATGACAATGCATGATTAACTGTGTGACGTCATTCTAAATCCAACATGGCGGCGTATCCAATATGGCGGACCAATTATTTTTAATGCACTCCTACAATATGGGTATCAAATAAAAGGGCTTGCCAAGAATAACTAGAAAAATAATGTGACGTCATTCTAAATCCAACATGGCGGCGTATCCAATATGGCGGACCAATTATTTTTAATGCACTCCTACAATATGGGTATCAAATAAAAGGGCTTGCCAAGAATAACTAGAAAAAATTAATGTGACGTCATTCTAAATGCAACATGGCGGCGTATCCAACATGGCGGACCAATTATTTTTAATGCACTCCTACAATATGGGTATCAAATAAAAGGGCTTGCCAAGAATAACTAGAAAAAAATTGAAGAAAAAAATACCTTTTTAATAACAAGCTTTTATTATTTTTAAACATAGAATGTTGAAGACAGAAAGTACACAATGACGCCGTGCATTATTAATTATCAAAACCGCGAGTGGCACACAAATAATAACAATAACATTTAAATTAAAACCTGTTTTCAGAAGATAAAACTAGCATATTGCCATGCCGACCTCCGCTATCGAGTGGTTGGTATACTGGTTTCAAATAAATAGAAAATAGAAATAGAATAAATAGAATGACTTATATTAATAGTAAGTCTCAGCTGACAAAAGATACATGATATTTCATTGTTTCCTCGAAAACAACCAGCGCTTTCGGTACGTTTTTATTTTGTAACTTTAGCCAAGACTATGGCAATTAATCCTTACATTGACAATGCTTTTTCTAAGCCAAATATTTTTTTATAATATTTTGAAAGAAGTTCCAGCTCTGAGGTCCCGGGTTCGAGTCCCGTTGGAGCAGATGTTTGCGTGATGAATGTGAGCATTTGTACCTTAGTCATGGCTGTTATAATATGTTTCTGAAAAATTTATAAAATATATGTATGTCTATCTGTTACCCTAGATCCCATAACACAAGCTTTACAGAACTTATTTTGAGCTAGGCTAATTGATGTGAGTGTAAGAAGTATTTATTTATTTATTTATAGAAAATAAACAAACAAAATAGATCGGACTGTCTCAAATCAAAGTCGAACACAACGATCAGTATGACAGTAGACACAGATTAAAAAGCACAACACGAAGATATACAAGTATTTAACAATTTAAAAAAGAACATAAGGAAAATCTGCGTGTTAAAAAGAACCGTGTCTCAGCATAATTATGCTTGTACATTAATCCGTTACACACATACACAATGATCAGAACGAAATAGAGTCAAAGTTCAGTTACCCGAAGCTATCACGTCACCAAGTATCGGACCACACCAGAGTCGTGAGATTACCACAATGCGATAACGGGGGGTTGGGTAACAACAGTGTAACTTTTATAAATCATTGATTAATTTATTTCATTAATTAGGTACATTACGATATTTGGCAATCGAGTGATTATCGCAGACCGAGACCTATTTTTGAATTACGAATGGGATTTCGAAATCACCGCTGACTAAATAGTCAGCGGTGACTTTGAGGTCACGGCTTCTATCTATCTATCTTAGGGGCCGGGGTGGCTACCGTGTGGTGCCAACGCACTTCGACCCATTATGGGTCTTTTGTGCTACCCCATTGGTTCCTACTCCTTAATGTCGTTAGACAGTTACTTGACCACCGTCAGTCCAATCAATCGTGCTCAAGAGCCTGATTATGTCCCTTGGTGGCATTACCCTAAAGTCGTTGGGTTTTGGATATCCAATCCCTATCAACCTTTGCCTACTTCAGGCCAGAGCATCGCAGTTGCACAATAGATGTGTCATGCTCTCCTCCTCGGTCTTGCAGGCCCTGCATAGAGTGGTCTCAGTGAGGCCCATCTTGTGCAGCATAGTTCTAGTACCAAAATGTCCTGTAAGGGCACCAAGCACCAGGCGGGTGTGGAGCCTACTTGAGCTCAGAAACGGAGAGGTCACGGCTTCCTAAACATCCAATTTTTGAAAGTCGATCGCAGAGCTGCCAACATGGATAAAGTACACACATAAATATAAGAGTTCGGTTCCACGCAGAATGTAGCCGCTGCCGATTATTGTCGGCTTAACCATTATGGTTATTATATATATAATATATGCTACATTCATATATATCTATGTATATATTATAGGTATATAAAGGTTATATTAATGTAAATAAACTTTTATATACCTATAATATATACATTCATATATATATATATATATAGACTGAAAAATCAAACAAAACACAGATAACATTTCCACAAGTATGACTTGATTACGAGTGGGTGAGGGCACTCGTAATGAAATCACACCTGTGACTAAGGTAGTCACATCAGTGATATTCAAAAATAAGAATTATTGAAAATCGGTGATTATTAGTCACATCGGTGATTTCGAAGTCGCATTCGTAATTCAAAAGGTCTCCATATCGCTCTCAGGCCACCTTTACTCAACGCCGTCCAAGTGTCGCTATTTTGCAACGTTAAATTGTTTTTATTCGATTAATAATTATCTGATATATATTTATAAATAGTAATAAAGTAGACTGACAATTCATAATAATAATAAATTATTTGATAGATAAGTGAGAATCATATATAATTATTAAGGATAATAATATAATCTGTTAATCTATGAAATGTGAAGACATTTATTTAAGCGGTACCCAAAGATATATTAACGATAATTTTTCATTTACTTATTTTTCTGTTATCTCATAACGAATCTATTCTGATTCTATTCGCCATTTTACAACATTAAATTCAAATATTTTTATTATCCAACACTGTAGTTAGACATGGTGTTTACGATCGATTGCTACATCTGAAGAAATATGCGACAAAAATAATATCCTAAACAAAGTATCAATTAAGTCACATATCGATTATCAATAAATATGAATTGGGTCAAACAATAACTTAGCTCCAATTAGACAGTTGTTCTAAATGACACGATCATTTCTTCTTTGTAATCTATTAAATTTTACCAATTCAATAATTAAACTGAACTATAATTCAGAACAATAACAGCCTTGTTTGGACGCCAATCACCCATTAAACTTAATTAGAGATAATGAATAAATGAAATTGTTACCAAGAATTTCAAGTTTCTGCGGTTTGATAAATGCATTTTATTGTTCGCTTATCACGGGTTCAAAGACCTGGTTGTTTGTAGAATACCTACGTGGGATACTTAGATACGATTTTATGGGATTTAATGACCAACAGGGTCTAATCTCTAGCCACCGGCAGACGCGACGTCTTTATAATAATAATAATAATAAAAAAAAAAAAAAAAAAAAAAAAAAAAAAAAAAAACCGCTGTCACGATTGGACGTAATTTTGAATCTTGTAATTAAAATATTAAATTTTTACAGATATGCCTACCATATAATATCAAAATTGTAAAATCAAATTGTTGTAATTTTATTCGGTACAAGTGTTTGAAATATTATTCATCATCAAAATTATGAAAATTGTACAACGAAAGAAAAATAGACTAATAACCATGGACAGTTCGGATTTGACACCGCCTGTCAATACAAGTAAACAACAGTGAAACATATAATGCGGACAAATTATTAATAAATACATATTTAAACATGATTACAAGATCAAAATCAGCCAAAGCGGAACAAAACGCACCACCTCCACCTGCGCCCATCCCTCCGTCGTCTCCAATAACACCTCTGAAGAACACATCGGAAGTTAGCAGCTCTTCGGACGATGTGAGTGGACCCAGGACACCGCCGCCACGACCACCTGCGCGACGAGGACGTCCCCCGCTGCCGGCACGCTTGGGTCCTCCGAGGCAAGCAGCCTCGCAACAGGCCCCCGCTACCGGTGGTGTAGTGCGTCGCATGCGATGGACTCAAGCAATAAATGAGAACTGCATGCGCGCCTATTATGGAGCTACAGAGAGAGGTACCTCATTGACTGCTTACCGTGCGAAAATGCTGATTTTGTTTCAGAGCCTTGAGCCGACCGTCACCGTATCGGCCCAACGACTATCAGATCAAGTGCGAGCGATACAACGATGCAAGTTGTTGGATCAATCGATACTTGATCGGCTTCGCTTGGAGACGCTTCCTACTACCGTCGCGCCTTCCTTGACACGAGATCCACCTGTTGCACCTGTCGCCTCAATATCGGCTCCAATGCCGTCACCGGATGCGACAACGATGGCACGGGTTGTTTACGAAGTCGATGAGGGAGGTGACGTTAGTATGATTGTAAGTAACCAAGTGAAAGAGCAACTGGAGGACGCTTTGGAAGATACGATTCGTGAGTATCGATACGCATTAAACTCTAGGCCGCGGATACCACGTTTGCCAACACACAGACGTAATCTGGGGCTAGTGGGAGCTCTGAATGTTTTGTTAGCTCCGTATTTGCGGACAAGCGAAAATTTAGTTGACACGCATTCTATCCTGTACTGCGGTGCTCTTGCTGCATGCCGCGTTGCTCGAGTAAAGTTTCCGGACTCTGATCGAGCACCTCGACCTGCGGTCCCGGCATGGCAAGTGAGAATAGAAAAGCGTGTCAACTCATTCAGGGCTCTCATTGGCAAACTTATCTGCTTCAGCCGAGGTAATACCAGACCCCGGGTCATGCGTTATGTGGCACAGGCCTTCGCCGGAACTGGTATCCGACCAACAGACTATATGGCGAATGTCACAGAACGTATTGACTATCTGAAGCAGAAAGTCTATGCATGGGCAAACCGAATTCGTCGCTACAGAGTACGTGTGGACAGATACTTTCAGAATCGTCTTTTCCAAAGCGATCAAAAGAAGGTGTACAGAAAATGGGAGGGAACTGACCACCACGTGGTCGATGAGCGACGGCCTGCTGCTAATACCATGAGTAGCTTCTGGCGTGGCATCTGGTCGCTGCCTATCAACCATGTGGAAGGTGATTGGATGCGTGTAGTCAAACGAGAATGCGAGTCCATCGAACCAATGGGGCCTATTACTATAGACCCTATAGACATTAGTTGTGCCATCCGTTCGGCACAGAACTGGAAATGTCCTGGGCCTGACGGATTGCACAACTTCTGGATTAAGTGGTTTAGATGTTCTCATGCTCTTTTGGCTACACAATTTCAAACAGCCTTGGAACAGTGTTCCCTTCCCACTTTTATGACCACCGGTATTACCTTCTTGCTCTACAAATCGGGAAGTACCATGGATCCCAAGAACTATAGACCCATTACGTGCTTGCCCACGATCTACAAGCTCCTTACTTCCATTCTGACCAAGAAAATCTATACACATATTGTATCAAATAATATTTTGGCCCCAACTCAGAATGGATGTAAGGCTGGGTCCCGTGGTACAAAAGAGCTCCTCCTTATAGACATGGCCATTAGCCAACAAGTTCGGCGGAACAGGGGATCTCTATCAGCTGCGTGGATTGATTATAAGAAGGCCTATGATTCAGTGCCGCATTCATGGCTGGAGAGGATTTTAGAATTGTATAAAATCAATACAACTCTGAAATCCTTTCTAAGCAACTGCATGCGACAGTGGAGCACAGTCCTTCGTCAACCATGTAGTGATGACGGTTCCTCTGATTCGCAAGACTTGATCAAAATAGAGAGAGGCATTTTTCAGGGTGACAGTTTGAGTCCCTTGTGGTTTTGCTTAGCACTGAATCCTCTCAGCACTCTGCTGAAGGATTCAGGTCTAGGCTATCGGCTACGTAGACAGGGCGAGGTCATTAGTCATCTGCTGTACATGGATGATCTCAAGTTGTTTGCACCGAAACACCAAGACGTTGTGGAGTTATTGAAAATTACGCAGATTTTCAGTAACTCTATAGGGATGGAGTTCGGTGTAGACAAATGTGCGGTCTTGCATGTACGGCAGGGAAAAGTTGTAAATTCAACAAATCTACAACTTTCAGAGACAATGACACTCAGATCTTTGTCTGAGGCCGAAACGTACAAGTATCTCGGTATGTCAGAGTCTTTGGGTATATCAGTGAAGGATGTCAAGGAATCGGTGAAGACACGTTTCTTTTGCCGCTTAACAAAGGTACTTCATAGTCTTTTGTCTGGTGGCAATAAGGTGCGTGCCTTCAATGGTTGGGTGATGCCTTTATTGATATACTCCTTTGGCATACTGAGATGGACTCAGACTGAGCTGGACACCTTGGATAGGAGAGTCCGTCAACTACTCACAAAAAATCGCATGTTACACCCACGTTCGTCTGTTATGAGACTGTACATTCCACGGAAGTGTGGTGGTAGAGGCTTTCTAAATGCCAAAAACCTCCATAACCGTGAAGTGTGCAGCCTCAGGAACTATTTCCTAAACAACGAATGTGGGATGCATTGTGACGTTGTGGCAGTTGACAAGGGATTTACCCCTCTCTCTATGGCAGTTGAGAACTGGCGTAAACCATCGGTGCTTAGCGTCGAAAATCGCAGGGAAGTATGGAGGGACAAAGAGTTGCACGGAAGGTTTTATCGGGCCTTAATGGGCCCTGATGTAGATCTTCCCGCGTCGGTGAACTGGCTGCGCTTCGGTGACCTCTTTGGGGAAACTGAGGGTTTTGTCTGTGCAATTGCGGACGAAGTAATGATGACGAACAACTATAGAAAATATATCCTAAAGGACGGTACCGTCGACATATGTCGAGCATGCCGCCGTCCCGGAGAGTCACTTAGGCATATTATCTCTGGTTGTTCTCATCTTGCAAACGGTGAGTATTTGCATAGACACAACCTAGTAGCCAGGATCATCCATCAACAACTTGCCCTTCAATACGGCCTTGTTGAGCATGAGACACCGTACTATAAGTACGCACCAGCGCCAGTTCTTGAAAATGGCCGTGTGTTGCTCTATTGGGATCGCTCTATCATCACGGATAGGACTATTGCGTGCAATAAACCTGATATCGTGGTGGTCGACCGCTCCCAACGCCGTGCAATGCTCGTCGATATTACCATCCCTCATGACGAGAACCTCGTAAAAGCCGAGAAGGACAAAGCCAGTAAGTACCTTGACTTGGCATACGAGGTAACCGCCATGTGGGATGTTGATTCGACAATCATTGTTCCGATAGTTGTGTCTGCGAATGGCTTGATAGCAAAGAGTCTCGATCAACATCTTAAGAGGCTCTCGCTTGACGGATGGATCAAGGGTCGGATACAAAAAGCAGTGATTCTCGACACGGCACGTATTGTCCGGAGATTTCTCTGTCTGCAGCCCTAACCACCGGTTTGTTTGGGCCTTGCCTCGCTACCGGCGGCATACTAGGTTTAAGTTTTTTATAGTATTTATATTTATTTTATATATCTATATTGTAAAAAACTTAAATTTAAGATTATTAATTAAATATATGAATAATAATAATAATAAGTCTTTATTAACAAACACCGAGTTACATGGCCCAACACATTTCAAAACTATGTTGATATTACATAAAAATGGGCATTCAAATCAGGTACCAGCGGAACTCAAACTAGACGAAAGCCTGTATCTTGAGTTCCGCAGGTGCTCACAATACTATGATTATGTAATACTATGATTATGTACTATGTTTATGACATTTTCATCCTTCCACGTTTCGAGTATTTGCTATTTCTGTCTGGCCGGCCAACTACAGAACAGTGACGGGTGGTATACTACCCTCTGAATTGCATCGGGAACCCTCGGTACCGCAGTTTACCGACAACCCGCGACAAGCTGCCCTGAGGGAGCCTGACTGCACTGACGGGGCATTTATGGCACTTACACTTATTAATCTAAAATCATTACGTTATCATTACTCAGTTCAGTTTTGAACTTTCAAATTTAAGCTCAAGTAAGAAGATGGAATACTTAATTTTTTATTATATTAATTCACATTTATATAGAAGTTATAAGTAATAACTTTTCAGGCAGTTTTCGCTACCTAGCAACTGAAGGTCGGAACAACATACCTCCTACTTTGCGACAATTGACGTAAAATGTTCATTCCAAAAACACTTTAAATTATTTCTTCTTCAAAAACAACGTATAGGGATTTCAAAGGGGTACTCGGAGGCCGATTTTATCATTTGAATAGTGTCTATACTTTTGACTTCTAGAGAATTACTAAATACTCATTTAGTGTGCACTTGAAATATAATAGTGTAAATCCACGTTTGAAAAAAAATTAAAAAAACATGTGTTACAAAAACAAAGAACTGGTTTGCCTGATAGATATGCTGACTCTCCATTTGTATGCTGATGGCTAATTGGGAAATATGTATCTGTATGTTTATATATATGTATATGTATGTATGTGTGTATATATATATATTAATATTATCTGTCTACATTCACGTATTGCGCTTTATTTATTAATGTAATATGTATGCTTAGGTTTGTCTGTTTCTCTCTGTGTGTCTGCTGTCTGGTTTACTTACCCTCTCAAAGGGTTTCGGCAGAATATCAGCGCTTCGCGCTATGTGAAGCACAACGCTGAGCCGAGACCTGTTTGCTACTAGGGCACAATGTTACCTACGTATTTTTAATAATATTAGGTGTATATTTTGTGTCAAGGTTGCAAATAAAGTTATGTCTATGTCTATGTCCAAATATAATTAAAATTACGTCAGCCAACATTGATCACCGATATCATCATGACATTATAGTTTATATGCGATACCCAGTATTTTGAATATTATTTACCTATATATTTCTTTTCTTATATACTTCTATACGATTTCAATTTGTTTTTTATTTATGGGCTTGTGTTTGAATTTATATGTATATATATTTATATATAGATACATACATCTTTATATATATAAATATAAACTATATTTTATATACATACATACACTCACGCCTTTTCCCCATGGGGGTAGGCAGAGATTACGTCTTTCCACTTGCTACGGTCTTTACATATCTCTTTCGCTTCATCTACTTTCATAACATTCCTCATACATGCTCGACGATTGCGGGTACTTCTGACCTGGCCTTTTTTGAGGACACTTTCGATTTGTTCGAAATATGTTCGCCTAGGTCTTCCTCGTCCCGTATCTCCACTCACTCCAGCTTCATAAATCATTTTGGTCAGTCTACTTTCATCCATCCGTTCCACATGCCCAAACCACCCAAGCATCCCTTTCTCTATTCTTGTCACGATATCCTCTTTCAAACCACATTTATTGATCAACACAAAACCCTTAGGTTGTAGCAGAATACCAGTGCTTTGCTCACATTCTTTTGTGAGCATTTCCAATCACTGAGCTACGACCCTTTTACACTTCTGCAGCGCACTCAGCTCTTGGTTTGTACTGGGTTTTTTGTTATAAAAAAATATAATAATAATAATAATAAATATTTGTTACACT